>CM072821.1:21864903-22378232 GCA_036937905.1 Salvia rosmarinus
CGCTTCCTAGACTATATCCGAAGATTATCCCACGAACATAAATCGCCGGTCGACGAACAACCTCCCACCACGACGAGGTTCTACAGCACTATGGCAACGGGGTGCGTAAACTTGTGGTTCTCTATCTGCACAACTTTCTCGGCAGTGTACCACTCTGACGGCCAGATCTCCAAATGAACTCTCGACCCACTTCAATTTCTTCAAGATCCGTGCCGATCCTCCCACTAGACTCGACATCTCGCACTTTGGCCTAATCGGTGGTGGAATACCATCATCTTCTAATTCTCAAGAATGATTTCAACTTTGATTTATGATTTTCATATAGTCCTCTTCTAAGAATCGAGCATTAGTGCACAATGACCTTCCGATCCTTAGACTATAGAATAAACCACCTTCGCTCCTCTAGGATAGCCAATAAACGCCTTACGCCGGATCTAGCCTCCAACTTGTCGCCTTCTTGTTCAAAGACGTCACTGGATCGCCCCATATCCTTATGTGGTTTAAACTGGCTTCGCGCTTCAAACCATAACTCGAAGTGGGTCTTTCGATCGACTGGACGGTACTAGATTTAGCAAGTATGTCGCTGCTTCTAAGGCATACCCCCGTAACGAAATAGGCAACGTTGCAAAACTCATCATTGATCTAACCATTTCCAAAAGAGTCCTATTTTTCGCCTCCGACACACCATTTTGTCAGTGTGTGCTCGTGGAGTGCGCCGGACGTAATCCCACATATCTCTAGATAGTCCATAAACTCGTTATCGAGGTATTCGCCACCGCGATCGATCACCTAAAGGACTTGATACTCTTACCTAGCTTCGCCTCCACTCCGCCTTTAAACTCTTTGAATTTCAAAGCATTCGCATTTGCGCGAAGCAGTATACGATCCGCACTCGAGTAATCACAATGAAAGTGACAAAATACTGTATCCTCCACGAGCTTGTGTGACATCGTCCACACAGTCGAATGGACTAATTCCAACATTTTCGCTCTATAACCTTCGCTCAAGGTCCGGGTCGACATCTTACCTTCTATACAGATTCGCAGATCGAACCGAGTAACCGTGAGATTACCCAACTCCATTCTTAGCCGCCTGATCCTATTTAGATTGACGTGACCTAATCTAAGATGCCAGAGAAAAGTGGTGTCATCTCATGAAGAAAACTTTCTTTTTAGGGTTTGTAGAAGATGACATAGTTATAGTATTATGTTTGCGTATATAGATAAAGCTTAATTATATAAAGTGCCAACACGATAACTTCGCCATTTCTTATGATAGAAACACCACTATCAAAATAATGTAATATCCATGAGTAAATAATTTCAAACAGAACAAGGTTCCTACCAAAATCCGCACATATAAAACGCCTTTCAAAACTAAAACTCGCTGTCCCAAAACATAAAGAAACATCTCCAACCGCAATCGCCTCGACTTTCACCGCTGACCATGGAGATCGTTATCTCGCCATCAAACAGCCCCTTGTCCGCAGAACCCCGCAGGTGTAACAAACATGATCGGCTATGCCAGATCTACTACCCAAGAATGGGTAGAACAAGTCGCTAAACATGTTTCCTACATTAAAGCAAACCATGCACTCGAGCCTCGAGCATAGGCACTGCCCTCTAACGCCCGCCTACCGCACTGAAGCACTCTCTGCCTTCTCCTTCGCTTCTTCAAGCCTCCGTGGCAACCACGCTCTGTTCCCATTACTCCCACTATTTGCCTTGCATCTTCCACCTTTGGTACCCTTTCTTTTTCCATTTTGCAACGAAAATTTTGGGCCCTTAGATGTGGTAGCAAGAGCATGTGTCTTTTCCCATAACTCCTTCTCAAAGAACGAGATCATTAAGCAACCCGACAAGTGTAAACTCGGTCTTGCTCATGATCGCATTCACGCAAAAGTTCTCAAAAGACTCAAGGTATTGAGGATGACATCGACTCGTCACGCCAATACCTCCTCCCAACCGATCAAGACTATCCATGAGACGAGTCATGGGAGACATGTTCATGGACCGAACTTCCTTCTTCCATCTTACACGCCAAGATTTCTCTCATTGTGTGGAAGCGGATCGTCCGATCCGATCGCCCAAACTTACCTCGAGACTCGACCAAATATCGTCAAGGCCTCACCATCGATCGATGTCGCAATGCAGTTTCGACATAGTAGTCATCATAAAGATTTAGCCATATTGTTTGACTTATTCCAAAGTCCGCTGACTCGCTTCATTAGTCGACGCCACAAGAAGGGCATCGGTTTAGAGTAGTGAGAACAAACATGTGTTCTTCAAATGATAAGAACATATTCCATGTTTCGCTTCCACTGATAAAATTTGACCGATAACGGATTTTGTGCTAGCATATTGATAATCTGCAAGAGACATATCTCAAACGATAAGATAAACACATAAGCATACGATCGCACATAATTCAGAATAATAATATTGTAACCTTTTGATAAACAATATTAATCAAACCCCAATCGCCCAAGGAATCCCACATGCAAGCCACGCTGTGATCGCCATTTACGAACCCCCACTGCACTAAAATATACCTTTAGTCGCTTAATTTCAATCCATGTCAACTTATCCTTATGACAAATGAAATTAACGATTGACCTTACTAGACCACATCACTATCGCAAGAAGGACTTCATGGAAGTTGTACTCGAGGTGATGTTCAAGCAACGACCACATTTTTAACAGCAGAAAATGAATTTTAGAATCGCATACCACTCAGACCATACCGCCTCAATTCAAATTCTTTTGTTATCTTATTTTATATCTATCTCTAGAGAACTTATGAAAATCGCACATGCAAGCCACGCCAGTGATCGCCATACACGAAACTCCCACTTTCAATAGATTTAAAATATTTTATTTAGAAATCTCATCTAACAAACTTATGATAAACAAGGCAAGCAAGCCACGCCTGGTGATCGCCACTCAGAGCTGCCTCACTTTGTTTAGAGATCAAAAGGTGGAGGTCTCGACATTTTAATTTGAAAATTAATTTGTCGGGTTGTTTGCTTACCTTTTATTCAAAAGGTTTGTCCATGCAGATCACGTAATCCTAGATGCTAGTCCATAGAACTCAACATGTAAAACATGCTCGTAATTCTAAAATATGCTTGAAAACGCGATAAACCTAGCATGCTTACTATGCGCATCTAATTACGTGAAAACACTTAAAGGTTTGTCAACGTAATTTAAACATACATAGCATGCTAACGCATAATTTAAACATCCACGCCATGCAATGAACGATAAAATAAAATAAAAACGCTCATCGCGCTCACTTCGAACTCGCACTTTCGCCTAATCTATTATATAGAAATGCAAAGCATGTAATTAAACATCGAAAACCTGCCTCGCGCGCACCCGCACGGACCGATTCGCCAAAACTCGATTTGGGCCGATCGCGGAACGGCCGATCGGCCTAAAACTGAATCGGGCCGAAAATGGTTCGGCCGAAAATTGGGTTCGGGCCGGGTTTGGGTCGGGTCGCCCAAGATGGCCGGGCCGCCGCTGGCACAGCCCATGCGCTGCGCAAGACCGCCGCCGCCTCTTCCTCGCACAAGACCGGGCGTGTTTGCCTCGGTCGCGCGCGCGGTCGCTGTGGACGATCAGCGACCCGCCGAGCTCACCCGCTACGGCCGAACGCCGCTGAGCCGCTGCCGAAGGCCGCCGGGCATCCGCGTGAAAATCGCACGCCCGCATCGCCTGGCCGCCGAGACCTCGCCGAGCCGCGCTACGCCGCTGCGGTCGAGAGTCGCCGAGAAAATCGCGCCTCGAGGTTTCCGCGGCGATTCGCCGAGCCCGCCGAGCTCTGGACAGAGCGCTGAGGTTTCCCGCGAGCAACGCGCCGCCTGCCGCCGCTCGCCGCGACGCGCTACCCGCCGCGACGCTGCGCAAGCGCCGCCGCCGCCGCCCCCGCCGAGGCTCGCCGCCACGCCGCCCGTCCAAGCACTCGCGATCGCTGGCGCTCCGCCATGAAACCATCCGTGGGACACCATGACCGTTTCCCCATCGCCTCGCCTTCGTGGTTGCGCGTTTTTCTTTACGATAAGATTTACGTAAAATAAATCTAATCTAACCAATGGATTTTCTCGTGGTGAAAACAAACCCAACAAAAACAAAAACGAGCCATGATGAACTATGATACACAATTAATCAAACGCACGTAATAATCAAACGTGAATTAATCTAACAGAGCCAATCAAGCGGAAAACTAGGTTTAGCCTCGCCCCGGATCTATCTTCGATATTTAATTCACCATACATCGATTATATTCTTAGCATGCGCTCATATAATTAATTGCAACACCTAGGGTTTTCTCTGTTTACCTCGATCCGCTCTGGCCCGAACGAAATGAACGGATCAAGACTGCGTGCTGACCTTCCGGATCAGATCCCGGCCGCCCAATCTCCAACGCCGAGCGAGGACGATCTATGGAGAATGCTCGAAAATCACCCAATGCTCTCTATACTAAAAATCGAGAATCCTCTCAAGCTCTATGAGATGCACGAAATTTTAGGATTAATTAATGAGCATTAACCTAGACCTTATCTCATACCTTATATTTATAATGCATTACCATAATCCCATAAGGAAAGGATCTATGATATCCCATAAATATAATTATATCCTCAGGATAAAGAGAATAAAATCTCCATAGTGAGCTATAGGCGCCGATTTCAAGAGCTTACGGGCCCGACGGCCAAAGTCCAGGATCAAATGCAAGGAATAAAGATGGGCCTCAAATAAATTAATTATCTTATGTTCACCGATCGCTAATATTCCTACCAAATAAATGATAGTAAAAAAAGAAGTATATATATATCGATCCACAGGACCATGACTGAGAACACAAAGCAAGTAATTAACACGTAACCTTTATTATTATCCAAGCAACACAAATCAAGAGAGAGATTATAAATCTAGACTTGCAAATAAAGATAGGAATAAAACTCGATATAAAATACCGATCCTAGGATGTATTTTAACCCAACCGTATTCACACAATTAACCTATCAACTGCTTACCAATTTAATCCACATCTGATGAAGGATCACAAATATAACTATAGTTTCCGGACAACCTATAGTAGTGGGTTAGCCTAAACCTATCTCCGCTTGTCTCAAGAGAAGTAAGCTAATTACCAAAAGCACACAAAGATATAACCTCCCATGCCACACCTATCTCCGCTTCGGGTCTCAAGGTAATAATCAGATTATAAACTCCAGATATCGATTATGCAATTAATTCCGCAGACATTAATCACATAACTAGCATGCATAGATATTGATCGACACCAACACATGAGAATTAAAGCCAAGATTTATAAATCATGGCGGACGGCAAAACAAGATCAACAGATAAATTATATGAATCTAGTCGATATACAATCCCTGTGATCAATACGGAATTTAGCTACGATAATTAAATTACTAAAGCAATAAATAATTAAATAAAGCATAAACCGAATTAGATAGATAAACCGTAGGAATCCAATGAAGAACAATGTAGCAATTTTCGATCCGTAAATAAAGTTGAACTCTAAAATAAACTAAGCTAATAAACCGAATAAAACTCGCAAAAGAATATAAAGAAGAATTTGTGTTCGCTATGGAATGGTGTTCAATACAACCGATCTATCTCCCTATTTATAATGAAATTTAGCCCTTTCTCCGTGAATTGTGCGACTATCTCCATCTCGACTCGACTCTTCCTCGCGACACGCCTCCTTGCACACCCGCGATAGTAGATCGCGATGTCCGCCGCCGACCCTCCTTCCGTGTCGCCGCAAGACGCTATCGCTGGTAATGGTCGCGATGCCCGTGCACGAAAGAATCTCTCGTGGTCATTCTGCTTCGCTCGCGATCAATGGTCGCGATGATTGGTCGCGATGTCGGTCGCGAGTCATCCATTTTGCGCAAGATTCAACATTGCCTCGCGAGTCTTCATCGCGTAATTACCGCGATAGCGTGTCGCGAGGAAAGATTTCGCTCGCCGTATCACAACGAGTGTTGCTTAACTCCAAATCTTTCAGACGCTGCAGTGCGTGTCTTCCATTTCGTATAAAACCTATGCTAAACAACACAAACTACACACGGCATCATATCTTTCAAAACATTCAAATATAACATAAATGCAGCTCAACCAATCAATTATCACTTAGAAATAGGACAAATATAACCCAATAAAACATGTAAAACGAGGCTTATCAACTCCCCCAACTTACCCTTTGTTTGTCCTCAAACAAATAAGAATAAAAGAGAGACGACTGAGATGTGTAAGGAGTCGAACGATAAAAGCAATAAGCCCTCGTGAGCAATGAGCAATAAACGATTCACTCAAATGAATCAAATCACAACATCTTCGTTAAACTTCACACATCATAATAATCATAAGCACAAGCCTTCTCAAACTCAATCCTCACGACATGGATATATATATAAGAAATCTCAAACACTCAAGTGTATCAAGGAGGATGTGTATACCTCAAAGTTTAAAAACACATGGAATCTACCATAAGCTTGCAAATCGCCTAATTCTCCATTGCTCAAATATGTGCTCAAGAACTAAGATCAAGAAGGTCTTTATATAAGGTTATAATGTAGCTCTTTGGTGGTAGGATATATTTAGGCTAAGTAACTCATAATCCCATAATGAAAACATCATAAGTATCACAAGACATAATTCCCAAACTTTCACAATTCATTTCAAAACTCTACACCAAAAAGTCATTTTTCTTAAGACTCCATAATTTTCATATAAGTGATATACTCATCTCAAGCACTAGCTACTTACCCATTTATGTTCTTTCAGACACACTTGTGTCATTTATTTATTTATTCTTTTTTTTTTTTTTTTTTGAACTTATATGGGTAAGCAACTATTTTAATAATCACTTTCTCATTATCTATTTTCTTCTTTCCTTTTTTTCTCAACCCTCAATTCAAGTAGCCAAAAAATCACACTAACAACATAACCCAACCCACGGCTATATGAAAGAATTAGGTAGCTCAAACGGGCTCATCAAAGGATAATAAATGAACAAAGTTAGTGTTCGATAGTGTATAGGTTAAGAAAAGAATGCCTAATATCATTTCAAAATTCTAAGCACATCAATGCAACCTCGAAAAGAACCGAGCAAGTTCTAGAGAACACATGCTATTTCAAACTATTCACACAAGAAGAAACAAGACCGAAAAGATATGATACCAAAAGCTCAAGTCTCACGTGTTTCAAAAGTGTGATCAAGTTCTCAAAGGCTCAATACTCACAATAATCATAACATGCTTCGTCTCACAAAATCAGTCGCAATCAAATTTTCTAATAAAAACAATTCTCATCATCGGCTGCTCGTCATTCAACTCAACCCAAAACAGACACAAGACCAAAACAGGAAACACAAAACAAAACAAAAACAAACAAAAACAAGGAACGAACACAAAAGAAAAAAAACAAAGAGCAGCAAGAAAATAAAGAAATCAAAGCTCATTGCGGAGGTGGTGGTGGATGATATGGCCACGAGCTATGCATGCCCGCAGAGCTTGAGATATTGCTCGTTGTATCGCTACCGCTCCGCCCATCGCCGCCGCTTTCCTTTGTCGACGTTGCTCCTCAAAGAATTGTGCTTGAGCACCGATATTGTCCCATATCCCTTCTTACTCCAAAGAACCGATCATCAAAATAGAGGTGATCCTCGTCCGGCCGCCATCTATGTACTCATGCAGCTCTTGATGTCGCGTGTCGATGCGGTCATAAACCGCTCCTCCATAGCATATATATCGAAGTCCGGTGCTCAGATATGGAACGGACGATGACCCCGCCGTGCCCCTCGCTGGGCTCTCATCCTCCTCGCTCGTAGCGGCTTCCTCCTCCGCCGAGCTCTATGTTGCTCCCCGCCTCCTCCGTGTCGCACGCGGCACATCAGTCAAGGGCTGCTAGATGATCGGGGTCCTCATCGTGATATTATGTATCACCGAACACCCCGAGTCTCAATCGAGTGAGAGCTACGCTCGCAGCTCAAACACCATGTTTCCGCCTATCTCGTGATCTTCCACAACACCTATCCTTTCGCTTGAAGAAATGCATATAATTGAGGGCTCGCCGATCAAGATATATCTCGAGTGATCGGCTCACAATGGGGGCTACGTTGAAATACGCTATTGGGGTTATCATTCCCCACAACAGATGCTAGCTCCTCAACTGGGCTTGAGCCTCAAAATGCTCGCCGTAAGATACGCTATACTCATTGGTCGCCCTTCCGTACTGCCGCTAAAATGTGCATGTCCAGACTGAACTTTTCCCGCATTGTCCCTGCTAGACATCGGAAGTGATCATCCCGTGGAAGTATCTCATTGCCGGTTTCGATTGATGCACCGAGGATGTCTCGGGCTATATGCTTTGAATTTTCAACTTCCATCCATGCCAACCGTGCCTGTAAGGCTCGATATTCACCCTACTTTCTCCCGATACACGGCTTGTGGGGTCCTCGATAATCTCCCGCAAATCTTCAAAAGTTAATTCACGCCTGATTCCCCAACTGAAACTCATATGCAAAAGATCCATTCTCGCTTCGTGTAGTCGGTATGTGGATAGGAATTCCAAAGTTATAGATCTATGAGTGCACCAGCTTCCGTGAATACTCCAAGGAATCCCACCCCCAAAGTAGCATCATCACATCATCTAAAATCCCCATATCATGCAAGATCCTTTGATGCATGAATCTTGTTGGCAACGATCTCTAAATTAGATAGTCTTTCCACCGCTCATATGCCTCATTGTGTGCAATGTAATACCTCTAGCAGATGATGAGGCTCAGAACAACCTCAATCTCACCGATGTTGATGGTATTTTTCCTTTCTCTCATACGACGCTTTTTCATGAACGGCATAATGATTCCCGCAATAAAATTAATTAAATCGATATTATCCAACAAGAATATTCTCAACCCAATGCGCAATAATAATACTGTGGAAAATCATCGTTTGGCCTTAACAATATTTCAACTATAAACATCGAATTTCTCAATTCCCCCAAACTTATATATTTCCCAATAGCTCAATATTTCATCCTCAGATTACGCATAACATCAAAATCTAGCATCATGTCGTATGAATATTTCTAAAGATGACACCTAATGACGCTAATCTCACAAGTTACCCAACTCTTTAACAATATAATTTCAATAATTTCTCCAATTAAATCCACAAATACTATAGGGAAAATCAAGTAAATTCATACTTTATCATCAATGTGAACACATATGAGTATTTAATTTAATCTACACAATGCAAGAACAATTACGAAAAAAAATAACGCAATGCATAATTTCGAATTTTGGGTCTCGAAATCGCAAGAACACACCTGGCCATGAAAGCAAACCTCATGAGTGAAGCTTAAGGGAAATCGCGACCAACCGCGCGAAAGCAGCAGCTAATCTTAAAAAAAAAAAATAAATTACTTACCTTCACCAAAAGAGAAGTCATGAAAGAGTTTCGGAGAGAGTTTCACGCTAAAACGGGCGGGCGACTCGTAATTTGGATAAAACCCTCACTCGAGTCGCGACACGATCTCGTGACAAAAGGTCGCGATAACAAGTCGCAAGTAAACTTACCTCAGATTCCGTGGGCTCGCGAAAAGGCTCACAGAAAATTTTCGCGATAATGGTCGCAAGTCAATTTGTTTTATGTCATGGTCGGGCTCACAAATATTCTCGCCAAGGGCTTTGGCCCCTCGCGAGGTAAGTCGACAATTGGGCTCGCTTCATCTTCGCGAATTATCATCGCGACTATCTCGAATTAGCCATGAGGCGTGAATTGGGTTTCTTCTAACTCTTCAATCCACCACCGAATTTCTAACCTTTAAACTCAAGCTACCAACAAACATATCAAAACAGTAACAAAACCAACAGTAAATAAAACAAAAATAAACAAAAACATTGGGTTACCTCCCAATCGCTTAATTTAACGCCTTTAGCTAGACTATTACCTCAATCACTGGGATCCTCAAATAACGCCAACTCACTCACTTCCTTCCTATGAGATCTAAAATAAAATTTCACCGATGCCCATTGATTGTAAACGTACTACCATCCGCTAACAAATAAATGTGCCATTATGATTGCTCTTTTCAATGGTATACTGTCCGACCATTTTGACTGTAGCTTGCCTGGGAATAGACGAATACGAGAATTGTACACAAGTACCTCATCCCCAGGAGTAAAGTCTTTCTTCTTGATGTTCAAGTCGTGAAATGCTTTGGCCCTTTCTTTGTAGATTCTGGAATTCTCAAATGCTTGGTCTCTCCACTCATCTAACTCCGTAATCCTTCTCTCTGCATGTCCAATGGCTAAAAATCTTGATTTATCCTCCTTGTCGCCCAACAGCCTTGGTTCAATCTCACTGTAAATGACATGATTTTCCAAACACAAGTTGATACGGGACATACCAATGGGTGTTTTGTATGTCATCCTATAGGCCCATAATGCATCATCTAAATGTTTTGCCCAATCCTTCTTGTTGACAATGGACTTTTCGCAATTTGCTTGATCTCTCGATTTGCCAACTCGCTGACCATTAGCTTGTGGGTGGTATGGTGTCGTGACCTTGTGTTTGACCGATTTGGCAAGATTGTTGTCAACCACCGATTATCAAGTGGCTCCCCATCATCGAGCAAAGCTCTTGAGTTCCATACCGAGACATAATATTCTTATGCAAGAACTTAATCACCACTTTAGAATCACAGGTTGTAGTAGCCTTTCTACCCACCTAGAGACATACTCCACCGCAAGCAAAATGTAAGCAAAACCACAAGAATTTGGGAATGGTCCCATAAAATCAATACCCCATACATCAAATAATTCAACCTCAACCATGATATTTTGTGGCATCTCATCCCGCTTCGAATATTACCCATCCTTCGCATCTATCACATTCTTCGACAAAGGCATGACAATCTTTATAGATAGATGGCCAATAAAATCCACTTTGATTGATCTTCACGGCTGTTCTATTCGCCTCCAAAATGACCTCCCGTGGGGCGCATGACATTCGCCATGATTTTCAGCCATCGATTGATGAACACAGTACGGATGAAACCATCAAGACACCGTCTCAGATGTGTATGGATCCTCCCAATAGTAAAATTTTGCATCACGCACAAACTTCTTTCTTTGGTAAGATTCTAGCACCTTCCGGATTTTCCTTATCACCAAATAATTTACAAAATCAAGATACCATGGCGAATGATCAAGAATTACAAATACCGCTCATCCGAAAATGCTCTTTGATGTACATTTGGGCGATCGCCCATCGTTTCTCTAATCGAGATAGTGATCGCTACTATATTCTCACACCCTTTTCGATCCCGAATTTCCATATCAAATTCTCGCAACAATAAAATCCAACTAACTAGACGTGGTTTCAATCCTTCTTGTTGAAGAGGAAACGATAATGCATGGTCACAGGCACAATAGTGTGGAACCCACTAAATATGGACGAAATTTATCAAAAGCATATACTACCGCCAATAATTTTTTTCGGTTGTGGTATAATTCATCCGAGCGTAATCCAATGTCTTGCTAGCGTAGTATATGACCTTGAACATTTTATCCTCTTTTCGACCCAAAACACCCAATTGCCCAATCACGGCATCACACATCAATTCGAATCTGCACTCCAATTTAATCCACATTCGTATTAAGGATCACAAATATAACTATAGTTTCCGCGGGACAACCTATAGTAGTGGGTTAGCCTAAACTCTATCTCCGCTTGGTCTCAAGAGAAGTAAGCTAATTACCAAAAGCACACAAAGATATAACCTCCTACAGCTCACCTATCTCCGTCGGGTCTCAAGGTAATAACTGTATTATAAACTCCAGATATCGATTATGCAATTAATTCCGCAGAGACATTAATCACATAACTAGCATGCATAGATATTGATCAGACACCAACACATGAGAATTAAAGCCAAGATTTATAAATCATGAAGGGACGGCAAAACAGTATCAACAGATAAATTATACGAATCTAGTCAGACATACAATCCCCAGGATCAATACGGAATTTAGCTACGCATAATTAAATTACTAAAGCAATAAATAATTAAATAAAGCATAAACTGAATTAGATAGATAAAACCGTAGGAATCCACGAAGAACAATGTAGCAGCTTCGATCCGTAAATAAAGTTGAACTCTAAAATAAACTAAGCTAATAAACTGAATAAAACTCAAAAAAGAATATAAAGAAGAATTTGTGTTCGCTATGGAATGGTGTTCAATACAACTCGCTGACCATTAGCTTGTGGGTGGTATGGTGTCGCGACTTGTGCTTGACCAGATTTGGCTAGATTGTTGTCAACCACCGATTATCGAAGTGGCTCCCCATCATCGAGCAAAGCTCTCTGAGTTCCATACCGAGACATAATATTCTTATGCAAGAACTTAATCACCACTTTAGAATCAAGCAGGTTGTAGTACGCCTTTCTACCCACCTAGAGACATACTCCACCGCAAGCAAATGTAAGCAAACCACAAGAATTTGGGAATGGTCCCATAAAATCAATACCCCATACATAAAATAATTCAACCTCAACCATGATATTTTGTGGCATCTCATCCTGCTTCGAATATTACCCATCCTTCGCATCTATCACATTCTTTCGACAAAGGCATGACAATCTTTATAGATAGATGGCCAATAAAATCCACTTTGATCGATCTTCACGGCTGTTCTATTCGCCTCCAAAATGACCTCCTGTAGGCGCCATGACATTCGGCCATGATTTTCACCATTGGGATTGATGAACACAGTACGGATGAAACCATCAAAGACACCGTCTGCATGTGTATGGATCCTCCCAATAGTAAAATTTTGCATCACGCACAAACTTCTTTCTTTGGTAAGATTCTGACCTTCCGGATTTTCCTTATCACCAAATAATTTACAAAATCAAGATACCATGGCGAATGATCAAGAATTACAAATACCGCTCATCCGAAAATGCTCTTCGATGTGCACATTTGGGTGATCGCCCATTGGTTTCTCTAATCGAGATAGGTGATCACTACTATATTCTCACACCCTTCGATCCCGAATTTCCATATCAAATTCTCGCAACAATAAAATCCAACGAACTAGACGTGGTTTCGAATCCTTCTTGTTGAAGAGTAAACGATAGTCGCATGGTCAAGTAGCACAATAGTGGGAACCCACTAAATATGGACTAAATTTATCAAAAGCATATACTACCGCCAATAATTCTTTTCGGTTGTGGTATAATTCATCCGAGCGTAATCCAATGTCTTGCTAGCGTAGTATATGACCTTGAACATTTTATCCTCTTCGACCCAAAACAGCCCAATTGCCCAATCACCGCATCACACATCAATTCGAATCTGCACCTAACTGGAGAAATAAGAACAGTGTAGTAGTCGAGCGCTTTTAAAATCTCAAAAGCTTCTAAACAGCCTTTGGTGAAAATGAATTTAACATCTTTTTCTAACAATCCACACAAGGGTTTGGTGATCTTAGAAAAATTCAACGGTTTGACGGTAGAATCCAAAGATGTCCTAGAAAACTTCGGACCGACTTCACATTTGTTGGTGGAGGTAATTTTTCAATGGCTACCACCTGCTCTATCAACCTCCAAGCCGTCTCATTGAAACTCTATGTCCCAACACAATACCTTCTTTACCATAAAATGGCATTTTTCCCAATTCAACACAAGGCATGTATCCTCGCATCGTTGCAACACCGGCTAAGATTATCAAGACAAACATCAAAAGAGGATCCAAATACGTAAAATCATCCATAAATACCTCCATGATGTTTTCTATTAAACCATGAAAATTGCCATCATGCATCAACGAATGTGGTCTGGTGCATTGCATAACCCAAATGGCATCCGTCAGAAGTTTAAGACAACCGTAGGGCGGTAAATGCTGTCTTGTGCTGATCTTCCCGAGCGATGGGATCTGATTGTATCCCGAGTAACCGCCCAAGAAGCAATAGAACCATGACCGCCAACCTATCTAACATTTGATCAATAAAAGGTAAAGGAAGTGATCCTTACGTGTGGCTGCATTTAATGCTCTGTAGTCGATGCACACCCTCCACCCAAAGGACCAATCGTGTTGCTATCAACTCATTATTCTCATCCTTGATCACCGCTATCCTCCTTTCTTTGAAACAACTTGTGTGGGACTTACCCACTCACCGTCGGATACGGTATATATCATCCCTGCCTAAAAGTTTCGTAACCTCTTTCTTACCACTTCTTGCATAGCTCGATTTAATCTACACCGAGGTTGCACCTGGTCTATTCTCGATTCCAACAAAATTCGGTGCATGCACAAAGACGGACCGATTCCTTAATATCTCGCAATGGTCCAACCTATAGCTTCCTTGATTTCCTCAAAACTCAAAAGTTTTTCCAATTACGTAGGATTAAGCAAAGCGTAAACAATAACCGGTAAGTATCATTATCTCCCAAAACGAATACCGAGATGATCCGCAGTGGTTTCAGCTCGAGTTTGGTGTATCCGTGGTTTCCACCGCCGTTTCTTCTCTCAATGATGAACTTTTCTCAATGCCCCCATCACTGATCGATGAATATCTAAGGACTAGACCTGTTTAGAAACGGAGTTGTATCAAGCACGTATAAATATTCTAAAATTTCATCACAAGCTTCATCTAGATCATTATAAGAGAAAACAGTAATTCTTATGCACCGTTTCTAGCTTATCGCCTCGACCGTAGAAAAGGTGTGAAATTGGTGATCGAGCAACAACTCTAACTGAAAGTTATCATGTCTCTTGATGGCATCATAAATCGAGATTTTGAGCCCTCCTTGTTCAACCTAAAAGTTAGATCACCATCCTCAAGACATCAATTAAAGCTCGACCAAGAGCTAGAAAAGGTCGACCCAAGATTAATGGTGATTTTTATCTTCGTGCATATCCAAAATCACAAAATCACCGGAAAGACAAAATCTCAATTCTTACCGTAACATCTTCAACAATTCCCTTAGGGTAAGAAATGCACTGCCACCATCAATAAGGATATTGTGGTTGGTTTCATCTCACCGATCTCCAAACGGTTGAAAATTGAAAGTGGCATCAAGTTAATGCTTGCTCCCAAATCACACAAAACGTTAGGGAAAGTATGCCTCCAACTCGCACATCAAAGTAAAGCTTCCTGGGTCTTTTTGTTTGAGTGGCAACTTCCTCTGGATTATAGCACTGCATTCTTCAGAAAGATTGATTGTCTCAAATTTACCCAACTTCTTTTTGCTTGCTACTGCATCCTTGAGAAATTTAATATATCCAGGCATATCTCGAAGCGCATCAAGGAGAGGTATGTTGATATTTACTTTCTGAAACATCTCCATAAAACGGGTGAGCTTGGCATCGTATTTTTGCTTTCCTAAACGCTGAGGAAAAGGTGCTGTTGGAATAACGCACGATTGGTCTTTCACGCCTTCAGCGTGAATTCGCGATCGCTGGCCTCTATCCTTCTCTCGCGAGCCATTCTCTGCTTGGCTCGCGATGCGCTTTCTCACCCTTCGCTACTGTTGGTCGCGACGCTTCCTCGCGATGACGAGTCGCGAGGTCCTCCATCTCGGGCTCGCGATGCGCTCTGAACTTGTCTCGCGATAGTGAGTCGCGATGTCTTCTTTCTTCAGCGATGATTTCGAACACCTTGACCACGCCTCTTTCTCGCTCAAGCTCACTCATGAGGCGTGAATTCGGCCTCAAGCCTATTCGATCTTCTTCCTCCCTTTCATACTCCTGATGATTTATATAAGATTTACCACTTCTCGTCCGAATGGCATTCACATGATTCTCGAGGTGTCTCGATTTTTCGGATTACGCCTCAGACATTTGAAATCGACCGCCTCCGTGAACCCCGCCTCTCTCATCGCCATCCGCCCTATTTGATTTTCCACCATCTTGAGTTGTTTTCCAATCAAGTGACAGTTATTGATGGAATCGACAAGATTTTCCAACACATTTATTCGATGCCCGCGTCAGATTCGAGTGTTCACAACCACGGCTTGTTGATGATTTGATGCACCGATTACTCATTAAGATTTGTCTGCAACATCTCTTCGATACTAAGCTTCTTTGGCTCCACAATGACTCCATTATTTACAAATAAACCGTGTGGTGGTTGTTGTGCATTCCGAGCATTTCCATAGGACAAATTAGGGTGATTTCTATTACTCGGACGATACCGGATTTGCACCCCGATTTCCTTGAAGCCTCGACTCAAAAATTATTCCTCCGATTCACAAAATTAGCTTCTTCAAGATCCGTGCCATTAAAATGCTTATCTTGGCTTTCTTTTCTTCTTCACATTCCTGCAAGGCTTCAACTTTTCTAAAAGATCATCGATTTACTATCCACCCGGTAGATGCAACTCGCCTTCATCGGCCGCCTCCATCGCCATCGATAGTCGTTAGATGCCATCTCTCAATTATCCTCAACGCTCATCTATACTTCGGCTGAGAAGGCATCCTCCTATGAAGCATCTACAATACTGGTGTTTACAATGCACCACCGTAGAACCGTGTTACTGCTCGTGAGAATAACCATGTTGTGGACATTTTCAGTGAGACTCTCTCGAATCTTTCCCAGGCTTCAAACAATGACTCATCTCCCAATTGTGAGAAATGAGAAATCTCAGCAATGATTTTCTGAGCCTTAGCAGGTGGAAAGTATTTAGATAGAAATTTCTCGCAAAGCTGCTCCCATGTACTAATTCCTGATCTGTCTAATCCCTTGAACCATTCTTTAGCTTGGTTTCTCAATGAAAACACAAACATCCGTGATTCGGACGGCATCACCGGTACTGCTCGCTGATTGTATCACGATATCGCGAACGCTCTAAATGTGCATTGGGGTCTTCAAGAACCCTCCCCAAACCGCTCCGCCAGTATCATACTAACGAGGCAAAGCTTAAGCTCGAAATTATTCGTGATTAACATTCGGCCCCATCCTCCACCTTGAAAGATCCGCTTGGCCTGTACATACGTGATTCAACCAACGGGGTGGTCGCCTCAACTGCCCATTTGATTATTTAACGCCACGACGTGAATTCTCGCCAAGATTTCTCTAACTCCTGCTATCCGCCATGGCTCGTCCGTCGCCATTGCTTGTCTTCTTTCTCGCCTCCTCTTATGGGATTTTCAATCTCAAGATCTAAAGGAATAATTTCTTCCTTTGAGATCTTGTAATCATGCATCAGCAGAGGTATATAAAACCAAGTCGAACTAAAAAGTAACTCGTAAATAAACAATAAAAATAGAAATTATTATTATTTATTTTTTAAAACGCTGAATTAATAACTACAATTCAGAAAATTATCACCGTGAAATCTAAATGTACCCCCAAGAACGACGCCAAAATTTGATCGCTAATATTCCTACCAAATAAATGATAGTAAAACAAGAAGTATATATATATCGATCCATGTGGATCATGACTGAGAACACAAAGAAGTAATTAACACGTAACCTTTATTATTATCCAAGCAACACAAATCAAGAGAGAGATTATAAATCTAGACTTGCAAATAAAGATAGAATAAAACTCGGATATAAAATACCGATCCTAGGGATGTACTTAACCCAACCGTATTCACACAATTAACCTATCAACTGCTTACCAATTTAATCCACATTCGTATTTAAGGATCACAAATATAACTATAGTTTCCGCTTGGACAACCTATAGTAGTGGGTTAGCCTAAACTCTATCTCCGCTTGGTCTCAAGAGAAGTAAGCTAATTACCAAAAGCACACAAAGATATAACCTCCTCACACCACCTATCTCCGTCGGTCTCAAGGTAATAATCAGATTATAAACTCCAGATATCGATTATGCAATTAATTCCGCAGACATTAATCACATAACTAGCATGCATAGATATTGATCGACACCAACACATGAGAATTAAAGCCAAGATTTATAAATCATGAAGGACGGCAAAACAAGATCAACAGATAAATTATACTTAATCTAGTCGACATACAATCCCTGTGATCAATACGGAATTTAGCTACGATAATTAAATTACTAAAGCAATAAATAATTAAATAAAGCATAAACCGAATTAGATAGATAAACCGTAGGAATCCACTTAAGAACAATGTAGCAGCCTTCGATCCGAAATAAAGTTGAACTCTAAAATAAACTAAGCTAATAAACCGGAATAAAACTCGCAAAAGAATATAAAGAAGAATTTGTGTTCGCTATGGAATGGTGTTCAATACAACCGATCTATCTCCTATTTATAATGAAATTCTAGCCCTTTCTCCGTGAATTGTGCGACTATCTCCATCTCGACTCGACTCTTCCTCGCGACACGCCTTTTTGCACACCGCGATAGTAGATCGCGATGTCCGCCGCGACCCTCCTTCCGTGTCGCCGCAAGACGCTATCGCGGGCAATGGTCGCGATGCCCGTGAGCGAAAGAATCTCCGCGCGGTCATCTGCTTGGGCTCGCGATCAATGGTCGCTGATGATTGGTCGCGATGCCGGGTCGCGAGTCATCCATTTTGCAAGATTCAACATTGCCTCGCGAGTCTTCATCGCGTAATTACCGCGATAGCGTGTCGCGAGGAAAGATTTCGCTCGCCGTAAACGCGAAGTGTTGCTTGAACTCCAAATCTTTGTACGCTGCGTGTGTGTGTCTTCCATTTCAGATAAAAACCTATGCTAAACAACACAAACTACACACGGCATCATATCTTTCAAAACATTCAAATATAACATAAATGCAGCTCAACCAATCAATTATCACTTAGAAATAGGACAAATATAACCCAATAAAACATGTAAAACGAGGCTTATCATCACCCGTAACATTAATTAATTTATAAACATTTATTCATGTCACTAGAGAATAAATGCCGACTTACCCTTTATTACCGGTTGAGTCGGCTTGCACTTAGACATTACTTAATCCTCGTATTTAAGATATCGAACGTCCATTAATTATTTATAGCATTCGACCGCTTAAAATAATTAATATCTTTAATTCCTTAAGTAGTACCACTCAACCTTATTATTGTATTTGAGCTAACTCAACCCGCAGGGTTTAGTACAATAAACCTTTGAGCTCTTGGGGACGCCATCATCCTAAACGGATACTTGACTGACATGATAACTAGCGTGACATAAGATCGCCACCACCCAAGATGCGAGAATTGGTTAGAACATATAACCTCACCCATAACAAGTCAAAGTGATGGTCAAGAACTCATACTCACCTAATACCTTATCGAGGTTTAGATCATCGTAAGTCACCGAGATCTTGGTTCTTCACGACGGTCGATAGAAGAACACATCTCATTGTGATCCTTCAATACGCCGAGACGCATCAAAGATAGACAAGCAACTAAGTCAAGTCACTTCTTATCTATATCGCAGCCTATACCGACAACTCGTCCTCAAGTTGTCTCACCAGGAAACTTTTATATCTCATTAAGCGACCAATCATACGTACTCCGTGATCTTCACACACCGTATGATCTAACTTATATATGAGATAAGGGACACGATATATGCAATCAAGTATTCAATTCAGATAGAGATTGTAATAGTGGTAACAGAAACATTGTATACAAGCTCAACCAAACCGCCAAGATACAAATCCAACAATCTCCTCATAGGCAAGTGCTGGAAATGGAGAAGTTAGAAGACGGCACATGTTTCTCTCACAGATGCGCTAGGGCCACGTGAATCGTCAATCTTATATTATCGTGGCACAAGGGTCCGTGTGGGGATGGCGATATCGAGTCGAGAGCAGGGCGGTGTAGAGATGGAAGTCAGTATGGAATGTTTTATGCGATGGTCCAAGGGCAATGACGGGGCTCGAATCCTATTGGTGGTAGGACCAGAAGGTGAACTATCGGGACGGAAGGTCCAAATTGAATATGTTCTCGCCAGCCAGCAAGAATGCAGCCCATCGAGATGCCAAACGAGACACCTCCGGGCGAAGCCACCGGGAATCTCATCACGCTAGCGTACACCTCCTGGGAGATATGGTCCATGTATGTAGCTCCGTATATCATGAATATGTAGCCTGTGGACCGATGAATGGGGCGAAGTCCGCCTCAAGATCAAGCTCTCTCGCGACGATAGATGTAATCTGTCAATATCTCACGGGCATATCCTCGCCACGGATCGCAGCCTTTGCGATCATTGAAGCACACCGTCACAATGTGACGTATCATGGCATGTGCAAGAGCTCAACGACGCATAAAATGAGCAAAGAACTCGCCGATGTCTTTACTCGCACATCCGGTCGAACGGTGAGAGCGCATCACCTCCTCGTGTGACTCTAGAAGATAAAGTGAGCCTAGTCGAAAAACCGTCCGAACCATCTTATATTCCTAAGTTCTTATGAAACTACTTTCATGGTTTGGTCTTTGGGAAGAGATCAGATGGTTCCTTAGACGTAACAAACGCTCGATGCCCAGCATCTCTGCAAAGGCTAAGTGATCACCCCATCTTATCGAGTCCTCGATTCCTTACTTCTACCACGCTATAGTATCACATCATATCCGCTCATTATGCACTTACGATTCATCATTTCTTTTATACCTTCATAACGTTATACTCTTTTTTTTCACTTATGCCACAATAGAGGCAACACGCCGGTGTTCGGAATTCCTTCACGAGAGAGGTTGGGACCCATAACAAAGGCGAACCTCCGCTACAATCGCTCATCATCATAGACTCGCTGCTCATCATCGAATCCGCTCGATTGTGATTCCTAAGATTTCTATGTTCTCGCTCCTTCTTAGTATTTCGCTCAATCAGGGATGCTTATGTTCTCATACTAAGTTCGCACAAAAGGGATCATGCGCCTTAAGAGTCTATGTTCTCATGGGGAAACATACTCATTTACATCATGTTTCTATCATGCTCAGACAACAAGAAACACAGATCATGACACATTATGCGATAATCAAGTATTCGTGATTTACTCATTTACCAAGCTCCCAAACCTTGTAACTTTCTTTCAAACTAATGATCAATCAATTGAAACAACTTTTCGATTTCAAAAATTTCCACTTTCCAAAATATTTTTCAACTTCCCAACAAGGCAATATCAAATTTCAATTCACATTTCATATACTTCCATCATTTCAAACAACTTTAGTTGAGATAGTTACCTTCTTCCTCGCCGAAAGGTGACGACGATGGAGTGCAAGCAAGAGCAGCCAAACACAAACAATTTCTAGACTCGATTTTCAACTTAGGATTCAAGGAAAGGGTTTCTGTGGTTCGAGCTAACAAGAGCTCGACACCACTTTTAGACGACCCGACTTCCCAAGGAAGTACGGATCATACGGATCGCCACCGGTATGATAAAGCAATGGATATAAACACAACTAATCAATGCAATTAACCATTTAACTACTCAATAACGATAGACTCAAAATGGATAGGTTATTCAATACCAACTCGAGTCACGTATGACTCGCCAAAAGGTTCGAGGTCCAAATATAACCTAATCGTAATACATTCAGGAACGAGGTACGACCTCAAGTTCAATACGATATGAAAGCGCTTATAATCAAAACATCAAAATAATATCGAAGTTAGCAAGAAATAAACGCAGGACATGCATATGACGATGTATGCCCAAGTTCTAGAAACCTTTCTAATAAAGCATCAAACAATCGCTACTCGCACCACCTCGCACCCATCATTGATCCTTGCTCAACCTGCACATAAAAACGAGATGCGGGGTAAGTACAAAAGTACTCAAGGACTCATCACGAAAATATTTTCTTTATCAAAAGTTATTGAATCGCTTCACACAATAAGCATTTAGGATTTTAGTTAAAAGACTCACGCCTATCAAACATTTATCATTTTTCCAAAAGCTGTCAGTCGAACTATTTTATCCATGTTGCTCCATATCTCGATCATTCATTCATTCATCCATTCATTCATTCACAAGACTATAGAGTGCCACCCATATATAAGTCGCGACCGGCCGAGGTAGCTAACCTTAACACACAACACACGGTACACAATCCGAGTTAGTCCTCAACTAAGTCGGATCCGATCATACCCTTTTTAATTGTTATCATGAATTATCATGGTTAGCACGGACCGAAGTCGATCCGGCTCAGAAATAGTGCTTTTAAGACCGACCGGCAAGTATGCCCGAAAACTCTCATTCTTTCGCTTCACATGTTTTCAGAGGATTCTAGAAATGAAATCCTTTTGTCAAGATTCATTCTCGATCTTTCATTCTATGTTCAAAGTTATTCAAAACCCTAATCCTAGAGACTAGTCACTAGTTTTGATTTCTCTAGTTTTCGATCTCCTAATCGATTCTAATTGCTTCGTTGGTTACCTTAAACATAATTAAGGTCTAAGAACCACAATTAAGTGATTTAAACATCACAAATAAAAGTTTTAAATTTTTCAGTTATTACAAAGAACACATATAGGAAAACATATGTTTAGCCCTCGCCTCGGGATCTATCTCGATATTTAATTCACCATACATTGATTATATTCCTAGCATGCGCCTATTTAATTAATTGCAACACGTAGGGTTTTCACGTGTTTATCTTCGATCTATCGGGTCGAACGAAATGAACGGATCGAACGGAACGGACTCAGATTGACCTTCCGGATCAGATCCCGCCGCCCAATCTCCAACGCCGAGCGAGGACGATCTATGGAGAATGCTTCGAAAATCACCCAATGCTCTCTATGATATTTTCGAAAACTCTCACAAGAACTATGTGATGGACTAAAATTTTGCTTGTGTAATTGAGGATTAACCCAGACTTTATCTCCTACCTTATATTTATAATGCATTACCATAATCCCATAAGGAAAGCGATCCATGCATATCCCATAAATATAATAATATCCTTATAGGATAAAGAGAATAAAATCTATCCTTAGAGAGACCTATGGGCGCCGATTTTCCTGAGCCAATCGGGCTCGGATGGGCCACCTGTGGATCAAATGCAAGGAATAAAGATGGGCCTTAAATAAATTAATTATCTTATGTTCACCTTAACATAAATTAATTTATAAACATTTATTCATGCCACTAGAGAATAAATGCCGACTTACCCTTTATTACCGGTTGAGCTCGGCTTGACTTAGAAATTACTTAATCCTCGTATTTAAGATATCGAACGTCCATTAATTATTTATAGATTCTCGATCGCTAAAATAATTAATATCTTTAATTCCTTAAGTAGTACCACTCAACCTTATTATTGTACTTGAGCTAACTCAACCTGCAGGTTTAGTACAATAAACCTTTGAGCTCCTTAGGGACGCCATCATCCTAAACGGATACTATGACTGACATGATAACTAGCGTGACATACAAGATCGCCACCACCCAAGATGCGAGAATCTGGTTAGAACATATAACCTCACCCATAACAAGTCAAAGTGATGGTCAAGAACTCATACTCACCTAATACCTTATCGAGGTTTAGATCATCGTAAGTCACCGAGATCTTGGTTCTTCACAACGGTCGATAGAAGAACACATCTCACCGTGATCCTTCAATACGCCGAGACGCATCAAAGATAGACAAGCAACTAAGTCAAGTCACTTATATATATCGCAGCCTATACCGACAACTCGCCCTCAAGTTGTCTCACCAGGAAACTTTTATATCTCATTGCTTCGACCAATCATACGCACTTCGTGATCTTCTACACAATCGTATGATCTAACTTATATATGAGATAAGGGACACGATATATGCAATCAAGTATTCAATTCAGATAGGAGATTGTAATAGTGGTAATGAAACATTGTATACAAGCTCAACCAAAACCGCTTTCAAGATACAACCAACAATCTCCCACTTATACTAAAGCAAACTTTAGTATACAATGTGTCTCTACTAGCTATTACAAACAAAACCATCACTTTGCTTCTCCCACTTATACAAAAGTTTCCTTTCTAAGTGGTGCCATCAAGCGCAATCCAAGTCCTCTAACGTGTCCGTCAGACTTTTTGCGGCAGTGCTCTTCGTGAATGGATCCGCTAGGTTATTCGTCGATCAATCTTCTCAATCAGCACGCCACCGCCTCAACGATTTCACGTATGACATGGTACTTTCTCTCTATGTATTTGGTCGCCTTGTGGGTCCGTGGTTCCTTTGAGTTTGCATCGCACCGAAAGTTATCACAAGAACTATGATACTGGGCAAACCAGTACCACATATAGATCCATGAGGTAGTTCTCAACCATACAGCCTCTTTAGAAGCCTCCAAGCGGCTACATATTCGCTTCCATGGTAGAGTCCGCAATGCATCGCCGCTTTGCACTTCGCCAGATACGGCCCACCTCCCAAGGTAAACACATAGCCCGAGGTGTAGACTTTTTCTCATCACGGTCACCTTGGAAATCCGAGTCTCAGATAACCCAAAGGCATTAGACTATCTCGCATGGTAAACCAGCCTATAATCTCGAGTCCTTTCGTATACTTGAGTATATGCTTTTATCGCAATTCAATGAGCTTGTCCAGGTTAGATCGATATCAGCTACTATGCCACCGTGATAGCGTATATCGGCCTGTGCATAAGCATTGCAGACATGAGACTTCCTACGGCGGAAGTAAGGAACTTGTCTCATTTCCTCTATCTCCTTTGCATCATAGGTGATCGTCTTTAGATAAAGGAACGCCATGTCCGAAAAGTAGCAATCCTTTCTCGCGGTCTCGCATACTAAAACGAGTAATCACAAGATCAATGTAAGACGCCCGAGCTAAGCTCAATATTTTCTTCTCGCGATCTCGGTAAACCTCGATCCCAAGAATGTACGCATCTCCTAAGTCTTTCATTTGAAACCGATCGGATAACCAACTTTTTACGCCCGATAACACCTTCACGTTGTTGCCAACTAGAAGAATGTCATCTACATAAAGTGCAAGAAATACCACATCACCGTTAACATCTAACCGATACACACAACTCGCTAGGCAACCGGGTAAATCCATGGGACTTTACCACCTCATCAAAGCGTAAGTTCCATGATCGAGGTTCGCTTAAGTCCATAAATGGACTTTTAAGCTTCCATACTAGATGCTCTTCACCCTTTACCACATAACCTTCGTTGTCGCACATAGATGTCTCTACCTTCCTCAAGGTAACCGCTTAGAAAAGCGGTTTTAACATCCATTTGCCAAACCTCTAGTTTAAGCTGGTCGCTATGGCCGTAAGAATTCGATGGACTTGAGCATTGCTACAAAGAAAAGGTCTCATCAAATCGATGCCCTCAACTGAGTGTACCCTTCGCCACAAGCCCGGCTTTAAAAGTCGAAACCTCTACATCGAATCTCTCCTCTCAGATATCCACTTACTACCCACGGCTTCCTCGCCATCCGGTAGAGGTGTCTTTCATATACATCCATAGCCGTTATGGACTCCATTTCTAAGTCCATAGCGCGTGCCATGATCTTGCATCAATCGTCTCAGATCGCCTCCGTATGTCCATGGGTCGATTATTGCATGTTCGCTTCCGGACTATATCCAAGATTGTTCCACGAACATAAATCGCCGGGTCGACGAACAACCTCCCACCACGAAGAGGTTCTACAGCACTATGGCAACGGTGGTGCAGTAAACTTGTGGTGCTCTATCTTGCACAACTTCTTGGGTAGGTACCACTTAGTACGGTCGGTATCTCCAGGGAACTCGACCCACTTCAATTTCTTGAAGTATCTCGTGTCGATCCCTCCCACTGACTCGACATCTCGCACTTTCGCCTAATCGGTGGTGGAATACGATCATCTTCTAATTCTCAAGAATGATTTCAACTTTGATTTATGATTTTCATGTAGTCCTCTTCTAAGAATCGAGCATAGTGCTAATAATGACCTTCCGATCCTTGGACTATAGAATAAACCACCTTCGTTCCTCCAGATAGCCAATAAATAGCCTTGCGTCGGATCTAGCCTCCAATTTATCGCCTTCTTGTTCAAAGACGCAGGCCGGATCGCCCATATCCTTATGTGGTTTAAACCGGGCTTGCGCCCAAACCACAACTCGAAGGGGTCTTTTCGATCGACTTGGACGGTACTAGATTTAGCAAGTATACTGCTTTCTAAGGCATACCCCGTAATCTAAATAGGCAATGTTGCATAACTCATCATTGATCTAACCATTTCCAAAAGAGTCCTATTTCTTCGCCTCGACACACCATTTTGTCAGTGTGCCCGTGAAGGCGCCGGGATGTAATCCCACACTTCACTAGATAGTCCATAAACTCGTTATCGAGGTATTAGCCACCGCGATCGAACGCAAAGACTTGATACTCTTACCAAGCTTCGCTCCACTTCCGCCTTGAACTCTTTGAATTTCTCAAAACATTCGGACTTGCGGTGAAGCGGTATATGTATCCGCACTTGAGTAATCACAATGAAAGTGACAAAATACTGCATTCTCCACGAGCTTGTGGGACATTGGTCCACACAGTCGAACGGACTAGCTCTAACATTTCTTTGGCTCTATAACCCTTCGCTTTGAGGGTCCGGTCGACATCTTACCTTCTATACAGATTCGCAGATCGAACGGAGTAACCGTGAGATTACCCAACGCCCATTCTTAGCCGCCTTTGATCTTATTTAGATTGATGTGACCTAATCTAAGATGCCGAGAGAAAAGTGGTGTCATCTTGCAAGAAAACTTTCTTTTTAGGGTTTGTGAAGATGCAACATAGTTATAGGTATTATGTTTTGCGTAAATAGTATAAAGCTTAATTATATAAAGTGCCAACACGTATAACTTCGCCATTTCTTATGATAGAAACACCACTATCAAAAATAATGTAATATCCATGAGTAAATAATTTTGAACAGAACAAGGTTCCACTAAAATCCGCACATATAAAACGCCTTTCAAAACTAAAACTGTTGTCCCAAAACATAAAGAAACATCTCCAATCGCAATCGCCTCGACTTTACTTGCGTGCCTATGGAGATCGTTATCTCGCCATCAAACAGCCTCCTTGTCCACAGGAACCCTCGCAGGTGTAACAAACATGATCGCCATTAACCAGATTCTACTACCCAAGAATGGGTAGAATGTCGCTAAACATGTTATCACATTAAAGCAAACGGCGCACTTGAGCCTTGAGCATAGGGCACTGGCCTTCCAATGCCCGCCTATCAAGACTTGAAGCACTTGCCTTCTCCTTCGCTTCTTCTGCCTCCTGGCAACCACGCTCTTGTTCCCATTACTCTCACTATTTGCCTCGCTTCTTCCACCTTTGGTACCCCTTTTCTTTTCCATTTTGCAACGAAAATTTTGGGCCCTTAGATGTGGTAGCAAGAGCATGTGCTCCTTTCTCATAACTCCTTCCGCAAAGAACGAGATCATTAAGCAACCGACTATGTAAACTCGGTCTTGCTCATGATCACATTCACGCCGAAAGTTCTCAAAAGACTTGGGCGATTGTATTGAGGATGATATTGGCCTCGCTTCGCCGTCAATACCTCCTCCCAACCGATCAAGACTATCCATGAGATGAGTCATGTGAGACATGTTCATTGATCGAACTTCCTTCTTCCATCTTACACGCCAAGATTTCTCTCATTGTGTGGAAGTCGATCGTCCGATCCGATCGCCCAAACTTACTCTCGAGACTGACCAAATATCGTCCGCTCACCATCGATCGATGTCATACTGCAAGCCTTTGGACATAGTAGTCATCATATAGATTTAGCCATATTGTTCGACTTATTCCAAAGTCCGCCGACTCGCCGCCATTAGTCGATCGCACGAGAAGGGCATCGGGTTTAGGAGTAGTGAGAACAAACATGTGTTCTTCAATGATAAGAACATATTCCATGTTTCGCTTCCACTGATAAAATTTGGACCGGATAACGGATTTTGTGCGAGCATATTGATAATCGATGTAAGAGACATATCCGAAATGATAATGAAAACACATAAGCATACGATCGACATAATTCGTAATAATAATATTGTAACCTTTTGATAAAACAATATTAATTGAAACCTCCAATCGCCCAAGGAATCCCACATGCAAGCCACGCTGTGGACGCGTTTACACGAACCCCCGACTGCACTAAAATATACCTTTTAGTCGCTTAATTTCAATCCATGTCAACTTATCCTTACGACAAATGAAATTAACGATTGACCTTACTAGACCACATCACTATCGCAAGAAGGGACTTCATGAAGTTGTACTCGAGGTGATGTCTAAGCAATGACCACATTTTTAACAAATAGAAAATGAATTCTTAGAATTGGTATACTCACCCTGACCATACCGCTCCAATTCAAATTCTTTGTTATCTCATTTTATATCTATCTCTAGAGAACTTATGAAAATCGCACATGCAAGCCACGCGTGTGGACGCCACATGAAACTCCCACTTCTCAATAGATTTAAAAGTTTTATTTAGAAATCTCATCTAACAAACTTATGATAAACAAGCAAGCAAGCCACGCGCGTGTGGACGCCACTCACAAAGCGTATCACTTTGTTTAGAGATCAAAAGTGGAGGTCTTGACATTTTAATTTGAAAATTAATTTGTCGGGTTGCTTGCTTAGTCATTTTGTTCAAAAGGTTTATCCATGTAGATCACGTAATCCTAGCATGCTTGTCTATAGAACTCAACATGTAAAACATGCTCGCAGTAATTCTAAAATATGCTCGATAAACGCGATAAACCTAGCATGCTTACTATGCGCACTTAAATACGTGAAACACTTAAAGGTTTGTCAACGAATTTAAACATACATAGCATGCTACTTGCATTATATAAACATCCACGACATGCAATGAACGATAAAATAAAATAAAACGCTCATCGTGGCCCACTCGGAACTCTGCACTTTCTTGCCTAATCTATTACATAGAATTGCAAAGCATGCAATTAAACTCGAAACGGCCTCGCATGCACGCGGGCACGGACCGGATTCGTCAAACCGGATTTGGGCGGATCGGTGGAACGGGCCGATCGCCTAAAACTGAATCGGATGAAAAACGGGTTCGGGCGAGAAAAAATTGGTTCGGGCGGGTTTGGGTCGGTCGGCCTAAGATGGCCGGGCCGCGCTAGCACAGCCCATGCGCGCGCCAAGACCGCCGCCGCCTTCCTCAAGCACCGGCGTGCTCGCTCGCGCTGGCCTGCCTCGCGGTCGCGTGGACGACCGCGACCGCCGAGCTCACCCGCCTCGCCGAACGCCGCCGAGCCGCGTCGCCGCCGAGTGCCGCCGGGCACCCGCACGAAAACGCACGCCCGCGTCGCCCAAGACCGCCGAGACTCGCCGAGGTTTCTCGCCAGCGGCGAGAGCTACCGAAAATCGCGCGCTCGAGGTTTCCGCGTGCGATTCGCGCCGAGCCCGCCGAACGCGACACGAGCGCCGAGGTTTCCAGCGATAAACGCGGCGCCTGCGCGCCGCCGCTGCCCGCGCACAAGACGCTGAGGTTTCCACGCCGCTGATCTCGCGCCGAGGTCGCCGAGCACCGCCGAGGCTCGCGCGAGATTCGCGCGCCGCGCGTCGCCTGCGCCGCCGAGACCTCGTTGAGGTTTCCCGCCGCTCGCCGAGATCCGCCGGCGTGCACGCCAACACCGAAGCGGTGCCGAGGCGCCCGCGCAAGCGCCGCCCCGCACCGCCCGGGTGCCGAGCTATGCGAGCCACCACCGCCTCGCCCGCCTTAGTCCGCCGATGTCGCTGAGAACGCGCCGACGGGCAGTAGCGCCGCTGCGTCCGGTTTCTCCGGCGAGTCTTCGCTGCCTCGCTCTTCGTGCTTTCATCTTCGTTCTTCTTTTACGTATAAGATTTACGTAAAAATAAATCTATTCTAACCACGGATTTTCGTGGTAAAAACAAATCCCAACAAAACAAAACGAGCGCGATGAACCATGATCCAACAATTAATTAGCGCACGTAATAATCAAACGTGAATTAATCCAACAGAGCCAAGATAACGATCCCGTGCTCGATACCAATTGTAGGAAAACATATGTTTAGCCTCGCCCGAGGATCTATCTTGGATATTTAATTCACCATACATCGATTATATTCCCAGATGCGTCTATTTAATTAATTGCAACACGTAGGGTTTTCACGTGTTTACCTTTGGATCCGCTCGGGTCGAACGGAATGAACGGATCGAACGGAATCGGACTCGCTTTGACCTTCGGGGATCGTATCCCGGTTGCCCAATCTCCAACGCCGGTGAGGACGATCTATGGAGAATGCTTGGAAAATCACCCAATGCTCTCTATGATATTTTCAAAACTCTCACAAGAACTATGTGATGGACGAAAATTTTGCTTGTGTAATTGAGGATTAACCTAGACTTTATCTCCTACCTTATATTTATAATGCATTATCATAATCCCATAAGGAAAGGATCCATGCATATCCCATAAATATAATAATATCCTTATAGGATAAAGAGAATAAAATCTATCCTTAAAGAGACCTATGGGCGCCGATTTTCTTGAGCCAACGGGCTCGGATGGGCCAAAAGTGGATCAAATGCAAGGAATAAAGATGGGCCTTAAATAAATTCATTATCTTATGTTCACCCTAACATAAATTAATTTATAAACATTTATTCATGCCACTAGAGAATAAATGCCGACTTACCCTTTATTACCGGTTGAGTCGGGCTTGCACTTAGACATTACTGAATCCCGTATTTAAGATATCGAACGTCCATTAATTATTTATAGCATTCGATTGCTTAAAATAATTAATATCTTTAATTCCTTAAGTAGTACCACTCAACCTTATTATTGTACTTGAGCTAACTCAACCTGCAGGGGTTTAGTACAATAAACCTTTGAGCTCCTTATGGGACGCCATCATCCTAAACGGATACGGTGACTGACATGATAACTAGCGTGACATACAAGATCGCCACCACCCAAGATGCGAGAATTGGTTAGAACATATAACCCTCACCCATAACAAGTCAAAGTGATGGTCAAGAACTCATACTCACCTAATACCTTATCGAGGTTTAGATCATCTTAAGTCACCGAGATCTTGGTTCTTCACGACGGTCGATAGAAGAACACATCTCATTGTGATCCTTCAATACGTCGAGACGCATCAAAGATAGACAAGCAACTAAGTCAAGTCACTTTATCTATATCGCAGCCTATACCAACAACTCGTCCTCAAGTTGTCTCACCATGAAACTTTTATATCTCATTAAGCTTGACCAATCATACAAACTTCGTGATCTTCTACACACCGTATGATCTAACTTATATATGAGATAAGGGGACACGATATATGCAATCAAGTATTCAATTCGATAGGAGATTGTAATAGTGGTAACAGAAACATTGATACAAGCTCAACCAAAATCGCTTTCAAGATACAAATCCAACAATGTGGCTTTCTTTACTCTTGACGACGATGTCGCTACATATACTTCCACATTCGACCTATGTAGGGTGAAATATTTTGTCCACCATTCTTTGATAAGTGGCCCTCGCATTCTTGAGTCCGAATGGCACCTTCTTATATGCAAAGACCAAGTCCGTTATGAAGGCTGTTTTGACGCGCCCTCGCCACTCATCAACACTTGGTGATATCCTCAGAGAAATCCAAAAGTCAAGACTTCAGATCCCACCAAAGGCCAACCTTTTGTCGATATTTGGAAGGGGTAATGATCCTTTGGGTAATGTTTATTGAGATCGTGTAATCGATACATTCGCCATCCCCTTCTCATTTCGACCATCACCGGGTTGGCTATCCAGTCGGTATTCGACTTCGAACAAGATGCGTGCTTTTAATAGTTGGTTCACCTCGTCATGTATGACTTGATTCCGCTCACCGCAAAGATCCGCTACTTTTGCCGAACCGGTTTTACGCTTGGGTCATTATTGAGCCGGTGGTGATAATACTTGCGCGACCGCCATGTCGAGGGGTGACCAAGAAAACACGCTCTCAATTCCTTAGAGTTGGATGATCCGCTTTCTTAGTTGAGGTACTTGGTAGAACCTACTTTGACGACTTGAATGGATCGTCTTCATATAGCGTGACCTCTCTCTCGCCGGACTGTCCGAGCATTCGCCCTTTCCAGTCCCAACTCCTTGGGTTTCTTTAATTGCTATGCCTCAGGGTGCGGGGCCGAAGTCCCTACACCTCTTAAGGCGACCTGCATGATTCTTTGGCTGCTTTCGATCTCCCGGATCACGGCTACCCCTCCTCTTATGGGGATCTTCATCGTCAAATGGTATGTTGAGCATACCGCCCTCACCGCGTTTAACCAGTCCCGTCCTAGTATGATGTTATACGACGAGTAGGAGTTTACCACGAAGAACTGTACCATTTTGGTGGAGCTCGTTGGCGCTTTTCCCACTGTGACAGGAAGTTCGATTATTCCCTCAGGTCGCGTCTCTTCTTGCACGAAGCTTCGAAGTGGTAGTGGTGCCGGTGCGAGGCGTGCCTCCTCAACTCCCAATTTGTCGAAGCATTCCTTGAAGATGATGCTCATCGACGCACCACTGTCGACGTATATGCGTCGAACTAGTTTGTTGGCGACCACTGCTTGAATTACCATCGCGTCCTGGTGGGGTATTACGGCTGGTACGGTGTTGTCCTCAGAGAAAGTGATTGCCTCGTCCCTTTTAAACCTCTTGTTCACAGGTTCATTTGGTATGGGGACTTGGACCTCACTTTTAGAGAGGACTTGCGCAGCTCTGTGAGGAGCCCCGTGATGGTGGAGATGATCCCATCGTATTGAGGTTTGTCATCTCCCTCTTCATCAGTATCACGCCTTGCTTTCTTGTGAGGGTTCTGATTTCCTCTTCTCTTGCTTTCTTTTCTTCCGACCTCGGTGGGGCTTCAGATTGACCGGCTCGTCGGCCATGCCTTGGTACTTCTTTAGACTCGTCTGCACCAACTTTCGATGTCTACCATGAGATTTCTACACCTCCGTGTCATGTCCATAATCCTCATGGAAGGGACAATATTTATCTTTGGACCGCGTTTGATCCCCGCCATTGGCGAGGTTTCTCGAACATGTTCATGTGGAGCTCAGATCTCCGCCTCGACTTCGTCAGGGTGCATACCGATCGCTCACGAATCGTTCTGCCCCGAGCTGAGACTCTATCGGACGACGTTGTATCCTTTCCAGGCACTTCATCGGCCTCGCTCCGACATCCTCTTTTCTCCCTTGTCGGAGGTTCCACCTTTCGCCGCGCTTTCTTACCGCCTTCGTCCGCTTTGGCGAACCGATCTGCTATGCGCCACAGCTCCGACGCAGTACGGGGCTCGTACTTGACGATCTCCTTATATAGGGCCCCTGGCATGATACCGCTTTGGAAGGCCGAGATGATGAGGAGATCGTTCACGTCCTCGACACTTAGGCTCTCCTTGTTGAACCTGGTCATTAAGTCACTGATGGACTCATGTCGGCCTTGCCTCACGGTGAGAAGATGCGCCGATGTCGTTTTGGACTCGGCCTTTTGGAAGAACCTTCGATGAAAGGCTTCCATTAGGTCGCGGTAAGATCCAACACTCCCTGGAGGTAAACTGTCGAACCACCGGCGGGCGTTGTCGATCAGTAACTCCAGGAAGAGTTTACACATGTGGATGGTGTTGAGGCGTTGGTTGATCATGTTATACTGGAACTGTGAAAGGAAGTTTTGTGGATCCCTCAGTCCGTCATAGGGGGCGATGCCCGGCACCCTGTACTTGTCCGGGAGGGGAGTGTTGAGTATCTTGTTTGAGAAAGGGGTAATTATCTTCCCGTATCCATCGAATCCGCCTCCCGAAGAGCCATGCGGAGTTCGTCGGCCGAACTCATTTTGGTGATGGGATCGACCTCGCGGTGGCCATGGCGTCTGTTCATGCCGCCGTCCTCTTGCACGGTCGGTTTGGGCCCCAACCCGTGTGAGGTATGAGCGCTATCATCCGGAGGTGGGGATTCACCTCGCTGTGCCGCTTCGTGCTTTGACGAGGCTTCGACGTCCTTGTCTTCGTGATGATGCCGACCTTGTTCACGGCTAAGGTACCGAGGAAGCTCATTGTTCTTTTCGAGGAACCCTTTAACCGCCTCGCCAAGGTTTAACTGTGGTGCGGGGTTCCTCTCGATTCTCACAGTGACCTCCTCGCCACGGTACTCTTCTTCTTCATGCGGGATGGGATGACCTTGCTCAGAGACTTTGGACATGCTTCGGGAGTCGATATCCGATCGGGCTTTTCCCAAGCCCACCGGCGTGTCTGCTGGCGTTGTTTACATTGTTGCGGCGCGCTCGGATTTAAGACTTCTTGTATTCATTGTCGTGATTGATTCCCAGAACAAAGGTTGATCGAAAACACGTAATTTCGCTTCCCAGATCGGCGCCGGTGATCGATCTTAATTTCGTTAGGAAATAAATGCGCAATGAACACGAGGGATTTACGTGGTTCGATCTTTGAATTAGATCTACGTCCACGAGCAAGAGAATATGTGTGTATTGAGTGCGTGAAGCGATTACAAAGAGTGTAGATGATCTTTTTCGCCTAATCTAGCCTCTATTTATACACAATGATATTGAGTTCGACTCTGTACAAAGTCTTCTCTTATAAGGATTCTTTTAGATATGCATCCAAGATTCCTTTAGATATCCGAATCTTCACGCTCCACTTGCGAGATTTGAGTTGTAGTTGGTTTAGAGTCTTCGGGCCGAACTTACATCGACCGAGCTTAATGTGGGGCCCATTTATATTGAGCGATCTTGGGCCTAGTAGTTGGGCCGTATCCTATCAATAATATAATACATCCTACTAAACACAAGATTATATATTTTAGATATTCAAAACATCCTACCAAATATAATATTGATATCTTATATTGTAAAATTAAACATATAATACTTTATGACAAACGAATCCTTACGTGAAAATATATATAACTTTTGTCCACATTAGTGCGTGGATAAAAATAAAGAGTTATGGATTTAAATTATCGAAAGCAAGCCCATTTCGAAGTCGTCCTACAAAAGATAAGCCCATGCATGATTTGGGGGTAAAAGGAGAGAAAGCTAGGATTAAGAGGTGTTTTGAGCTTATAAACTCCCACAAAACAGCTTATAATGTGTTTTTAAGTTTGAAAACGACTTATAAGTTGTTTTGGGAGCTTATAAGCTCAGCCAAACACCCTCTAAATAGTGGCAATAATATTGATTCCCACGATTTGATCTATATTATAAAAAGATCAATCAGAACTTAAGCCACTCTTCTCCGCTCTCTTTTGTATTACTCTTTCCTTTTTCTGTGGATTTTTATTGATATTAACGTCTCTGATGCGTAGGTTTATACGTGATTTAAATTCCATAATACACGGAAGGTTTAAAATTTTCTTCCTCCAAACACAAAAGTACTGTCGGAGAAGCAATAAATAGTAAAGATTTTTCAGTTACTAGTAAAGGATATGCTAAAACATATGAATGTAATGATTTTTTTTTTCAAGAATATAGTTTGGGTTATATTATGTCTATTCATTATTGCATTCAACTTTTGATTTCATGCATCTCTTAGTAAAACTTCTGAGGTTATCATCCCTTACAAGGTTGTGAGACTAGGATTCGGTTTCATTCCTCTCCATTAACTAAAAATATAAACTGAACTTCTCTCTAAAGCATACATATCTTATAAATCAATTGGATGATTTACTAGAAATATATTCAATTATATAACATTAATATATATGTTTTAATATTTAAAACAATTTATTTCCTTGATTGCCATTTTGTTTGATGAAAGAAGGAAAAATACATAATTTTAGCATAATAAATTCACTTTGTGACAATTTTAGCCTAATAAATAGATAATACCTGAATCAACCTCATAAATTGATTTTATGACAATTGTAACCCATAAGTTATTTTTGACACCGAAAAACACAGTTGGCATCGGAAATGACATGTCAGCTTTGACACATCAGAAACGACATCATGTGGCACTTGATGTGGATTAAAATTTATTTCCACCTCACCAGGGCAAAAAAATACAACTTCAAATCTGCCAAATTATGCAGCATCATTCTGCATTCTATACAGGCCCCTATAACATGTTTGAAACTTTGAATTGTTGAACTTAAATTTTCACAGCCACAAGGGCGTCGATGGAATTGAGATACGGTTGCAATGCCAACGGTTGGAGACCTGTACATATTCACAGCCACGAGGCGTCGATGGAGTCGAGTTACGTACAGATATACCACCAGCGGCCAACCGTCGCACTGCAGTCCAATGTTATTATCATGGCTGCCGGCTACCAAGTTTTGACGGTGTTTTGTGTAGTGTGAGGAAATGGGTGCTGCTGGAATTCTTGCGGCTCTTGAGCGGCATGATCGATTTTCTGACGGCTTATCTTACTGGTCTATGTGGTTGACTACTAACTTTGACGTCCGGAAATTGATGCAGAAAAGGGATTAAGAGGGTGTTTGGCTGCTTATTTTAGAAAGCATATAACTCCAACAACTTATAAGTTGTTTTAAGAACTTATAAGATATGGTTTATTAAGAGCTTATAAGATACTAAAGTATTTGGATAACAAGGGTAAATATGAAAATAAGAAAATATATCAGGGTTATTTTTGTAGTTTTATTGTAACTTATAAGATTATTAAAAAATAAGTTGAATTTTGGAGCTTTTTTTAATAGAGTTTATAAGCTCTTAGAGCTTCTTTTGAAAACTTATAAGCTCTCTAACAACTTAATTTGTCAAACACATTGATTGAGCTTATAAGCTCTTAAACAACTTATAAGCTATTTTAAAGAGCTTATGTAGCTTAGCCAAACACCCCTAAGTTGACTTGGTTCCAAAATGATCTTGAATACAATTGAAATTCTTGTAATAGATTAATGTATTAGTTTATGAATTGTTGTTTGTGTTCGCTTGAAATCTGTATATTATTAAGATGCAATGGATTGGTACCAATATCTGTTCTATTTGGTGAATATCCTGCTAAGCTCGATCATAACTATGGAAAAATTCTCAAAGCAAAGTATGCTGGCTCAATCAACAAAATATTGTCAATTTGATATCTCTATGCTCTTGAATATAAGATGAATAACTACCGAAGGAAAGTTCTGCTGAAACCGACAGTTGTAGGAGTCAGGCCCTCACAAATAAGTGGGTCCCGACCGAATTGAACGGCAGATGGGGCAACTGAAGGCGGAGTTCATGGAGTTCATTATGTGGTACTACTACCTGATGATAGTATTTAGAGTATTTATCCTATGATAAAGTAGAATGGCACAAAATGAGAGCGATATGTATGCATAAGCCGCAAACAATCCAAGCAAATAGAGTAAGTGGTGGTAGTGAAGGATTTGGTAGCTAGTATGGCAGGTTTCGCAGATTAATCTTAACCGCAAAAAAACAAGGGCAGATTTGCGACTGCGAAGATCGTCCCGGCCGCAAACGTAGTGGCATAAATCGGCAACGCAGCTCGTCCTAGCTTCTGCCCAAGAACAAAACTACGCCCCATGAAAAACGAGACCAGCATGGAAACAATGGAACTGAACAAACAAGTGAGGCTGATGAGAAGCTTCTTTGGCAGATTGGACTTGAAGATATTCTGGGGAAGACATGATAGCGAGAAAGACAAGTAGGGGGTGACGGAGAGGCGGAGAGCTATGAGTGAGCTGACAGAGAAAACGCCAAACTCTCTGTGAGCCAGCACCATCGGATAGCCTGTATCCTGTTTGAGGCCCCCTGGCACGGTGGTGGATGTGGCGAAGGCCACGGTGGCTACGAGCGCAGCCACCACCGAGTAGGACTCGGAGATCTTGACGTGCCAACTCTTTCACCAGATCCTTGCTGAGAACACCTGCCAGGGGGTATTGCCATCATTGTTTACTTGTGCATCGCCAAGGCATGAGACGAAGCTCTTCACATGCTGCATCCATCATTAATTATGAATAAGTGTTATACCAAAGAATGATGCCCCGTTGAAAAGTCAAAGTTGATTGCCAGAAGTCAAAGTTGTTTACCAATAGTCAAAGTTGGCGATATTAGAAGTCAAAGTTGACTGATGAAAAGTCAAAGCTGACTATTTCTACGTCAAAGTTGAGCGTCATCGACTCGATTTTAAACCGACAAAAGACGAGTCGAGCACGCTAATAAAGATAGAGCGACTCGATGGCTCAACTCAAGTCAACGTCTCGACAAAACACGGTGTCAACTCAACTAGAAAAACACGGAGATATTTAAACCTTAAGTGTTTGACTCACCACGTGTCGTAGCGTATAGAACCATTTTCCAGAGTTGCAAAGCTATAGTTTACGATGATGCAGATCCTGACAGTGAAGTACGAGGATTCAAACGGGAAGAATTCAAATGACAAATAGAATGGATGTGATTGATGCTCCCTACAATGATACTATTCATCGTCCTCTAAAATAAATGCGTGAATCCAACGTTTGAAAGTTACCAAAATGTTATGATTCAAATTTTCTAAAGCATTCAAAGCTCAAAGTTCAAGAACTTATACCTAGCGATTTCGAAGAAGGAAGTCTACAGAGTTTTCAGTAAACCTTCAGAGATTAAATATATTTATCAACTCAAGGTTTCAGCATACACTTCTTTAAGTCTATGATACTACTTTGTATATCTTAAGTCTAGATATATTGAGTTTTTCGCATGTGACATCTCAAGTTTTAGGTGGAAAACCCTCTACAAAAATCCATAGTTTAAATAGAAGTTTGGGAAAGTAAGTAATGCGGTGTTAGTTCTTTGAAAGCTTGGTTATCTTACATCCGTAGCGATGAGGTTAGGTCGATTGCACTCATAAGCAATTAGAGGTTTTCTAGTACCGCAAGCGTAAGAGGAACATCAAGTTCATGGGATACTGATGAGGTTAAGTTTGTATCTCAGTTTATATCTTGTACCCATAAACAAGATCAAATACTAGTTAGTGGATCGATCGAGAAATCACCATGGATATAAGAGCTGATCTATCCGAACCACGTAAAAATCAAATGTTGTTTACTTTCAGTTCTTTATATTCAGTATCGTATTTATATTGTATATTATTGAACTGATATCACCAGCACAAAAAAGCACAACATCATTTTGAACACTATATTAGTATCAGTTTGATACTGAAGAGATAAATTGAAAACTGACTAAGTCCATATTTTAAGCCGCTTTAAGTTTTCAGTAAAGACAAATCAGTAACCACCACATTCCGTAAGACATCGCTTATCAATTCAACTCGACCACCACATCGCAGTAAGTAGTTTTGCAAACTGATATCACTCTGAATAAGACTCTTCTTATTTGAATTGACCAGAAGACAAATATCGCATCAACTATCATCGATTATCGACCAACCACCGCGATGAGTCATCCGATCTTTTAAAAGAAAAAAAATTATATTTACCTAACTGGTGTATTCCTCCCTTCCCTCATCCATACACCAGTATGTACCCCCATAGACCATCAATTGATATCAGAGTCAAGTTGTTCGCAAGAACTACTGACTCCCCCAATGTTCGTTTGTTTTTGAACAGATCTTTCAACTGATATATTTTTCATATTGTTGTATATTTGCTATGATTGAAGCTAACTACAGCAAGTCTACTTCTCTTCCCACGCTCGCGAACAATAATTATGAGATCTGGAACCAATAATCACTCTTAAATTGAATAAAATCGAACCATTCATAATTATTTAATGACAAAAAATACTCAAATCCTTAATTTTTCGTTATTTAGAGATCCAAATATTGAGAATCTTTCATATTCAATTTGGAAATCCTTATCCCGGAAATCTTTCACATTCCATTTTTTGTTTTTCATGTAATTCATGTTGTTGTTCATGTAATTATAGTTCTTATGCATGCTATCACATTCCAATTCATTGTTATGTATGTAATTCGTACTGTTGTGCATGTAATCATAGTTGGTGTGCGTGTTGGAACAGTTTTCGTTAATGAATATATAAAATATCCTATTTATAGTGCTAAAATTGTTACTATTATAATCTGAGGATAATAAACGATTAATAATATAAATCGTGACCCTTAGATTATAAAAAATGGATGGATGAGTTCTTAGTTCTCAAAAAAGTTAAAGTTCTCATTTGATCTATCCCTATATAGTGTTGGGTCTGGTAGTACTATGTCATTAGATAGTATGTAATATCTAATTTGAACCATATATTGGAACATGTGAACGCACAAGAGTTTGACACGTGGTAGCCTATTTTTTATTTATTTATTTTTTAATTTTCTCAATTAGCAAAATGGAAAGAGACACAAAACATCATTCTTCTTCTTCTCCTCTCATTCAATTTTCTTCTTTGATTTTTTTGACAACGACGGTGGCGGAAAACAGCAACGGCATGGACAACAACGCTGACAACGCAAACAACAAATGACAGCAGCAACGAGTTCGTCTCACTTTAATCTTTGAGAAAAATGAGGATTTTGAGAGATAATTGAGGAATCAAGAGAAATTGTGACTATAGCAGTAGTTTTCGATGAAATTCATCAGAAATCGGAGAAATGGGGGTTGGTTTATGGCAGAGTTTGCCAAAATCTGAGAAGAGATTAATCGGAGAAGGTGATGACGAGAGAGAAGACCCATGCGAGGAATATGCATATAAATACATAGATACTTGCCTACAACAGAAATAAACATGCATACTATAAAACATAAATATGATACTTCAAAATAGAAACATTCATATTAATAAAATATAAACTTGCATATTTGTAAAAAAAAACATGCATATTTCAAAATACAATCATACATACTATTAAACATAAACATGCATTCTACGTAAAACAAACTTGCATGCTTTAAAACAGAAACTCGTAGGTTTTCATTCTCGATATCTCTCTCTCTCTTCTCCAATATGCACAAATATTTTTTAGTTGACCATTTGCTTTATTTGTTGTTGATTATTCATTTTTTTTTTCGAATTATGAAATTAGAAGTAATTGATTTAAATGAAAGAAAGAATTTTTGAGAAAACAGTCTCAGATGCATTTCGTGTTCAACATTATGTAGTTTTGAGTTCAAACACATGCACTCTTCTGTTTTAAAATATGCACAGTTTGTTTTTCAGTATCACATAACAAATCAAATTATACAATTTTATGTTCAACTGTATGTAGTTATACGTGTAACAATATGTATTTTTGTATTCAACTGTATGTAGTTTTCTATTTAACTACATTCATGGTTTGTGTTTTCAGATTACATAATAAATCAAATTACTAGTCCGCTTCATCGTAGAAAAATCAGCAAATTAAACTTAAAATCCGAAAAAATGCATGTAGTTTGAAGCGCTGCCGCTCGTGCTCGTGTCGCCCGGTGCGTGCTCATGAGCCCCTTAGCGCCCGTCGCCAAAAATACATTTTACGCTTTGTAAGATGCATGAACATGTTTTATTAAATGCATGAACGTGTTTTGTTAAATGCATGTTTATGCTTCGTGCCAACATGCGCTTTATGTTTTGTTAAATGCGCTTTATGTTTTGTTAAATCTGCTTTATGTTTTTCGACAAAGAAATCTCTCATCCATCCTTCTTCGTCAATTCCATTGTTTCTTTCCCGATTAATCGGCAATTTCGCCATAAACCACCGACATAGCCACCATCTCTCGATTCTCCAATCCTCTATCAAATTGATCTTATTTTTTTCTCAAAATCCATCAATTTTGTTCTCAAATTTTTAATTTTTTCCTTTCAAAATCATGTTGTTTTTGTTGTTCGTATGTATTATTGCTATTGTCCGTCGTCGTCTCCACCATCCGTTGTCGCCATTGTAAAAATATATTGGAAGAAGAAGAAGATGGGAGAAAGAAGAAGAAGAAAAGTGAATTGCTTTCTTCCCATTTCGCCTCTTGCGAAAATTTAAAAAAGGAAAAAGAGTTTTCGGTGTCGACCAGTGATGCGGTCACATGTTCAAAATATATGGTCTAGATTGGGTACTACATACTATCTGTAGATCGGTGCTATGAAAACTCAACCTATATATATATATATATATATATATATATATATATGAAGAGGTGATGATATATTTGAGCGAAATATTACGATTCAATATCCGAACTATTGATATTTTAACAAAATGTATTGAACTATGAATAATTACAAAATATTAAAATATCAATATTTAGGTATTTAATTATAATTACGCATTGTTCGAGATACTTACTTAGAGTCGGCAATTCGTGCGTGTCGGATCGTTATCGTGTCGACACGATAACGACACGACCCTGATAAGGCCAAACACAAACACGAATTTAAGGATCCGTCCGACACGGACACCTAATACGACACCTAAATGTATCGACACGGACAAGACACTAACACGAATATGACACGATTTTTTTGTGTTGACACGACACCTATTACCTATTACCTATTACCTAAACGATAAATTTAAATCAAAATTAGAAAATAAATAAATAAAAGAAATAAAAATATAAAATATATAATTAAATTAATATTAAATATATAAAAATATTATCGAATTATACTGAAAACTACACGAACCGACACGAACACGAATGCAACACGAAAATTATCGGGTTACACGAACACGATACGGATTCGACACGAACATTTACGAATGATCGTGTCCTTATCGTGTCGACACGATAAGGACACGAACACGATAAGACCGAACACTAACCCGTTAATTTTGTGCGTGTTCGTGTCGTGTTCTCGTGTCGTGTCGAAAATTGTCACCTACTGCTATAGATCAATAGTCTTGTAATTTTCCTATTCCGAGTGATTTGGCAATTCAATTAGATTTAAATCTTCAAGTCTTTTAATATGAATATACCCTTGCCAGTTGGACTCCCACTGCATGAGAAGAGTGGCGCCATGACTCGAGCTGTATCTTGTTTGCAGCGAGACACAGTAGGTTGTTGCCTTGATGAAACATGTATTGCGGCAGTTCCAATTTGAGTAAATGATCCAACACCATCAACACGTTCTTCCCGCATCGCAAAAGGCTGTGGGGAATGTGGCAAGGATTTTCTCCACCATCGTAAGATTTCCCCTCTCCGCTGCTACTAATAATGGAGTTTTTATCTTTTTAACTGAAGGAGATGCGGAAATAGGGGGGGAAATCAGCATTGGCATATAATAATGTGTGAATTACAAGTGTATACATACCCTTGAACAAGGTGGAGTCTCCTTCCGGCTATCATCGGAATCGGGAGGTGGAAGAGCTGAAGCTTCATTCACAATGCCATATAATAAATGGGATTCTGTATAATGTGATCATCTTGTGAAGGTTTTCCCCCTTCTGAGTGATCGTAATAATTGTAACTTGATTCATACTCCATCAGTTTATAGATTAACTCAAGTGCTTGCGACTGTTGTTCTTGCTTTCTTCGGATCTCCCTTATCTCAGAAATACCTGCGTTGAACTGGTTACAAATGGTCAGATATCTTACATTAATTCTTGATTAGGGATGCCAATGATCAGCCCAACCAAACCAATGATGGAATGAGACATTTAAAATGGAACAATCCAAAAAGAAAAACGGGAAATGAGTATATCACAATCACATATAAATCAATAAAACAGGTGTACACGTATAAGCTGCAATGGATAAATTGCTTAAGCACGATTGCATGTAATGTTACTCTGCTGCTGCAGAGAGCTCAAGATTCAATTTATAATACAGTCAAAACCGAAGAAGATTCCACAAGATTATTGCTTCCAAAATACATGCACATTCCCAATAGTGGCAAAAGATTGAAAACACAATCATCATTATCAAGTTAGAGACTGTAATTTCTTTTCATAAAGCTTAGCTTGTCGCAGGGCGTCCAAGGCCTCCACTTGCTTGCCGGAGCGTTTTAACTTCACCGCCTTCACTTTCTCAGCCTTAATCTGTTCCACCAGCTGCGCCCTCTCTGTATCAGCATCCGCCTCGATCTTGGCAGGGTCTGGTCTTTCTGCGGCCTTGGATTTGGTCTGGCCATTATCCAACCCGATTGATTGCAGCGCGGACAGGAGCTGAGGATCGAGAAAACTCGACGCTGACACCATCTGTTGGCTCGGCAGAATCATGAGGTTCCAACTCTTGCAGCCGTGATTCTATAGCTTTGCCAGTTCAAATTGCCTCGGCTTCTGCCGCCTTACCTTCCCTTCTCAGCTTAGCGCTTGACGCCAGGCCAAGCGATTCCTGCTGCAGTTTGAACTTTTCACGGCTCGACAGTGGTTTAGAGACTGAACTAGGACTGGCCTCCTTGTCCACAGACGAGACATCAGATGCTGACGTGTCACTAGTTTGAGGCGCTTCCTCCATGTGCTTCTCCAAGAGCTTTGCCTGATGGAGCTCCTCCTTGGCTTCTGCTAATTTCCGCCTCTCTTGAAGGCAACCGCCTTCCTCTTGTGAGCGAGGATTTCTTGTTGAGGGAGCTTGAACGTGGTTGAGAAACAGTCGGCTGAGAAGCGTGTGATTCTTGTGGCTTCTCTTTCTCAGGCGTCTCTACTTTAATCTCGTCTTTGATTTGCTTTTCTGAATCTGCAGCATCGTTAGACTCAATTCCTTTGTTACTTTCACTAGAAACATCTAGTATTCTGATTGGTTCTTCGGATTCGCTCAACTGTGACTCCAATAATTGGGCCTTGTTCAGCACATCGTCGGCCTCCTCGACCTCTCCTTGGCGTCTCAGAGTAAGAGCTTTCGTTTCAACATTAGTAGCTCCTCTGAATTTCACTCTTACTCTTCTTAGGCATCTTCTCCCAAAATCGACAGCAGATTGGGTAATAGTGGGGCCACCTATATGCTTCAGGGACTGGTTATTTTCTTTTAAAGTTGATGTTACATCTGCATTATCCTCATCTTCCCAGCCCAAATTCTTCAAAGAGACAGATAAGACGGATTGTGCAAATCTTGATCCGTCACTTCTTCTTCGTCTCCACTATCTGGAGCAGTTTTTATGTTGTAACTCTGCTTGTTGCCGATACTTGGTTGCATTGCAGAGGAGCTTTGTTCATATCTTCAAGCTGCTCCTCGAGAGCCTTCGCCTTTCTCAATTCTTCATCCGACTGCCTAATCTACCTTCCCTTCTGAATGCTAAAGCCTTCTTCTTCAGAGCAATAAGCTCTTTCTGAATCATTAGTTTACTCTTTGGAGCCGATTTAGGGCCAGCCTCATTTGCACTCGCCCTGCTGGAAAATGACAATTCTTCCACAGATTCCGAGAGTACACCTTTATGAGGTATAGCAGAACCCTGATTTATCAAATCTTGAATTTTCAAGTTCTTTTCAAGTAGTTTAGCTTTTCTCAGATGTGCCAATGCACCTGTTGTGTTCCCTGCTCTTTTCTGATTTAGAGCTTCTCTCTTTAAAGACTGAATCTCAGTTATTAATGAATTCTTCTTCGAAGATGCAGCCTCGCCACCATGTTCATCAGAATCTGCAACATCTTCTTCCCAACCTAAAGATTTCAAAGCCGAAGACATTTCCGGATCATTCATGTCTTCATCCTTTATGTCGAAATTACCATCTAGACCAATATCATCAGCCATTCCAATCAACTGATTGAAATCCAAATTCAGATTAGATTTATACGTTTCCGAAAAATCAGCATGCTCGTCAGCATCCATGCTGCGTATTAGTGAAGACAGTTCGTCGTCAGAATCATCAGACCCAGCAATAAGCTCCTCTTCCTCAATTTTCCTCTCGAGAATTTTCGCTCTCTTTAGTTCTTCCTTGGCCTCAACAACGTTCCCGGCTCGTTTTAGTTCAAGAGCCCTTTTCTTATGAACGATAACCTTAGACTTATCAGCGCTGACCGTTTGCTTCTCTTTATCGGGTTTTTGAGAGACTTCCTTGAGAAGCGAGAAAAGCTCACCTTCCAAAGACATGGTTGCCGGCTTTTTTTCTGCATCGTGGAGATCTAAATCCGACCATCCCAATTCCTTGAGTTCGGCAGAAACATCATCCGTTCCTTTACTCTGAGATGGGAACTTATTTTTAGCTTCATCTTTGTTTTCTTGAATATTGTCCATCTTGCTTGACGACAAAGCCCTTTTACTATTTTTCCTCAAAGCTAACTCCAATGCAGCAGCTTGCCTTTCGAGCTCTTTCCCCTTTTTGAAAGCTTTTAAAGCTTCTTCTGGTTTTCCTTCAGCTTTCAAAATTCTGTGCTTCTGTTTTTCAAGCACAGCTTGCTGACGGAGATCTTCTGGGGTAGCAAATCCTGCCTCTGTTAACGTGTTGGTAGACTTATCAAGAGAGAGATTTCTAACTATATCTGCACCTTCCACCTCGGACATGTTTGAACATGATGCGCTGTTTTTTTGTGAAGTGGAATGCCTATTCTCATTACTAAGAATCTGATTCAAAATCTCATCATCTTTCTTTGAAGCGTTATTGGAACCACCTGCAAATAGCTTATTCTAGTAAAAATGAAATAATGGTCTGCAGAAAAATACATGAACCACTTCTAAATAAAATTAATAATAAAAGAGGATGATCAAATAGAGAACTCAGAACAATATCTTTGAAGTACCTCTAGCAGATTTATTTTTATGTCCATATCTCATTTCGAAACGTGCAGCCTCTTCTAGCTTTTTGCATGGTTCACAGATACGCACAGGTGAGTCACCTTGTCCACGCAATACCATCCTTTGTTGGGAACAGCTGCCGCAAAATATGCCTCCACACCTGCGGCAATGGTGCTGGAAATCCATCCGGGACATCAAAAGTTAACCATGGAACTCTGACAAAACTGTGCATATCTATACAGTGTCAAGCCTACTTGTTTTAGTCATTTCAACTATTTGCCGAGTGCCGACCAGTATATCGTATCAACTATATCAAATTTGCAACTAGGCAATAACAGTCACCCATGCTGAATTTCACATAAAAGGCCACTTGGTAACGCATAAGAAGCTTATCCACGCAGAAAGAGGTTAGGGCTCTAGTGTATATACAAGTTATGTAGATTCCAAAGTGCTCATTGTTGCATGATGACATGTGAGATTACTTCCTTAGCCTTCCATTTGCAAATAGTTTGACACAACAAATAACAGTTTGAGTTCTATTGTTCTGGAAGCATAATGGCATAAAATGAAAGTCACAAGATAAGCAATTTTTCTTCTATTTCCCTAAAGAATTTACAGGTACAATCCTCAATCAGACATCACTGGGCTATAGCTTTCATCTTCATTCTTAGGTCATATTCATTTAGTGAGCTTCATTATAATTACATTAAAATTTTAGAATTAACAAACAAATAAGCAATTGACAAGTACAGTCAAGAGCTTAAGAAGAGGAAATTGCAGGTGTATCCGTGTATGTCCTGCCCTAACCATATAATGGAGTATCACAAATTTAACATTCTTCTTCATAGTAAAAATAACCCGATGCTAGTGAGAGTGATCCCAATTATGCCCATTTCGATGTATTAGCTACATTGACCTCCGAACAAGTTAAGATAATCCCAAATGATGATAATTAGTTCCATATGATTAATTAAATATATATGTTAAAATCCCAACATTAAGTAACTATTATTCCTAGGCATAACATCAGAAGTTCTACGAATCAAAGCTCGAACCACAAACTGCAAAAGCAAATAAGCAAGGGAAACAAAAAAGTAATATGAATCATTATTCTGTTTTCAGCAAACCACCACACACACACAGAAACACAAAATATCCAATGGCCCATCGTGTTTAACGCTCCAAGATCACAACTTCAACCAATCCCATCAAAAAAGAAGCAGTTTAGTTTGAAGGTTTGAACCGAAACGCGACGGCAATCACACAATACAAAATTGACTTATGAAAATCATGACCGTGTAACAAAACTCAAGAACCAATCGATTTGACGAAAAGGGCTTTTAGAACAAACAATAAAAATCAAGATCTGAAATCAATGGTATTGGTCAGTGAAAAAATATGTAGGAAATTGACGGACCTTACGATTGATGAAAGTGAACTGCGAGGAACATCCTTGGCAGTGCGAGGCGTCAGCCACCCAAGTATTCCCCCTCAGTGATGGCTTCGGAGGCAGCCCGACTTTCTCGAGCATCTTCTCTTTCTCTCTTCGTAATCGCTTTTTTTTTTGGAGCTGCCGTAGTGATCAAAATCAAACGATTGAATCGAAACAAAAGCGTTGAAGAAAGATTAGTCTCTCTCTCAAGAGTCCCAAGTTTCAGTAAGCATCATTACCGTGTCGTTTTTAAAAATTATATATATATATATATATATATATATATAGTATATTAGTATATTCATTTTCTTCTCTCTTTTTTTCTTCTGCTGAGGGAGAAGTTTCGTATTATTCAATCATGTACAATTTGACATTACGTGCAAATCTAGCAACAAATTATAAAATTACTAGTTTGTAACCTGTCGAAATTTCGACGGAGAATTATTTGACGTTTTAGTTTATAAGTTGAAATTTTAAGAAGTTATTTAATATTTTATTCTCTTAAAAAACAATGTCAGTAGTATGAAAAAGGTTGTACAAATTGTATCTAGAGAAATTATATTTTCACCGATTTTTCTAAAATAACAATACGCACAAAATATGAATAAAGTGTAAGGAAAAGAACAACATCTCATTTTCTAGAAATATATTAAAGTTTAGAAACTAACTTAGCATAACATTTGAAGTTTGTCGGGTACTCGACCAAAAATCTAAGTAGTTTTTCTTCGTAAATAAATTTAAGGATTGATCGCATCGTTGGGTGCAGAAATAGAATTTCAGAGGCGTAGCAAAATTAAAAACCATAGCTCGCATCATCTAACTATACAAATCAGCTTCATCAGCTCTGCTAGCGATGGTGCAAAACTGCAAATGGGTTGGATGCAAAATCCCTAGCTAGTTGTTCATCAAAATCAAATATCTAGTATTTTCGTATGTCAGCACGGCTCACACTTGTTCTAGTATATTTTATGGACTCATCTGAACGTGAAGGCAAATTTTTTTTATACTTCTTTAATGTCATCATCCACTGAATCAAGATTTGCCCATCTTCTAATCTTTCTCTATATGTCCTGAAAATCATAATTGTCAATGATCTCACTCATATGCAAATGTCAATACGCGACAATCTGACTGAACTCACAAAATACTAAAGACGAAAAGACTAATCATAAATTATCAACATCAATTAACTCATATATACAAAAGCACCAAGAAACATACATTATTATCATTTGTTAGATAACTAATAATTGTTATGCTTATAATAGAAATGCACATTTTGTTAAGGAAAGAAAAATTAGATATTGTAAATCAATTATTTAGAATTGAATGAACAAGAAGTTCACTAAAATTATAGATGATATCCCCGAATAATGTTGATATGAATCAAGTACCCCTACATTATTACAATTAAAAAAACAAAATCAACCTAACGATTATAATAAATCGCTTTAATAAGCACTTCATAAAAACACATAAAAAATAATAGGGATCTAAAATGGCTAATGAAATAAAGATTTGTCAAGAAGATAACTAAAACATAAAAAATATTTAGTCATATTATTATATTTAAAAGTGAAGCATCGTCACTATCATCAAGTAGCTAGCTTTAAGATTAATCTACATATTAGTTATACAGTTGCAACTCATCACCAACAATAATGACTATAGACGTAATATATGCAATTCATCTTTGCATGTACAATAAATATAGTTGCCAAATAACTATTAGGTGAAAAAGGGTGGGGGGGATATAAAAGTTGATAAAATAAAGAAAAGAGATAGAAATGTCAAATAAAAATATAAGTTTTATTATCGGTATAATTTACCTCCTCCTTAGTATTGTGCACAATAACATTTATAGTGCCCTCATACTTGAAGGCCACATGTTGGAATTTTGGCAATGTAACATGCATTGTCATTAATATTGAACATTACAAAGTAAATATAAATAATAAATAGCATAAATAACAAATAACTAAAAAACGCTAAAAATTTAATGTATGCTTTTAGATTAATTATTTCACCCGTTTAGAATTTATATATTCGTACACGTCCAAAATATAATATAAAAGTGATTTTATTACTTGTGTCTGTCTCAAACCAGTGTAACAATGCTTGCTAATTAACACAGTTTAAATTTATAAATATAAGTTGTTACAATTAATAGTTATTCGTCTCAATTATAATTTGAATATTATAGATTAAACATTGATAATAAATAATATAGATTACAAAAAAAATTCACGTAGACATTTTGATCAAGGTTCGGACCCATTTAGAATTTATATATATGTATCTACCCTAAATTTGATTAAAAAGTGATTTTAATACATGTCTCGTCTCAATCCCATAGAGATCATTTCCTAAATTTATACAATAAATTTTTATTTTATTCATATATTTATTTATTTTGAAAACAGTATAGAATAAGACATTAAAAAAATAAAACATTGGATCCCAAGTATAATTTGTTTTCCCTTTTAAAATAATCTGAAGTTGTAGAATCAAGTTTTCCATAGAAAAGAAAAGATGAATCCTCAACATCCGAAGAATTTACCATATTATCTTTCTTATCTTATTATATATATGATGTTTACGCAATCTCTTGCCACTATTTGTACTTGAACGAAAATGCACCACAACAAACTATTTTGTCCACGACAGAAAATGTACCACACCAAAATATTGTGAGAAATACATATATAATGTTGAAATATAATTAGAAACTTACAAACTACTAAATTAAAAAAAAAAAAAGCAATTCATCCCCATACCTTATATATGCAATATGTTGAATTATTAAACTATCACAATTGTCTTGTTTTAAGCATAATTACATCTCATTTAAACTTATCTTAATTCATAATTCAAATTATATCTATTAAAATATTATTTCAAGAATAATACCATATGTTTAGTGGTGAAAATATTCAAATAATTGCACGATTTATAACACGACGTTAGCTCGCTTTTGGAATCATAAAAAAATTATTTGTCATTGTCATAACCATTTAGAAGCTAAATAATTACATTATTTATCATGCAAAGCAATAAAGTATACATTACATAAAATACACATACATGAATCATAATTTTTTTATATAAAAAAAGCCACTTCACAAGAGTTCGGAAATTTACACATTGAGTATCCCTTCCCTAACTATTATCTAATACAATTTAAGTTATAGATAAAGCACCAATTCGATTGCCAGAGGCCCAAAACTATCTTTACTTTGTTTTCCCGTGGGTTTAAATTTGTTTAGTTCAGGGGTTGTGTCCAAGCAATTCTCCTTTCATTACTTGAGAGGTTGTGCCCAAGCAATTGCTTCTAAATGGTTATCGATACTAATATGGAGTTGATGTGGATATATAGGGTAGAGTTAAATGATTGATTGATACCCGAATAATTATTAACTATAAAAAGGGATTAGAAGATAATTGAGGTATATATAAAATGAAGAATTAGAAAATTATGAATAAAAAGCATGCAAATGCCACATAGAATGATGATCAATATGATGTCTTTAATGTGTAATGGAATATAGAGATATCGAATAATTAAATATATGTTGTTACAATAATTAATTATCATTTGGATTAGGGTTCAACCACCTAAAGTTGTTGATCTCAATGGAGCAAGGTGATGGACCAAAATGATAGACTAAAGTTTAGCCACTTGAATTCGTTTAAAATGTATTTGTCCAAGCAATTCTCCTTTCATTACTTGAGAGGTTGTGCTCAAGCAATTGCTTCTAAATGGTTATCGATACTAATATGGAGTTCGTATGGATATATAGGGTAGAGTTAAATGATTGATTGATACCCGAATAATATTAACTATAAAAAGGGATTAGAAGATAATTGAGGTATATATAAAATGAAGAATTATAAAATTATGAATAAAAAAGCATGCAAATGCCACATAGAATGATGATCAATATGATGTCTTTAATGTGAAATGGAATATAGTGATATCGAATAATTAAATATATGTTGTTACAATAATTAATTATCATTTGGATTAGGGTTCAACCACCTAAATTTGATGATCTCAATGGAGCAAGGTGGTGGACCGAAATGATAGACTAAAGTTTAGCCACTTGAATTCGTTTAAAATGTATATACTCGTACCTGTCAAAATCTAATTAAAAGTGATTTTACTACTCGTTTTCGTCAAACTCGTAATTATCCAAATCCATTTAAATTTATAAATTACAATAATAGATATTATGTATTGATATAAATAATTTATTATATTTTAACTTCAACATTTATTTCTAGAAATAAAAACATATAGAAATGTGCGATAATGTTTCTAACCATGGATCATAACTACTATTATAATCACCCACAAAATCTTATATTTATTTAGATAGCACAAATCATGGTAAACTTAATCAACTTTCCTTTTTTGTTTTCATATTTTTATGTTTTTTAACGGCAATCTTATGATCAAATATGTTTCCATATTTTTATTCTTTTTTATATAAATGCAAATTGATTGATTATAATACATAAGGAAAATAGCAATTATATGATTTTATAATACAAAATTAGATTATATAAACAATAGATTGTAAGGAACATTCGGAATTTAGAAAAATAATAATAACCAAAGATGGTGATGTCACGTAGGATTGAGAGTTGTTGTGAGCTCCAATGCGTATCGGTATATAGATTATATAGATGACAAATTTTACATACAAAGGGTTGATATACTAGCTCCACACTTCATAGATTGCATGGCGTGTGTTATCAATTTTATGTATTCTTCTTCCTGAATAAATTCAGTACTCTCGTAGAATCATTAGCAATATATTTAAAGAAAATTATTCTAAAAGAGAGGTGTACTTTATTTTTTTGTCGGAAATTGGCTAGAATATATTATATAGTTGTTCACAATATCCAATTTTGCATATCACATATTATTTGTAGAAAGTTTTCAATGGTTATTATTCTATATAATATATAAAAGTAGCTAATTGTGGAATATAATAAGTTTAAGTTTATTTAATACATTATTTTCAATCTAATATAAAAAAATGATTATGGGCATATGTAAGTAGTAACTTCAATTAACCCTATTCAGTTACACTTTTAAATTTAAAAATATTCTATTTTATAATCCAGTGCTTAATAAACTGTGTATAACCACATTTTTTTCCGTTTTAGTCAATCAAGATCAACCAATTTGTATTATTATAGAAACATAAAATTATGAAAATATATTAATCACAAAATAACGCATGTCAGCCAAAAAATTAACGCATGTGACCAACTTTAATCAATCAATTTATATTTCCATATACTTTCAAAAAATGAGCAGCTGCTCAAACTAAGCGCTTCAAACTCCTTCCTACACTGCTCCGCTTATTGTATAAAACCTGCTAGCAGGTGTAGGTTTTCCTCTTCCTAGATAATTCAACATCCCAAAGTGATGTAAAATAAGGATAAGGTGTTTCTTATTACTCTTTTTGGTCTCAAATATGAATGTTCTATTATATGAGGTTCATCAAATCTAAACAAATACGAGTCACTACAAAAAATAAGATCGATCGACGGAAAATTCGTCAAAACCTCGTCTCGATCCGTCGCTAAAATGGATTAGCGACGGATTAGCGACGGAACTTGGGGGTCGCTGAAAACCTAATTGGTAAACGTTTAGCGACGGAATTGTGTCCGTCGCTAAAAAATAGCGACGGATCAGCGACGGAAAATTCAGTCGCTAATCTGCGACCTCAGAACGGTTGTCTGATATAAACACCGTCGTTAATGAGATGCTAGTCCGTCGTAATTAGCGACGGATTAACGACAAAATTATTCCGTAGCTAAAATTCCGCCTTACCCGTCGTTATTCGACTCTAATCCGCCTCTCGATCCGTCATAATTAGCGACGGAATAATTCGTCGCTATATTTATAGTTTTTTTCTATTGCGTAAAAAATTCCGTCAGAATCGTCTCTAGTCCGTCGCAAGTCCGTCGCAAGTTACGCTTGGTTCGGTTATTTCACGCTTTTAATCCGTCTCTAAACCGTCGCTAATCCGTCTTTAATCCGCCGCTAATCCGTCGCTATATTTACGTATTACGCACGACTTCAATTTCAATTTTGACACCAAACCTGCTTTTCAAACAACCAACCCAAACAAATATACAAACAACCAATTACATCCAATTCAATCTATTCAATCCAACCAAACAAACCAATTCCAACCTCCAACCAATTCCATCCATACAATACAAACTATGAAAACAAACCAATTCAATCCATATAATACAAACTATCGAAATAAACCAATTCAATCCAAACGGCAAGCATTTCAATCCAAACAAAGCATTTCAATCCAAAATATCAGTAATATCCAAACAATCCCATAAAAACAATTCTAAATCATGCGATAAGTTAACAAATTCATAATACAACCCGAATATGACGAAAGTGAGGGAAACAGGAGCTCATATCACGAGGTGGGGAACGGAGCTGGCCATGAAGCGCTCTAGGGCCTCTTGCCGAGCGCCTTTGAGCCTCGAATCGTTTCTTGCACGCTATCTCGCCTCACCACGGCTTGCATTCGGCCTCAGATGCCGGTATTGCTGCTGCTCGCCTTCAATCGGGCCTCAGCCCAATATCTGTTGTTGATAAGCGGTGGGATCAGCAGTGGGCACTTCCACCGAATGAGACGACGCTGGCTCTGCATGTATGCCCGTGATAGAGAACCACCCAAACATCCTATTCTTTTCTTTGAGGAGCTCCAAGGACATTTTGAGAATTTGAGTCCTATCTCGCGGCGTCTCATCACTCCCCCTGATTGGCTCAACTGGGTCACCTGTTCTCAACCCGCCTCGTAATATAATTTCATACAATTATTATTTAATTAAATGCTCGTTGTTGCGCTAACGAATATACTTACCGCGATACTCAGAGCTTTCCGTCAGATAGCTCCGTCGTCGGTGGCATGATACTTCGGAATACATCCCACTGGACATCTTCTACGGCTACTCCACGCCTCTTGCCTATAAATAAGTCAAACAAATTAAATAATTAACAAGTATCACGATTCTTAAATAAATTTACTATATCTAAAACTTCAAATACTTACAATCTCTTTCGATACTCGAGTGCGAGCGTGAGCCACCCCGATGCTTGACTATCCCAAACCCTCGCCATCCGCTCGGACATCCTGCTGTGGGGCCTTGCCGCCTTCTCTGACGCCCGTCCGAGCCCAATATGCCTTCCAATTATCCCAATCTCACTCGTGGATAAATGGAGGTGGGTTAAGCGAGTCCTTCGCTTGATCTTGTGAACAAGATCTTTATAGCGCTCGCGGTCTTTGCGCATCAAGAGGAGTAGACCAAGGCCTCATTCATCGTATCATCCCAATAAAAATATTTATGCAAAAATATATGATTACAATATGCAAATTAAGGTCAAATCATAAATGACTTTGATAAACAACACGAACCTCAATTCATCGAAATAAATCTGCTTGAACTCTTGAGGTACCAATTTCCAATTGAAGCTGTTGTGATTCATGAATCTACGGAATGACTCGTAATCACGCTGCTATATCATTGCTCGGACACAAAATGCTACAATTTACATGAAATAAAGACATCAGAATGCTACAATTTATTTAAACTGAGACATACAAGAGATAACGTCATACCCATTCACAATGGCTATCTTCTTCATCCCCTCTCTAGATGGCACTCCACTACTGCTCGAGGGGGCGGGCCTGTGAGAGAGTGCCTCCATGCCTTCTTCTAGGCTGGCGAGTGAAGGCGACGGCATGTATGACCCTGGGTGCCTCCTACGTGATGACATCTGCAAACAAATGTAAAAAATATTGTATTAAAAATTCACAAATAATACATATCATAACGTTTTGTGTGCATACTAGAAAATAAAACGTTTCTTGTGTATACTAGTGACAATTATCGCCGTCTTCATCATAACGCTTTGTGTGCATACTAAAAATGCTATAAATTCACAAATAATGCATATCATAACGCTTTTGTGTGCATACTAAAAATGCTATAAATTCACAAATAATGCATATCATAATGTTTTGTGTGCATACAAAAAATACTATAAATTCAAACCCTATTCATCGTCGTCATCATCATCATCCAATGTATGATTGTCTTCCGACTCGATAATTCAACTTCATCATCCTCATTATCGATGTCTCTTCAATGTCTATGAGTGTACCATCGGGATGAACTAGTGTCGTGTCCTCATCCACAACGACATTAGTAATCGAACCTAATGCATCCTCTTGAAAAGGGAAGGTACTATCGATCGAACTCTCATCCAAACTTCCACATTAGATCGAGCTTTAATTTTGCATACTTCCCACCACTCTTTCATAGATTGTTTTAAACTTGGATATGCACAATAGTATACTTGAATGGCTTGATTGGCGAGGATAAACGGTTCGAACTTGTTATATCTTCCGTATGATTTATCGAAACCAACTTGTACTCGAATGAATTGATAACCCCAATCGTGAAGGATCAAACCACTCGCATCTAAACAATGTTGTGGTCTTCGTTGGTAGCCGTGATATTCCAACTCACAAACCTCCAATAATCGCCCATAAAATCGAGTTCTTGTTCTACACTATAAGTTTCACCTTTAATGCACACCCACTATTCATAGTTGATCTTTGTGACCCATGTTCTAATGTGTGAAATTTGTAACCATTTATATAATACCGGTGCGCCTTAATTAGAGTCAAGGCCCTTTGGCAAGAGACAATATGAACGGATTCACAATGTTGTTAGTATGATCTTTGACCTATTATTAGTAAAAACGATTAGAATGACTAAACGTACATATTAAATATTTTCTACTAATAATCATCGAACACTCACATATGCCTCAAACCAAAACGGAAGCCTCTTTCAATCGACCTTTGAATATCGAGCTAGAGATCGGTGGATTTGATCTTTTCACATCTTCGGTGAATAAACTACATCAACATATATTTACGAGCCTAGTTAATAATAACAATAATAATAATGTGGAATGAATTCTAAGAAAAACACGACACTTACGCCATGTAAATGTCTCAACTTCAACACAGGTTGAGCAACACGTATAAACGAGCAGCATCATATTCTCTACTATCCAAATATCTCGTTGACATATTTCCAAAAGGTCTGCCATCTTGCTTGAAGATTTGAAGCATATCTGGATAGTCTTCGTGCCTAATCTCCGCTTGACCATGATGCAAATCTCTGAACTTCGTTCTTACGTGATCATCAAAATAATACGAGCAAAATGTCGATGCTTCTTCTACTAAGTAAGCATTGCAGATAGAACCCTCAACCCTGGCTTTATTTCGTACGTTGTTCTTCACATGCAACTGTCACTAATGTGAGATAGGTGTATCCTTATGTATTGTTTGATAGGTATGTTAAGATATGTTAAGATAGATAGAAAACGAGATTTGTATTGTAGATAATGTGATATTAGTATTATATCTTGTTGCTTGATAGATAAGATATAAAATATAGATAGCATAAATTATTTGTTTGGTAAATTAGTTTAAAATCTACATTAAACAAACAATTCTAACCTTATGACAATTTAAAAAGAACAAATATATCCTGAAATATATCTTCAACATCTAATTTTCACATTTTTATTACTACGTAATGATTTATAAATTTAAAAAAGAATTAAAAAAATTAAAAAAGTCAAAATCCACCATTGTCAAAAATTTGAAATTGCACAATGGGACCAATGACAAAAAAGTAAAATAGTGTGAAGAATTCCCAGAACTACTTAAATGTTTGTGACCACTTCTATCACTACTGGGTCGTTGCCACTGACAGAAGCTTTTTCTTCAATTCCCTTAGAGGTGACTTTGGATTCTCATCCTTTGGTACCCATCTCTTCTCTTCTCTTCTCTTCATACCTTAAAATTGTGTATAGTAGAAAAGGCACATAATCAGCTTGTGGAATCAGGTATATGTAATGAATGTGCATAATGAAGTTTCTTTAGAATAAGAAGCTCATACTTTGCACGGATGAAATTCTCAATTCCAACTAGAACGTAATCTGGGGAAAGCTTTGCCTCCCAGTAACTATTTGCCTTTTCATTTCCCATGCATGGCTACATTCACGGTGGAAGAATAATTTTGGACATTGTTGCAAAAAATCCACCAAACATATACAGGCAGTGAATAATGCAACCTGTGTGGGAAACCATGTGTCAAGTGTAGCAGATCTCAACAGAAAGACCAAATACATGAACAATCAAAGTATCAAACCACAACATGCGTTACCAATTCAACAAGGAAAAGAGAGTATATTGGTTTGTTATGAAATCAAAGTATCAATAAAGCTCATATCTGTAAACGAATCGAACAATTGGCAAAAGTGACTCCGCCATGATTGCAAAATCAATCAGTTGTGTTTGGGGAGAAATCTCCCGAAACATGCCACCTGGGATGCCCCGTCAAGATATATGGGTCGGTTTGCGCCATTGTTGAATTCTTTGCTCTACATATGAATTATCGTCAAAGCCAGGGGCAGATCCAGAAATTCATAATGGGATGTGCTGAAAAATAAGTACTTTGACGCATTAAATCTCATAAACACCAAAGTATTTCTATGCTTCCATAAGTTGTACATTACAAGACTTCAATACATAAAATTCATCAATAATTGAGTCTATATCTTTATCTTTGATAAAATCTCTTAATTTCAATATACAACACTAGTATATCATCAAGTAAATCATTCCCCATCTTATTACAAAGTATCGTCTTCACGTGCTTCATTAGGGAAACTGTTTGTTCAGTTATAGCAATAGAAACATGCAACGTCAAAATTAGATGAATTTGTCTAGTTAATATAAGGTAATATAGAAACTTGAAACTCTTGCATTACTATCACATCATACTTATAATATCTTTAACTCGTATTCTAATGAAACAACGTCTTAGTCAGTGAAATCTTCATGACTACCTTTTAATCTCACTATCTATTAATTTATTCATTTATTATCTTCATCCACTTTACACTCATTATAATTTATTAAAATTTGTATCTCCAAAAATAATACAAACTTTGATGGATAAAAGGAATATAAAAATATTATTACTTGACATCTTAGTAATCATTATCCAAATATATATATATATATATAGTGAGGTTCAAATAAGAACCAATTTTAACGTGAGAACTAAGAACCATGCATAAGACGTTGAAGATGATGCATTAAGATGGTATAAAGTTGTATAATCTAAAACTTTCTAAAATTATTTTGTTGGACAACAATTTTAGAATGTTTTCGTTATGCATAACTTTATATGTTTTATTCATCAATTTTATACATTTGTGCATAGTTCTCATGTTCTCATTATAAAATGGTTCTCACGTTAACCCTTCCTATATATATATATATATATATATATATATATATATATATAGGGGATGGATCAAATGAGAACCATATATATTTTAGGAACTAAGAACTAATCCTCACCTTTATTTGATCTCGATCTTGTGGTTGGCAATATATATCTATATGGATTCGTTTATAATTACGCTTATGTCAAAAGGATAATTTAGTAATTGATACAAATTTATTAACGTTTGTTTTCCTTAAATCATGGGATTTCGTATCTATTAAATAGTGTATCCTTGATTTGTATATGTTAATTTTATTACCGTTTTCTTTCTCAATTTTCATACGTATTCATATGATTACTGTACAAACAAAACTTTTAAATAACTTTTTAAATATTCAAAGTATATAACTTTAAAATAATATAAGAGTATAAACAAAACTGTTTTCATATTCACAACATTACACATTATTATGCATATCATAAAATAATGATGCATAACACCGACAAATAATAAAAATAAGGCAACCTTATTCACATGATGTCACTAACTTATGCATACGGAAATAAACAAACAAGACTTAATAATGTTATAATGATAAACACATTATTCATATTTAGTCACCAATGTATGTCTTACAGATTGATCTGTACATGCATATTGAATTGATTTAACAATATATAAGATAACAAATATATATTATGCATATACAACTTTTATAAAACAAAGTATATAACTTTAAAATACATATCGAGTATAAAAGAAAACCGATTTCATATTCACAACATTACACATTATTATGCATATCATAAACATAATGACATACAACACTGACACATAATAAAAATATGGCAACCTTATTCACATGATGTCAATAACTTATGCATACGGGTTAGGGTTAATTTCTTCGATAGAGATGAGAGAGAGAGCAAGAAACGTCAGAAATTTCGGAAAAGGAGAGAGAGTCACGTCAGATAGTAAAATTACGTAAACACCCTTATGCACACGTTAAAACCGAAAGTCAATTTGTTATAAGGGTGCCTCCAACCCAAAACAAGTTTTCGCTTTTGGGATGCCACATCGCCTTTTTAAAACTCATCTACTATTTTCTCTCATCTCCTCCAACAATAAACCGCTTTTCACTTTTTAAAGGTCCCACTATAATACATACTCCCTATATCTATATATATATTTTCCAATTGATTTTATTTGTATTATTATTTATACATTATTTAATATTTAAATAATACACTATATAATTAAATAATGTATAAAATAATACACGATATAATTAAAATTATAGTTTCGGTGTATATAATAAAATAAAATATTTTTATAATTATAAATAATAATTAAAATTACGTTAATAACATTACACTAAATATAAATTACATTGCTAGAATTTAAATTGCATTACCAAAATTAAAATTACATTACTAAAATAAAAAATTACATTGCTAAAATTGCAAATACATCACTCGAAGTACATAAACATGATAAAATTCAAACATAAACAATACTCAATTCTATGCATCATTGGCATTGAATTGTGCCCAAATATGTTGTGTTAAATCTTGTTGAAGTTGGAGATGGGCTTGTTTATTTGTTAGATCATTGTGATTTTTTAGATAATTTTCAAACGCTTCCCAATTATTGGTACCCATTGGTATCGGTTGTTGAGGAGTTGCTTCTTCTTCAGACCAGTTGACCACCTCTTCACCCTCATCCTCAATGATCATGTTGGGCAAAATAATACAAGTGAGCATTATATTGCGGAGATCATCCTTGAAATAAGGTCGTGCGGGACACCGAACCACTGCCCAACGAGCTTGTAGAACACCAACGCTCGTTCGATGTCTTTTCTTGCGGCCTCTTATCTCTGTGCAAAGTATTTCCTCACTGGATCGGCTGGTGCTGGATAACTCTTGACGAATGAAGCCCAAGTTGGATAGATTCCATCTGTAAGATAATATCCTTGGTTATACGTCCGCCCATTCACCGTGAATTGCACTGCTGGTGCATTGCCTTGAAGGAACTGATTAAATAATGGAGACCCATGGAGAACATTGATATCATTGCTTGCTCCGGCAACACCAAAGAAAGCATGCCATATCCACAAATCTGTCGAGGCCACCGCTTCAAGAACTATTGTTGGAACTCCATGATCGCCTCGTATATAATACCCTTTGTAGGCAACAGGACAATTCCTCCACTCCCAATGCATACAATCGAGACTCCCCAACATACCGGGGAAGCCATGTCTTTCTTCGTGCATTTGTATTAATCGTTGTGTATCTGCTTCATTTGGCCTCCTCAAATATCGATCACCATAAACAGTAAGCATACACGTGCAAAATTCATGTAGACATTCCAACGCAGTACTCTAACCCATCAGCATGTATTCATCAAGTGAATCACCGGGTGCCGCATATGCCAACTGTCGGATAGCTGCGGTGCACTTTTGAAGTGGTGATAGACCATTCCTTCCGGTTGCATCCACCCTCAATGTGAAATAGGGTGAACAACTGCTCATTGCATCAACGATCTTGACAAATAACTCTCTCCTCATTCGAAAGCGACGACGAAACAGAGTCGCATCGTAGATGGGCTCGTCACAGAAATAATCACGAACGAGACGATCATGGCCGCTTTCGCGTTCCCGATCTCTCTATTTTCTGGGACCCCTCCTCCGTCGTGAAGGTTGAGCTTCTGCTTCCTCTGCATCCAGCATATTGATCATCTCTCGCATACTCGGTGAACTTGCCGAATCTCGGATGTATTGCTTCCACCGCTTCATCAATTTCATTGGAACTAGGAATATTTGACATTTTTTTGTGTTGTGTTTGGATGATGAAGTGAGATTTTTATGCTTCAATGAAGTGAGTAGAACATGAATATATAGCAAAATTGTGTTAGGTGAAAGTGAGTAGTTGTGGAGTTAGGTGAGTTAAATTTAGTTAGGTGAGTTAAATTTAGTTAGGTTAAATTAAGAAGCAAAATGAGACTACTTCTGCCTCTGCTCATGGTATTTAATTATATGCTTCCGTTTGTGGCTTATTTGAAGCAACAATTTTTTGAGTGAAATTAAATCATTTTTATGAAATTTGATCAATTAATCAAGAAATCCCTTTGATACTATGCAGAAAGAGTTGAAAATATGAAGGAAGCCCACGTGACCAAATTTCATTGAAAGTAGAAAAACATGATAATCAAATACATTGCTAAAATTGCAAATACGTGATTCATTGCACATAATCGAAAATGGAAATACATGATTAAAAATACAAAGCAAATAAGCGTATTCTAGACAATACATAGTATTATGGCCACCCGTATTTAGCCTTGATATCTGCAACCATCATATTATGAATGTGAAGTTCTACCTCCGACATGTCACTAGTATCCTTACTAATGAACTTAACGTGTTTGAGCTTAAGCTTTTCCTCTTTTACGATCAATTCTCTAGCCACCGCATCTTGCAATCCTCTCCATTTATCTTCTTTTGCTGGAGATGTCATTTTGCCCTTTTGTTTAGCTTGTCGTTTGGCTCTCTGTTGTCCCATCGGTCGCCCCGATGTTCGGTCTCGTAAGAAGTTGGACTATCTGCTTTGATTCTTTGATTTCTTGTACGGATTTTGTGGCATTTGCTGAGGAGCCCACTTATCGCAAGTTTGGATGATCTTCCATACGTGCACGAACTTGAAATCTTTGTTCTTTGGATCATAACTTCTCCATGCTCTTTTTGCCGCCTCCATTACATCTTCATCGCCTTGTCCGCTCTCTCGATTATTCGAGAAATTATTGTAGATACCTGTCCACTTATTAATATCTGTATTCATTAGGTAGTAATGATTTTTTACATGCGAGCCACTTCGCTCTGGAGCGCCATTTGGCCTGTTTGCGTTGTAGTATTCAGCAACCCTCTCCCAAAAAGTCTTTCTCTTTGTTGGTTGCCAGTAATGGAGTTGGTGCTGATAGTGTTCCAAGCTTGTATAAGAAGAATGTCTTCATCATGCGTCCACTGGGCTTTTGTGTCTCTTGCAGTGGATTTGACAGAGACATCATCATCAACAATATGAATTTGAGAAGAATGCCGAGGAAAATCCGATCCAGCGGGAGTGTTGAATGGAACTTGCACGCCAAAATGGACCCGCCGAATTGTTGAATGGCATGCCAAAATTAGAACCGTCGGACAATTGAATGGAACTTGCATACCAAATTGGAACCGCCGGAATTGTTGAATGGAACTTGCACGCCAAAATTGGAACCGCTGGGGGAGTTGAGTGGAACTTGCACGCCAAAATTGGAACCGCCGAGGGAGTTGAATCCAATTTGTTCAGCAAAAAATTGTAGCATTTGATAATCCATTGGTACTTGTGGGTGTTGAGGGTAAGACATTGGACGAGGTTGTGAATTTGAAAAATTGGAACCTTGAAAATTTGGGGTTTCGGAACACTAGAATCGAATTTTGAGAGCTTGAATCCGCCATTTTGATAAATCGAAAATTGAAAAGAGGAAGAAAAGAAGAATATTGAAATGTTAGATTGATGTGTAAAATGGATGAAATAGATTGATATTTATAGGCTCATATAGAATTTAAAAAAAAAGGGTAACATAAAAAACGGTAATATTATCGTTAGCTTCATTTGGATTTAATTGATTCTCCCTTAGACGAATACTCATTGTTGATATGTAGGAAAAGGAAATAAAAAAAGGGAAGGAAAAGGATCGAGCCAAAAAAAAAGAGTCAACAACAAACAAAGTCGGTAAAACATGGTTTTTTCTCGAAAATGATTTTGTGGTTTTTTCCCAAAAACTTGTTTTTCAATTCTCCAACAGTTTTTTGGTTTTTGTTTTTGGATCCAAAAACAACCGTTGGAGTTACCCTAAGGTAATTTGATCAGCTTTCCTTTTTTTCAGCATATTAATCTGCTAATTTTGATGGTCTAGATTAGTTCCTATTTCTCTACTTAGGGGTGGTTCCCTCTATAACCACCCCTATATATATATATATATATATATATATATATATACACGTGTGTGTGTGTTAGTTTATATATATTTGTGTATTTGTGCATGCAAAACTTAACAAATTGATCATATTTTCAAATCAATTTAATAAACTTTGAAAATTATTTGCATGTATAAATAAATTTTGAGTTTGTTTAACTGTACAATCTTTCAAATATACAATTATGTATATTATCATTCCATTATTCTATCACCTAAAGTAAATGTTAATTCTAGAGGTGTTTGAAAGTTTATAACTGCTGACGTGGAGGGAAGATTTAATCTTTAGACTTTGATGAGTCCTAATAATACTCAAAATCAATCTCTCTCTCTCAACGGCGTGTGATTGTTCTATTTTCCGTACTCCTATGAGAACGTGTGCATGGTGTAGATAAATCTACATTAACACATTTTTTAAGTATAATTATCACTTTTCTTTAAGATAATTATTATCTTTTAGTTAGAAGGTAAAAGATGTTACTTTCCGTCATGTAACTTTCGTTTGTCTACGTTGTGCAGACATCCTCATACAAATCTTCAGGCAATTCTTTCATAATTCTAAAATAGACTGTCTCGGGTATTGACAATTTGCAGATGCTTTCGAGACTCCGTCGTGTTCGGGGGCCATCAACAGAAGAGGTGATGTAACTTTAGTGGATTTTATTGCTCTTTTAGGTCATTTTTCTTTCTTTCACATTACAATTTTTGGCTTGGCAGTGTGGAAATTGGAAGGAATTCGTGTTACTTTTGTGGCAAGTCCAAAATTCAAGATGTAATTTAGCCCTGGTACATATCACGATCGTAAATTTCACTCTGGTTTCATCTTTAATAAATTAGGAAATATAGGTATGCTTTCTACAGCAGCAAGCATGTTATGATTATCTATAACAGTTCTGCCTTAGTTTACGATTAATTGCACAATTCAACATATATCATCCAAATAAGTCAACTGGAATTTTTCATTTTTTTGCCACAACAGCAAATTTTATCTCATACATCAGCTTATGACAATAACGCGTACGTATTTTTCAGAATGCTCTTTCAAAACAAAACTGATAAAGTCTTTTTATATTGTTGAGAATAGGTTTATAATTAACTTGTGACAAAAGCAAGTGTATTTACTTACGTAGTTAGCTTCCAACAGCAGTTACATGACTAAATTATGTAATTAATAAATCTGAGCTAGTTAGCTTTCTCTGCACATATATGACTCAGTTATGCATTAATAAATGTTTAATACTATCACGTAAACGCTCTGTATTCATTATAACTATAATGATGAAAAAAATCACTTAAAACAAAGTCAAATCCCAAGCCCAAAAACTAAGCATTTGACAAAAGCATGATTTGGGATGATAATGACAAGAAAGAGGTGGTCTCATGTATATCCGTCGGCACATATGGATTTTGATACTTTTTTTCAATGTAAATGATATTTGATATTTTTCTTCAATGTAAATAATACTTAAGCAAATGATACTTTTCTTTAATGTAAATGATATTTTTTTTAATAACAAATGATATTTTTTTGGAGCTGTTGTGTAGAAGGAATATTTGATGTGACTTTTTCCCTATTCTTTGTGATGTGATTGAATTTATGTTTTTCTTTTAACTGAAAACATACTAAATATAAAATAAAAGCGGAGCAAATTGCCCAGATTTTGGCTGAATCGAGGCAGGCCTTCATGGTTTTAGGCTACGTACCAATTCTCTATGCATAACAAGTGAAAGGTGATGCTTTAATTAAGAAATCTAGTGCAGTACAATATTATCGATATTCTCTTTAAATCAAGGTTGTATTATACATATTCCCTACGTATTCGTAATGCTAGTGCAAATAATATCAAGAAAATAAAGAAGTATTACTATGAGGGTATTTGGCTGAGTTTATAAGCTCTCAAAAAACAGCTTATAAGCTGTTTTTAAACTTAAAAAACAGTTTATAAGCTGTTTTTTAGGAGCTTATAAACTCAGCCAAACACCCTCTATATATCATCAAGAAATCAACAAGACTGCAGATAAACTCTTATACAGCTTCCAACAACAACAAAAACAGAGAAAAAATGGATTTTACTAATCTCATAAATCTGAGACAAGCAATGCATCCCAAATCATATCCATATCCAAAGAAGGCACTCTGCTCAACTGATGAACCGCATCACCTTCTCCAGTCCCAATCGCTTCCGCGCCGCTTTTCTTCATCTCAATCACTTCCTCTCCAACTTTGCTCTCCAAATCCAACCCTGTTTTCGTGTTTATCTCTTCCTCCGCCACCGCCTCCGATGTCGAAGATGACAGCGGCGATCTAGAATCAGCGGACTGCTTCCGTGCCTGCGACACGGCCTTAAGCTTCGCCTCGAGCAGGGCGACTGTGTTGTTGCAGAGGAGTTCGCCTTGATCGTGTGCTTGAGGTGCGGGAAATTGAGGTGCGCGTAATCGCCTCGCAATATATACGCCGCCGTGTCGTAGGCGGGCGGCCTCCTCCGCCGTGTCGAAGGTGCCGAGCCAGACGCGTGTCCGGTTGCGTGGCAGCCGTATCTCCGCCACCCATTTCCCCCAGTGCCGCTGCCGCACGCCGCGGAAGAGCTTGGTGCCTTGCGACGACGACGGCTGAGGAGATTTCTGCGCTTTTCTGGCTGAGGATTTCATGGGCTGTGTTTTGGTGGTGCTCAGGCAGTAAACGCTGGAGCCATTGGATGTGAGATTTTGATTCATTTTGAGCCATTTTTGCTGGTTTTGATCGGCTTCAGCTTCAGCCATGGTAAATAATGGGTTTTCGGGAATAATATGGTGAGGTTTATGAAAAGATGCTTCTGCCGCGGGTGAAGGATCATGTGAGAACAAGTGTAGATTTGGGAATTTGGAGGTTTCTCCTACATGAGAAGTAGGGGATTCACTGGTGTATGTGGCATGGAGTTTTGTTACTACACTTTCTTTACAAAACTCTGATAACTGAATAGTACGAGAAACCGCGTCGTTTGTAAATGAACTCCAACTCAATTTTTCCCACAAATTGTTGTTAAGTTGTTGCTCGAATAATCTTGATCCGCCTAAAAAAGATGGCAGCAACTCCTTCTCCACCAAGGGTTCCATCTTGGGAATTTTCTTGGCCATATAAGAATGTGAAATTGGAAAGAACAGAGAGAGAGAGAGAGAGCAATTGCAATAAATGACAACAAATTGTCGCAACAATGGTATTTATACAAATATTACGTCGCTAAAATTGTAAGGAATTAATCAAACAATGAAAAAGTTTACTCTCTCTATTTTTTCTAAATATCTATAATCATTAAAATTACATATATCAAGAAAATAAATAATTTATTTTAGAACCTTATTTGTTGCAATAATAAATACATATATATAATTATTATTTCATTCTTCCATCAAAATTTACATTTAATTCTTTTTTAGATCGTCCAACAAAAGTTTATATTTTTTATTTTTAGTAAATATCAATTATCCTTGATCTCTCCATTTATTTATAGAAAAATCACACATGACCCATCTTTTATTTCTATCACCATTAATATATTTATTTATTATATATGTTCATTTAATGTTCATTATAATTTATTAAAATTCACGTTACTAAATATAATGTAAATTTTTTGGGGATGATGGGAGTATCAAATTTGGAAAGTATTAAATAAACGTAAAATAAGAATAAGCGTATTAATATTAGCATGGCAGTTATTCAGAAATTGAGCCTTTCAATTCGATAGACAAACCGATCAAAACTTGACAGGTGTGGTCTCGTCTCTACTGCTTCTCGGGATTATTAATGAAATAATCTCTTGCATGAAATGACAAGAACCACCTTAAACTCTAGATTTACTTTTTCAGAACTGTCTTTTAATCAACAAACATGCGATTCATCTATTCCCCACATGATGGCACGACCCATTCTTCTTTCTTCTATGAAACAAAAGTGTCTTCATTTGTTTGTTAGTTAAAGGATAACGCATACTTCTATCCCACACTAAATTTTTGCTTAAGATAAATAATTAAAGGGCGAGTAATCCAGGTTTAATCATATTTATAATACTATCTTGGGTGGTCTCCTGTCCACACGCACGTGAGACTCATCCCTAATTAATCTTTAATTAATTAATTATATTAAATTTATTTTAATTAAAATTAATTAATTTAATAAATCATAATTTTGAATTAATAAATCTTAATTTTGAATTAATAAACCCTAATTTGAATTAATAAACCTTAATTTTGAATAATAAACCCTAATTTTGAATTAATAAATCCTAATTTTGAATAATAAACCCTAATTATAAATTAATAAAACATAATTATCCTTACTCAACATAATTAATTACAATTATTTTAACAAAAGACAAATGTGAGTTCACGGTGAGGCGAAATTCACCCAAGTTTTTGTCTACTATCTTTTTACGGGATAAAGGGCGATAATGACTCTTTGAAAATTTAATAGAGAATCTTACATAATATTACTTCCTAGATCCTTGAGCAAGTGTTATCAATCCTCAAAACACACGCATATCAAGAAAGTGATAATTTTACTATTTCCCTCCTAATTATTGTATAGAAAATCTAACATTAATTAATCATGAAATACTTTTTCGAAAACAAAGTTGAGGAATCTTCAGATAAGGAACTTATTCGGGTTTGAATGAGTATGTAACAATAGGGATGAACTTGATTCTACGCAATTCTAATCTCCGAGCATAATTTGATGAAGGAATGAATGAATACTTACCATTTAATAAAGGGTGTCATTTGAGGGGCATTTTATCCTTGGTGTTTATGTTTGATTACTCGACTAGCAAGAAATTAAACTTTTTATAGATTGTTTCTGCGAATTTGGTGAAAAGTTATGAAAGATACAATTAATCATTTAATATATTATCTACTAATTATACTAACTAGGCGCATTCTTTATTCATAATCAAGTTATGGGCCACCCAATCATTGGCTATCGTTACTTTATTTTAGGGCAAAGCCCACACAAAACTTAGTTAACATTATCATCAAACATCATTATTAACAAAGAAAATGGCCTAAGTAAACTAGTTTTTTGCGTCATAGGTGTGCAGTGGCGGAACCGGGGGCACTGGGCCCCACTAGATTTTTAAAACACTAGGGATATAAAAGTAATTTTATTTACTAATTAAAATATATATTTAAAGGTACAAAATATGTGAAAATAACATATATCATGCTTAAAATAAATACATAAAATTGAAAGAGAGCTAAACATAGAAAATAATGATTTGTTTCTTCTTCTTTTTGCAACGAAAATACCAATTTTGATTGTTTTATAAGTACATTAATTAATTATTTAGTTTGTGCTCAAATTAACCAAAAAGCCCTATATCGATTCGATTCAAACTAAAAAAGAACCCTAGTTTTGATCATTGATCAACACATGCATGCTACTAGTGATAATGTGGTTACTGAATTATATGAATCCACAAGTCTAAACCTTGTTTTGGAAACTAAAGTGAAGTGGTTATGTGTTGGTACAAGGATCTTGGTTTTATTCCAATATACATATATATGTCTTGTGGTCTTACATGTCCAAGATCGTTGCAGGAAAAAAGTAGTACTATATGATGATGAAAATAAAATAAAGATAAAAGCAACTTTCAGTTTCAGCAACTTGGGCATTCAATAATATTATGGCTAAGTGAAAAAAACAGAATTAGCTTTGGGCAAACCACGTGCTACTTGGCTTTAAATAGCTAGTAGCTGCGCAATTAGAATATCTGTTAATAATTTGAAATGACAAAAGTGAACAATGGATTGATGAGAATCTTTGTCTCTTGTCTGTTCCAAGACCTCCATAGGTTGGATGATTTGGTAATTCTACTTTTGAGGAAATTGGTTGGATATATATGGGATATTCTTGAACAACTTGTGTCTTTGTAGGTAAATGAGGCTGAGATTTGAATTCTAGCTAGCTAGTATATTTTAGTTTTGATGATATTTGATCCAAGAAATATGATTACAATGAAAAATGATCTCCAATTTGAATTCTTGAATTGATCTTTGAACATTAATTGTTGTTTTGGTTGGGGACATCCTAATGAGCTTAATATATATTTGCTTATAATATTGTGAATGGATTCACAATATAACGTAGTTCATGATTGTAGGTATACTTAGACAGTAGAGTAGACTACCACATTGTGAGATGCCCATATTTGATTTAGATCTTGACATGTCTCACAATCAAATAATCTCACACGAATAATTTTACGTTAACACATAGATATTTATTATTCTTGTAGATAGAATGACCAAATTGACCCTCAGATATAGTATGGCAACAAAATGTCAGACACATGCGTTGAGATGCTTATTCATCCCCTTGGAGGTTAGATGAAGAAAGTGAATATGGACTATTGACATTGAGGAGTGGCTTCAGATTGTTTCTACATTGACACTACAAGAAAATGATGTATATTCTAATCATTCGTGGCCAATTTTGAGTTGAAAAATGGGTCCAATTTACAAGAAAACCCTAACTAGTTAATTCAGTTATTCTTCTTTAATTGGATATTAGTTATGAGTTGTTAAAGCGTCTCCAACCTCACCTCAAAGTCTACGTATTGATGCCAGAAGAAAAGTCAAAAGTTATATGAATACATTAATTAATTGTTCTCGACTTTCCTAATTATTTACTACTCCCTTCATTCTAAAGATATATGTTTGTTTTTCTTTCTCGAATGTTCTAAATATATAGATTTATTTTTATATAAAGATATATTTTTAAACTTATTTATTAATATATCTCTATTTAATTATTTGATTAACTTATGTATTAATTAATTATAAAAATAAATATGAGCATATTAAAACTTTATTGTATAATTTTCTTTTTAATAATTTTTTTAATCCTTATGAAAATTCAAATCAGTCTATATAATTGGGACGAATGAAGTACTAGTCAAGAAAAGACAGCCATGATTTCCTCACACCCAGTAATAGACTCAAATATTTTGGTCAGGGGCTCCAAAAAAATATTTTGGGGTCCAAATAATCATAATTTTATAAATTCATAAAAGAATATTATAATTAAAATTAAAATAAATAACAATTTAATATAAAAAATTGAAACTTAGTGCTATATGCTTTAAAACGGTATGATAGAACTGCATTGCTTGAATTGAGTGTATATTATATGCACGGAACAAAGAAAGGAACATATATCACATCAAATAATGCAGGAAGTCTACAAAATGACAATGAGACTGGAATCTGCAGTAGTTATAGTGCTCATTTAACTTCTCTTTTTCAAAAATTCTTTGATTAGAAGATAAGAGCATTGCTGGCTTCTCCTTCACCAAATTTCAAATGATAAAATTCTTCACTTCTTTTATTTGCTTCATCTTTGAACATCCATGGTGCAGACAAAATGTTCTTTGACTAACTTGTTATACTGATTCTGCAATAACTATAAACTTCTAAATTTTTCTGGTAAACTACCTAATATATTCTTTGAAAAGTCATATATAACTCAATGCAGAGTGCTTTATTTATATATAGTTATCTTGTAACTCGAACGGGCAAAAGAATAAGTAAATATGAGACAATATGTACTTTAGAAATTCTCAGAATTGAGCTCTGATAATATCTTCGTCATAAATAAATAAAAAGAACTACTTACACTAGCAAAGAAAGTGCGAGGTCACTATTTATATTATAGAAAGGTCTGGGACAACCATTTTAATTTTCCTGATTAAATCAATCGATCCTATATGTTTTTTATTTTACTCAAGTCTTTGTCACCTTCAGTTTCAAAGGAATTACCCCTATATGATTTTTTATATAGGTGGGTTAGTTTACAGAAAAAAAAAGTAGGAAAGTTGAAAAGTGTGAAATGCATCCAAATGGAATCTCCCCACCCAAATCGATGCTTACTTTATTGCACACCACTTGCTCTCTTTGCTTTCTAGCAATACAACATTCACACAATTTTCATCTTCATATGGGATTTAGAATCTAGCTTTATTTTGTCACAATCATACAAAGAAGAAGCAATTTAATCATGAGAAGCAAATAATCTTGGACCAAATTGTGTAAATTGTCTCAAATTCACGAGGGCTCAAATGCTTTTACTGAAAAATAAAATTTTTAAAGGCCTGCATGTATATTCACACAAGTTCGACCCCAAGGTGCTTCAATTTCAAGAAGCCTCACGATAATTACTTTTAATTCTTTTATTACAAAAGGTTTATCTTGTGAAATCACTATTTCAATTTGCATTGGAGCCAATTCTATCAAATAATTTGAATAATGTCGATATTCCTCCTATGTATTTGATTGTTGTAGTTCTCTCGCTGCCAAGCACAAGAAGACCCCTAATTAATTTTTTAATTAATTAATTATTATTTAATTAATTTAATAAATCATAATTATAAATTAATATTTAATAAATCATAATTATGAATTAATAAAACCTAATTGGAATTAATAAATTCTAATTGTGAATTAATAAACCCTAATCATAAATTAATAAATCCTAATTTTAAATTAATTAATAAACCCGAATTGGAATTTATAAACCCTAATTATGAATTAATAAACCCCGATTTGAATAATAAACCCTAATTTTGAATTAATAAACCGTAAATATGAATAATAAAGCCTAATTTTGAATTAATAAACCTTAATTATGAATTCATAAATCATAATTATGAATTAATAAATTCTAATTTTGAATTAATAAATTCTAATTTAAAATTAATAAATTTAATTATAAATTAATAAAATCTAATTATCCTTACTCATCATAATTAATATATAATTATTTTAACAAAAAACAAGGGTGAGCTCATGATGAGACGGAGCTCACCCAAGTTTTTGTCTTGATTGTTAATTATTAAGATCAATGAGCTAAGAAAAAGTTCACTCGCAAGTCTCATAACAAGTGTTTTTATCCGGCAAAATCATACTCTGAGGAAGTGGAAAATTTTATTCTTTTAACCTATAATTATATATGAAAAGTCGAAAGAGTATAAAATTTGCATTGAGAATAAAAACTAAAATGAGAAACTTGATAATCTCTCTGACCATAAGTATGTTCATTTAATTTTGTTTTGGTCGGTCCACAAAAAATGTTCATTTTATTTTTTTAAGAACATCAACTCCATAATTTTTACTTTAAACTATCAACTTATTTATAAAAAAATCACTCATGATCCATCTTTTTACTTCAACTATCCATAGATATATTCATTTATTATCTCTATATATGGCTCATCTTTTAATCTCAATATTCATTAATTTATTCATTTATTATTTTCACTCACTTTATACTCATTACAATTCATTAAAACATGTGTCACCAATATCAAAGAAAGAATATAGTGGACGGAAGGAGCATTATTTATCATGGATACTGAAATTGGACATTTATTCGAAGATAAAATTCATCTCCAATTAGAACACTTTTTTGAGAACAAATAGGGTATATATAACCAACACCCCAGAAGAATATGCCTTCAATCAAACGCAAAATTTTAAACATTTTCACTAGTTGGCCTTTGAATACTTTAATTCCTTGAAGCCAATGAGTCTTGTAAATATGTAGTTTAACTGCAGGAATTGTTCCTAATTGGTTAAAAGCTGGCGAGCACATAAGTTCTTTACGTTAAGGCAATTTGAGGGCACGCATAAATTATCAAAGGAAAGGGGGGTGATACTTTTGTGTCACTTTTTGTCCATGTATGCATCATAAGTATTATTTTTTCGATAAAATGGCGATATACTTAGACAACCAGCAAAGTCTTAATTAGTAAAAGATTGATAAAAGAAAATTATCATGTTCAGAAAAAGCTCAGTTGTACTTGCCCCATCTTCTCATCACATTTAGACCATCATGTCTTCCACCAATTATAAATCAAATATGATGGATATGGCCACCAATATTGTGCCCACCGACAGCCCAAACGAGCCGGGCTCGACATTAGTAGCCCACGCGTAGCCCACTAAGCCCAAGGCAAACCCTAATCAGCCCCCAAAACCCTAGCCCCCAGAACTCGAGTCAGGCGCCACTCTCCACGTGGCGCACGGAAGGCGAAGCATCCCTACAGGCGAGAGGAAGAGCCCCTACAAGCCAGGGGAAGAGTCCCGCCAATGGAGGAATGGGCACGCCTTTAGGAGCCCTCAAACATGTATAAATAGGAGTTAGATTGAAGGTAAAGGGTTAAGAACTTCTTGAATACTAAGAGCTTTTAGCCATACTCACCGTAATCAAAACATAGTGAAAGTATTGAGGAATCACTCTCCGTGGACGAGATCTCATTAACGATCGAACCACGTAAAAGCCTCGGTGTTCTTTATCGCTTTACATAAATCTCGCATATCTACATATACTAGATTTATCATTGGCGCCGTCTCGTGGAAAGCTACGAACAAAAAGCTTCGCTTCTCTACAAAACTTAATGGCAAGAACACGACGATCGCCGCCGATGTTGAGAACAACCGCTACCGAGGACAACCAGTGGTCACCAAGCCACGGAAGGAGATCGCGGATGCCACAAGTTGTCACACACCGAGGACAACATGGAAAACGTTTCCATACACCTCGGATCGCCGCCTCACGGGGGAAGATACCAACCTCAACGAGGACGAACAGACAGCTTCGTTCGTCCCACGAGGCCCTCGCCGAGCCGTGACCGAATTCCTCAACGCCAACCTCGCTGCCCAAAGCTTCCTCCACCGAGGACAAATGAAGCTGGCACCTCCCGAGTGACCGAATCGACGAATACGGGCGCCCGAGGTCGCCACCCCACCGAGGCGGTCAACGCCACCTCGGCACACCAGCCGAGAACACGTACACCAATCCACCGCCAAGTCAATCACCTCGCCAAGGGGTCGCAACCGCCGCCACCTCGCCACCCGCTGGCCGCCTCCACTCTCGGCATACCGCCCGGGGCCGAGCAGTAACAGAGAGAAGAAAGGCGGAGCGTAACTCCTCCTCTCGAGAGACGATAGACGCCGTTATCGGTCTCCCACCCTCCAAGGAGATGGCAATGATCTCCGGGTTCGACCGAGCGAAGAATCATCTCCTTTCTCCATAGAGATTCGACACGCCTTGCCCGCGCGGATAGGGCACCCAACATCGCCGCCACGATGGCCTCGGGGACCCCTCCGACTTCCTTTTCGCCACACCACTAACATGGCGAATCAAGGAATGGAAGATTTTCACATGTGCAAGATCTTCCCGAGGTGTTGATCTCCAACGCCCGACGCCGGTTCACCCGCCCGCCAAAATAGTATACACCGCTGTGATCTCATGGATCGCTTTAAGTGGCGCTTCTATCAGAAAATGCCACCCCAGTAGCCTTCGTCCGACCTGCTCACAATCCGCCAAGGGCGGGACGAGACGATGTCGAACTTTGTTTCGAGGTTCATCAAGGAGTCCCTCAAAATCGATGAGAGCAACGATCTCTATATCATCAACGCGTTCAAGAACGGGATCCGACCCGACGCACTGAACAAGGAGATCACTCGTGAGAAGCCGGAGACGGCTAGCCGCCTCTGGAACCTGGTAGACAACTTCGTCAAGGGAGACGAGTCAGACCGAAAGAAGAGGGAGACCTGGGACGAGCAGCGGGCTGAAAGGAAGAAGCCGGATGACCGAGGTCGAGGCGCTGAACGCCGAAGTGCCTTCGAGAGAATCAGGAAGGGCCCTCTGGAGTCCAAGCTCGGACCTCGGCCAGCCCCTGGCGGCAAAGCACCTCATCTGCTCAAATCGAGAGCGGAGATATTCGAGCTCCATGCCGAGCTCTTCCCGAAGCCCCCTCCTATGAAAGGAGGATCCAAGAAGAGGTCAACGGAGGAGTATTGTGACTATCACCGGGTATGGTCACGATACCGAGGATTGCGTGAACCTAGGTCAGATTGACGAGCTCATCAAAGAAGGAGCCTCAAGAAATACCTCGCCGAGCTCGGCCAGGAACAAAAAGCGCAGAGGGAAGAACAACGGTGGCAACAACTACGGCCGACCTTGACGGCGACCCAGCCCGAAGATGACGAGGACGAAGGTCCCAACGCTATGGAGCAGTCTATGCCATCACCGGACTCCTCGTAGGAACGACGAGGTCGTCGTTAAAGAATGAAGCTCGAGGTCGCCCCGAGGAGCCAAGAACAAGCGACTCGGGATGGTAAGGACATCGTGTTCTCCAAAGATGACCCGGTGCCCAAAATCATGCCCCACCAAGACGCCATCACGATACAAGCCGTGGTGGGCAACAAGAACGCCCACCGGTCTACATCGACATCGGTGCCTCCACAAGATTATCTTCCGAGTTGTCTCGGATAAACTCGAGGTCGGAGGAATTAAATACACCCCGCACCATCCCGGCCATGAGCTTCACTCAAGAGGCGGTTCAACCCAAGGTGTAATCACCCTTCCGACACCGTAGACGCGCCTCGTGTCGGTCACAAAGGCCATCCAATTCTTCCCGGTCCGAGCTCCTTCCCCGCATAACATCATCCCGGGAGACTGCTCTATGCCACCAGGCCGCCTCGCTTGTGATACCACCACCATCAAAATACCCACCCCGGGAGTGCTAAGCATCCAGGTGACCAAACGGCAGCCTAAAGAGTGCTTACGAGTCTCAACCCAAGATCTAGCCTTGCCCTGCATAGCAATTACAGAAATCCTCGAGGCTGCCACCTCGGACGAATCGATCAAGACCTCCACTATACGACGACGACCCTCCAAAGTTGTCAAGGTCGGCGCCCGAGGCCCAACCGATATTCGGCAGAGTGTCATGCGCTCGAGGGAATACAGGACGTGTTCGCGTGGTCCCAACTCGACATGATCGGAGTGTCACCCGAGCTCATAACTCATCGTCTCAACATCGACCCGCCACAAAACCGGTTCGGCAAAGAAGAGGGTGTTTGCGGCGAGCGCAACCAGTCATAAGAGACGGTGACTCAACCCGTAGGCCAAGATCTTGTTCGAAGTCAGCACCCGACCGGATTGGCTAATCCAAATGTGGTTCAAAAGCCGGAGGGATGGCGATGTGCATCGACTACACCGACCTCAACAAACATCGCCGAAAGATTGCTACCCTCCCGACATCGACAAGAAGGTGGAAGCACGGTGGGCCATGAGACCTTCATCTTCCTAGATCTATACAAAGGTACCACCAAGTCCTAATGAGCCCTGAGGACGCCCCAAAGACAAAGATTCATCACCGACTTCGTGTCTTTGCGATCGGAAGATGCCATTCGCCTAAAACGCCGGGGCTACCTATCAAAGAATGGTGGACGCCATATTCAAGGATCACATCGGGCGATCGTCGAGGTCTACGCCGACGACATCGTGGTCAAGAGTCAAAAACGGAGAGCTGCCGACGACCTCGTAACTATTCTCCAGCCTCCTCGTGTCGGCCAACCTCAAACTCAACCCCTCAAGTGTACATTCATGGTGAAGACGGAAAATTCCTAGGATGCTGGGTTTCAAGAAGGTCTAAAGGCAAATCCCACTAAGGTGAAAACAAAGGTTTGACATGCAAGTGCCAAAGACCATCCGGGAGATCCACAAACTCACTGGGTGTCTAGCCGCCCTCAGCAGATTCCTATCTCGGGCTGCCGAGAAGCAGCTTCCCTTCTTCAAGATCTTGAGGAGAGCTCCGGACTTCGCCTGGCAGGAGGAACACCAGGTCGCCTTCACGCAGCTGAAAGAGTATCTCGCCGACCTGCCCACCCTGACCGCCCCGAAAGAAGGCGAGCTCCTCTCTTTGTACTTGGCCGCCTCTGACGAGGCAATCAGCGCGGTATTGGTCCGGGATGAGGTCGGACGACAACTCCCCATCTACTTCATCAGCCGAGCTCTCAAAGGACCGGAGACAAGGTATACCAGCCTCGAAAAGGTAGCACTGGCCCTAGTGAACGCTAAGCGACGCCTCCGACCCTACTTCCAAGCCCATTTCGTCCGTGCATCGACCGACTTACCCTTGAGATAAGTCTTATCAAAACCAGAGTCATCCGGACGATAGCTGTGGGCACTGGAGCTCGGCGAGCACAACATTTCATACTCCCCAAGGCCGCCATAAAAGGGCAAGCCCTCGCTGACTTTCTGGTGGAGGCCAAATTCACCGAGGTCGGCTCAACCAGCGAGGTCGCCCCAACGCCCGCCCCCACAGCGGAGAAATCTGTCCTCGCACCACCTGATGACTGCTGGCAGATGTACGTGGACGGAGCTTCATGCAAGACGGGCAGCGGAGCAGGCATCCTCCTCCTCGGCCCGCACAAACAGGAGGTGACCCACGCCTCCGGCTTACCTTCCCGACCACAAACAACGAGGTGGAGTACGGTTACCGATCTCCTGACCACCGCAGCGGAATTGAAGGTGGACAAGATCCAAATCTTCTGAGATTCCTGTGTCGTGGTGAACTGTGTGTTAGGAAAATACGAGGCCAAGGAGGACCGAATGAAGCAATACCGAGAAGACCAAGGAGATGCCGACCTCATTCGTGTACTTCAAGATTCATCGTATCCCACGAGGGAAAACCGCCGAGCCGATATCCTCGATAAGTTAGTCTGTCGTCAACAAGTCCACCAAAGGAGGAGGTTCATGCCAGAGCATCGTGGAGGCCCACATCGACATCATCACCGAGATAGAACCGAACCGGATGTCTCCCATAAAGGCCTACACCGAAGATGGCGATCGCCTCAAGATCGGCTCAAGCCAAAAGATGATGGCGAAATCCCAAAAGTACCTCGTATACGAGGGCGCCTCACAGAAGTCCTACCTTCAACCCTCCCGAGATGCCTCGGGCCGTAAGAAGTCGACTACGTGCTCAATGAGATTCACCGGGGTCTTGTGGAAGTCACATCGGTCGCGAGCTCTCTCAAAGAAGGCGCCGAGGTCGATATTATCGGTCCACCGCCCAAGATTCGACCGAGCTCGTCAAAAATGTCCGGTGCCACCGACTCCACAACAAAAAGCTACCCTGCATCGATCCGAGCAACTGCAGAGCCCATGGCCTTTCATGCAGTGGGGATCGACATCGCTGGCCCTGCTCGACCGAGCACCGTCGCCTTCGATACTTAGTCGTCAGAGATTACTTCACAAAATGGGTCGAGGTCGAGCCACTTTCGAGCCTCACGAGCCGGAAGATTCGTATATTGTGTGGAAGAACATAGTCCGCCGCTTCGCATACCGCATATCTCCGATCTCTGACAACGGCACCCGCCTCATGGACGTAAATTTCAAGGAATGGTGTGAAGAGCTCCAGATCGAGCAACGCCACCTAGGTCGCACACCCGCAAGCGAATGGCTAGACCGAGGTGACGAACCGCACGATTGTGCAAGGATTGAAGAAGAGGCTGACCGAGCTAAGGGTGATTGGGCTGAAAATCTCCCCAAGTCCTCCGGGTCCTACGTAATCCACACCTCGGACTTCGCACGGAGAAACCCCTTCGCTTTGGTCTACGGGACCGAGGCCGCCATACCGGCCGAGATCGGCGCACCGAGCCCTCGCACTCTCCACTTCGACCCGGCCGGAACGAGGAAGACTGCGTACAACCTTGATGCTCTCGAGGAGAACGCGAGCTCGCTTCATAAACGGCCAAGCACAAGGGCCAGTCGCACGGTACTACAACAAAGGGTCAAAGCCTCCACACTCCAAGTAGGCGATCTCGCCCTACGAAATAATGAAGCCAGAGAGCCGAGTGTCTTAACAAGTCGGATCCGACATGGAAGGCCCATACCGCGCTCACGAGGACCTCGGCAAAGGGCTTACAAGCTAGCTCACCTATCCGTGCACTTATCCCCGAACCCGCATATCACTCATTTAAGGAGGTACTTTACATAGCTTCGATTTCGTGATCGGCATCATGTTAGTCCCTTTATTGTTTTGCCAAAATACGATGTTGATTACATATTCAATAAAATATTTGTTTTTCTAATGAATATTTCACTGCCTCATATCTATGTGAACATCCATTTGATACACCACAATTATCCTTCACAAGGGACGCCTCACGAAGATGAAAACCCACTAAGTAGGGTACTCACTAAGCGCCACAGACTCACAGATTACTCATTAAATTGAACGCCTAAGTGCAAGGCATACAGCAACTCATTAAATTGAACGCTACATGCAAGCATACAGATCACTCATTAAGTTGAAGTATCTACATGCAAAAGACATCCAGATCGGATCTCGCCAAATTATGCCCTTTATTTGGGAAGATATACACTTCAGATACGCCTAAATACATTTACGACCAAAACGAAGTCCTAAGCTATGTTTGTACCTCTCAAGGGGAAAATATACACTTCAAACGAGTCTAAATACATTTACGACTACATACAAAGTCCTAAGCTATATACAAACTCATTCGGCCTCCGAGCTCCACCGCCAGTCTTGTCAAGCCGCACCAGCTTCAACAAAATCTCCGTGTCGACGGCACGCTGAACGAACTCGGTGCCTTCGACCCGCCAACAAGGCCGACTCACCGCTGCCTACTCCAAGCGCCGGCGCAGCTCGGGACACCCGACCGAAGTGGGACTCGGACCACCGCGACCCGCCTCCAGATGCACTCGAGCCGGCACGGACGGGTTCCGACCCGAGGGGCGTTCTGCACTGAGGTCACACCGCCCCTCGAGCGACGCCGGGCCAGACCACGCCCGCCCCCCGACGCCTCCACGCCGACTGATGTCCCGGGCGCCCGACCGCCAAGACCGCCTCTAAATGCTCCTCTCTCACCGGACCCATCGACGGAGCACTTCGCGTGATCAGCGAGCCGCCTCCTCTTCGGGTTCTTCTATTATTGAACCTGGAGCCCGCTAGAGACTCGCCGCGGGGCTCGGGGCATACGCCGCTTATGAACGACCTCACATCCGCATGTACTTCATGATGGAGTCGAGGCGCCTTTAAACTTTTGCTATTAGGCCCTCCTCATCCTCAAAGACCATGCCCTCCGCCAAAGAAGCTCGAACTCGATCGTCGGCTTCAGATATGGTAGTTCCACCATCCGCGGATTACCTTCTCATACTGCATGCTCTTCCGAGATCCGAGCTAGCTCCTCCGTTGTCACCGAGCCGCCTCGCATTGCATCACCGCCCTGATCACATCGCGATAAACCGCCCGGACTTCGAGTTGTGTGATTCTTAGCTTTAGCGCCTGCTCTCCCAGAGACGGGCCACTCGATCGGCCTCTTGCATCGCCTTCTTCGTGTCGGCGGATGATGCCGAGTGACATCCATTCTCGCCAAAACTCGAGTCACCGACGATCGACTCTCCAAAATAGCACCTCTTCGTCCTTCTCGCCAAGGCACCTCGACCTCTTTCACTTAGTCACAATTCATGATCAAGTCCAAGGTATTGAGACGCGAATGCTATAAATAAAGAAACAACACACATTTCGTAAAGTGATAAATTTTATTACTCAAAAAAAAGTTGAATGTTTATAAGGCTAAGGGTCCCATCGACCCCAAAAATTAGCCTATTACATTCGGGTCGCCGACCGGCGCCTTGTCGAGTCGACGACCGCCTCCTCGCCTCTTGCCCCCACCCGAGTTTGGCCCTCCTCCCCACCCGGCCTCCTCCTCCTCCTCCGCTCAACAAGACTCGGCAAGAAGATCCCGGAGTTCGTGATCTTCGCCCTCCAGACCGGGTGACGGCCTCCGCCGTCAGAAGGGAGGAGCTGGACGCCAAAGCCTCCAACACGGGGAAGGACCCGACCTCGGAGACCACCCGGGCGTACGCCTTGTTCATCTCGCGAGTGGCGACCTCGACCCAACCATGCTTGACCTTGTCAAAGTCAGGCATGGCGGCCGCCAACCCCTCCAGGTGCTTTGACACAATCCTGGGCTTGAGTACGGCGGCCAGGTCGGCAATGAAGGCCGAGAAACTCTCCGACTCGACGAGCTTGCTGGCAAAGGCCCTCAGCATTGGCCCCTGGTCGGCCGCCCCAGCCCCTCTCGCCCTCGAGCTCGCCCCGCCGCCTCGCGAGCCTCTTCGAGCCCCCGGCGGCCTCCAGCTCAGCCCTCTTTTTCGTGGCGGCCTCGGCAGCGGCCCTCGCGACCAAGAAGCCCTCACCTCGCCCCTCGCACCAGCCACGGCGGCATCGGCATCCGCCGGGCGCAAAGAAGCTCCCGCCCAGCGCTTATACCGGGCCGAGCTCAAGAATCAGCCCGTGGCAACTTGCAGGTCCCCAACCGCATGCTGCAGGACCTCCATCACCGAGCTCGCATCCTAAAAAAAGCAACACAAGTTAATACAGATCGCAGAGCGGATAAGGCCAGATGAGGAACAGCTTTGTACCTTGGGAAGGCGCGAGAGCTCGGAGGCGGCACCTGCACTCTCGGCGGCCCCGAGTCTCAAGCCTCGGTGCCGGGCCCGACCCCGACAGAGGCCCCGTCATCAGCTGACTAATGTCGTCAACCTTCTTCGGGCTTGGCAAGTCCAAATACCGCTTTTTCTTCTGAGGCGCCTTGATCGGTGATCGTGAGCCCCTCTCCTCCTCCAAATTTCACCGCAACAAAGAGAAATACTTGCTCAAGACAACGAGGTCGGACATGCCAAAGAACATACATAAAAAAGGGAGAAAGATATACGGGATGCCCTCACCCCGATCGGACCGCCCCCGATGCCTCGACCTATAAACGCCACCGCATTATTCAGTCGCCCTCGGTGAAATCAATGGACAAACCTCACCAAGGTCGCTCAAGATCTCCTCCATACGGCCTGTGGGCTTGATTTTCACGCCCTTCATCGCACTGCGCCCCACTCATACCTCGGATGCCCCTCACCGCAGGAAGAAATACCTATTATGCCAACGGGACACCTTCGGCGGAGCCGCTATCTTAAACTTCACGAGGAGACAGATAATACACCCCGCCTATGGTCTTGACGCTAAAAGCGATCAAGACCTCGAAGGACACCTTCGCCAACACCGTGGCAGATGCCCTAGCCCCACCACCGACCTAATGGAATTCGAGGTCACCGACATATGGGATATGAAAGTATTCTTCGAGGCTAAGGAAAATTAGCCAAAGGAAACCTAAGGCCGCCTATCAAGCTATCTACATATACGGTGATAAATCCTCCCGAGGGCCATCGCCTCTATCATCCGCCGCGGCAGCACCACCACGCCTCCCCGAATACGGTATTCTTCGTTATCTCAAAAGCTCCTCCAACGCCAACCTCGACCTCGCCACACCAACCCTAAGTCCGTCCCATACCGATGATACCAAGGGACCCTAGCACACAATCCTATGGACCTACACAAAGCGGTTATAGCACATATACTCCTTTACATCGGAGGCAAACGCCGTAAACCGTCGGAGCCGAGTTTTCGAACGAGAAGAGAAGATGAAGAATACATACTTACTTTTTGGGCGAGATATCGGGCTTCCTCAACAAGTTTGAAAGAAAATTAGGAAATTTCGCGAATGTATTCTCCGAAACAAAGCGTCGAAGGAAAGTGAACAAGGCCTCATTTGGGCCTATTTATAGGACAAATGGCGCCTAAAATTGCCGCTTCAACTTTCCCACGTGCTCACCCGCTATCGATGTGGAGTCGACGCAAGACGGGTTCGAGTGCCCACCGTCGCCTGGGCGCGTGACGACTTCACGGGAAGATAGACCGCCATCGATCGTGTGATGATTACGCTGACCTCGGACGGCTCGAACCTGACCTCGTCCGCTCCCCGACATCCGGAAGCATCCAGATCGGACCTCGCCAGTCGGACTCGGACCTTTCCCGAAAGTCGGGAGCATCCAGATCGGACCTCGGCGTCCCTACCAACGGACACCGCCATCCACGAGAACATCTCCTCTCGTGTCGAACTCGCATCCTCCGTAAGAGCGGTGCCGCCCAAATCGGACCTCGGTGTAACCTATGCAGGGTCGCTATCCGTGTCGGACTTGACTTCCTTTGCAAAGACATCTTTGCTAAACGACAGACGACTCCACTGGTCCCCAACAAGCGGCGCACGCCCGTAACATCAAAACCGCTCACCTCGCTCGAATCCGGCGACCCAATCACATCCTGACACCAAAGAGATCGAGAAACCTTCGAGGACAACATCAGCCGAGCAACATCCTACCTCGGCAACGCGCATTCTTCGCCTCACCTCAGCACGGCTGTTCCTCGACTATTCGGGGGGGGCTATGATGGGATATGGCCCAGCCACACAGGCCCACTGACAGGCCCAAACGAGCTGGGCCTGACATTAGTAGCGGGCCCACGCGGTTAAGCCCAAGGCAAACCCTAATCAGCCCCCAAAACCCTAGCCCCCAGAACTCGAGTCAGGCGCCACTCTCCACGTGGCGCACGGAAGGCGAAGCATCCCTACAGGCGAGAGGAAGAGCCCCTACACGCCAGGGGAAGAGTCCCGGCCAATGGAGGGAATGGGCACGCCTTTAGGAGCCCTCAGACATGTATAAATAGGAGTTAGATTGAAGGTAAAAGGGTTAGCAACTTCTTGAATACTAAGAGCTTTTAGCTATACTCACTGTAATCAAAACATAGTGAAAGTATTGAGGAATCACTCCTCCGTGGACGTAGATCTCATTAACGATCGAACCACGTAAAAGCCTTGGTGTTCTTTACTGCTTTACATAAATCTCGCATATCTACATATTCTAGATTTATCAGTAAGGAATTATAGTTTGATGAAAAGTGGTATTTATGTATTGTAACAACCACCAAGAATGTGTGATGCGTTACTAATAATTACTTGCATATAAAATATTTATTTATTTTTATTTTTATTTTATATAACAAAAGATATCTAAGATTTTGCAGAACCGCGAATTACGAGAATTTAGAATGAGATTTGATCAATTTGCCGGAAATATCTTATGTTGTGAGCAAATTTGAATTTCCTCCTTCAGGTTTATAATTATTTTCTAATGCCCCCTCAACATCTGCAATTATATAAAAGGATAAAGTAAATATTGAAAGAGCCATTATGGTTTACTAGTTTAGTTTCATTTAGTTTCCAAATACGTCAAAATGGAATGATAGTTTTATAACTTGCTTTAGCAAAATTTATCAGATGACACTACTTTAAACTATAGACTTCATTCTATAACTGAGGACTGACTTTTAATGTATCATGAACTTTATAATATTATTTTAACAAATAATGCGAACACGCTAGTCAATCCACACTAGATAATTGCACTATTTTCTTTTTTCCGTCACGAGTATCTTTGTTTTAATATTTTCAGTTATCATAATCTTATCTTGTTCCAAATCTATTAGTTTGTAATTAACTAAGTTAAACCCGTAGGACATCACATTCTTATCTTATGTGTTAGTATACTTGTCAAAATAGTTGATGTTGCCTTAAATTTGACATATTTATAGTAAAAGTTGAAACAAAGAGACTATTGAGGGTGAAATCCCATTTTTCAGCTAAAGGACGTAAAGTGGCACACTTTCAAGTTTGAAGCTCTCACGCCATCCAACTTTCCATCGTCATGCCTAAATAAAGACTCGCAATCAGCTTCTTAGGGAGGAGAAAAATATATGTAAAATGTAACCTAGGGATGAGAAATATTGAAATACAAAAAAGAGCTTGGGTTGAATTTTTTTTTTAGTTGCATAATTTCTTAAGATGTTTGGATTGTGGAAGATAGGCGCCTTACATTTACAATTTGAGGCCCGTGATTTAATACGTGTATCCAATTCCGACGTCCCACACTCCCTGAATGTATGATCAATTCTGCAGTTTGGTCGGCACATTCGGCAATTCCCATTTTTAACCTTCACCTTTTTCTTTCAATTACAATATTAATGTTCATTGTTTTTGGTTCCTTATAGTTATAAAAGTTTTCTGCTTTGATCCTCAAAATAAATATATTAAATTTTCATTGTTTTCACACATTAATACCAAGAAGTTTAAATATGTAGACATGAATATGCGATAAGGCATTGCCAATTATTTGTTTAAGTAAATATATACGTCTATTACATATATAATAATATTATAAAAGTGTATATTCTTACAAATTTTGGTATACCAACAATATCCTTACTTATTTTAAATTTTATGGACAATGTAGTAATTTTATATGTATATATTTTAGATTGTTTTATTTGATATAAGATAATAATTCTTTTGCATCTAAAATTCTTTGAAATTGTGAATACATTTATTTATTTGTGATACATATAAATATACACTTATTATCTAAATTCATAACTTTTACTTGTGTTCCATGTACTATTTTGCTAGTAATATAAATGCATAAAATTAGTGACTGTGAATATTTTATCCCTTGTTAATTGTGAGTTGGGGTGTAAACGAAATGAATCCGATCAAATATTATTGTCAACGAATCGAATTCGAAAAAGTAGTTACACAATCGAATCGGTGTTTGAATCTTTTTTCGAATATGTTTTTAGATTCGTATTCGATTCATATTAGTATTTATTTGTTTTAAAATTTATTTTTTATTCTACTTTTAGTCTTTTGGATATATAATCTAATTGCGTCGATGAAAAATATTAGTAATTATTATATTCGTAGAATTATATAGTAGTTCTATTATGTATTCTAATTTTAGGTATATTTGAGGTTACACAATTGTTCTACGCTAATATTTATAATATTTGTAGAAATATGAAGTTATAAAATGACATAATACATATAATAGGTGATAATTTGAAACTTATATATATATATATATATATATATATATATATATATATAATGTTGTAGTAATAAAATGACATTGCCAATATTATACTATATTAAACTATAGATTGTAACATATACATTTTATATGTATTATACGAGTTCTGAATAGCTTGCAAGTAGCTCTACTTATTTACGGCCCTAACCGTGACAATACGGTATGGTGTGGAGGAAAATATTCATTTATTTTTTATTTAACATTATATTTTTCTTTATCTTTTTTATAAATATATAATTGAATATTTATGATTATTAAGTTTAATATATATATATATATATATATAATATTTAATTAAGTATTTGCTAATACCGAATCGAATATCATGATTTTGAATTCGTATACAATATATGTCAAATCAAAAAAGTATTTGCATTGTATTCAAATCATAAAATTTCGAATATGAATATCAAAAATTTAAATCGAATACCGAACCGAACCAAAATAATTTGATTTGTATGCATCTCAAGTTAACAAACCTAAACATTTTCTATTTTTCTTTTTGTAATTTGCTTTATTTGAAGAATTAATATGTGCTAATTTATTCATACAAGGGTATTTGAAACATTAAGTGTATTATCCCTTCCAATTAACAAAATATCGATCCTTATCTGTCACAGCCTGACTCGGCTAATCCCGAATGATTCCCTTGTCGGACCGTGACTTGGGATTGGATTAAAGAAGCGGAAAAAAAAAGGGGATCTTAGTGTTGATTTCTAACCATCTCATTGGTAAGGAAACATGAGTAAATGCAGAAGCATAAGAGATATCAAGGTCAATTCAGAGAGTCTGACCATACAGTAGTTGATTATGTAATCACTACTAAATATTTAAGAGTTCAACATATATCTAGAATTAAAAAGAGTTTAAAGATTTTGCAGCGGAATAAACGTGTGAGATATGCATATGAAGATGCATTCTCAAGGTGAACCAAAAGATGTTCCATTTCCATCGACAAAAGAAATCCCGCTCAACTCCACTCTGTTTCATCACCAGCTCAACTTGCACATAAAAAACGAATATGTAGGGCTAAGTACAAAGTAGTCAGTGGGCACATGCCGAAATATTTTATATTTTCTTCACGAAATTGTACTGCCATCACCACAACTTAACACAAGGGTTTTGGTTTGAAAAGTCTTGTACTTACTAAACATTTTATCATTTTCACAATGTTGATCGACCGATCATTTTATTACAACGTATAATCCAAGTCGGCTATGGAACGCGTAGGGAGTGAGGCCTCTATTCACTCGAACGCACGACTGACGGCTAAGGGTTCAGGCTAAGTGTACACAGTCCAAACTGGCATCCACCAGTAGGACCCGAATTTGAAATATCTCATGTTGGCCCAGCCAACCCGAATGTATATATACAAAATAATAAATATTTTGCCAGATAACATCGCATTTAAACATTTGCAGTTCAAGAAAGCAATAAAGCATAAGCAGTAAATGATTTTCATAAAATCACATTTTGTTTAGATAAGAATGTCCACCTCAAGAATTGTCCTTCTTGAAATACCTGCTAGCAATCCTTTGTTGTTTTCGTTTACGTCCACGCTGGACCTTGTCAACGTAAGAAATATAATTTAGTACGTCATTTGCTTCTTTCGAGAAGCATTGCTAAGATTAGAGATGATAATAGATCCCAAACCCGGTCCAGATCCGTGGATCCAGATCCATTTTTGAGGATCTGGATCCTCAAAATTTTAGATCCGATGGATCTGGACCGGATCTGGATCCTATCCCCATATTTCGTATCTAGATCTGGGATTTATTTTTTGAGACCCGGATCCGATCCAGATCCGGCCCGTAGATCCATTAATTTTTTTATTTTATATATATATATATATTATTTTATTATAATTAAATACCTAACCCCAACTTAAAATTCTTTAATTTCTTTTTTCAAATTCTCCCAAAACAAATCTGATTTCAATTTCATTTCAAATTCTCTCAATTATGTATCAGTCGACATTCACGACGGGTCGTACCACTTACACCAAGCAAAAAAAAAATTGAATCTGGATCTAGACCTAGCCAGATCCGGTCCAGATCCGGCCCATTGCCATTCCTAGCTAAGATTCAACGAACTCGACATCTTTTAAGTCTTAGAGTTTCTGGATTTTAGGATTTTCGTTATCGATACGACTCGTTAACAATCTATATATCGCCTATTAGGTTCGCCTCGCCATGACGATAGATGACACTTGTCGTTGCATTCTTTCCTTCAATCGATGTTTCTCCACATCGCTTCGCATAATTTATGAAACCTAAGTTCATAACTAATCTTCGTGAATTTGTTAACGCGTATCAACGATTTCGAGTTTCAATACCTCATTTGTTACTAATATTTTCTCGTCGCTTTCTCACCTCACATGTTCCACATATTCTAATGGAAACTCATACTAATACTACACAATCAATAAATTTTCGTAATCAAATCAACATCTAACAAACGCTCGATTTTAGATTCTCCCAATGGGCGGATGACCGACCAAAAAAAAATCGAATCGGATCAGACCCAGCGGATCCGGTCCAGATCCGGCCCATTGCCATTCCTAGCTAAGATTCAACGAACTCGACATCTTTTAAGTCTTAGAGTTTCTGGATTTTAGGATTTTCGTTATCGATACGACTCAGTTAACAATCTATATATCGTCTATTAGGTTCGTCTCGCCATGACGATAGATGACACTTCGTCGTTGCATTCTTTCCTTCAATCGATGTTTCTCCACATCGTTTCGTACAATTTATGAAACCTAAGTTCACAACTAATCTTCGTCATTTGTTAACGCGTATCAACGATTTCGAGTTTCAATACCTCATTTGTTACTAATATTTTCTCGTCGCGTTTCTCACCTCACATGTTCCACATATTCTAACAGAGAAACTCATACTAATACTACACAATCAATAAATATTTCTCGTAATCAAATCAACATCTAACAAACGTTTTACAAATTAAAATTACTTAAAAAGAATAAATCTCAAATTATCCATTAACATAATTAATTATACTATTCAATTTCTAAAATTAGACTTTATTCAATCTAATGAATTTAATTAACTCACTCTAAATAATTGATATTTAGATTATTATTTAATTAATAGAATTAAACCTCATATTTAATTAATATAGAATTTGTTCAATCCTTAATTTCATATAATGGATCATAGAAATAAATAATTCAAGTCTATTATCAAATTAAATTCTTAGCCCAACATTTAAATTAAATCTAAGCCCACCTTAAAATTAAGTAAAACCCATATCAATTTAATTCAAGAGCCCATCTTTCATTTAATTAAAAACTCATAGCAATTTAATTCAAGAGCCCATACTATGTATTATTTCGGGCCCAAACTCAGCCCATCTCAATTATTACCAAATTTTGGCCCATAACTTTATTACAAGGTCTTAATTTCAATTTATTAAGAAATAAGCCCAACACATATCAAACAAAGGAAAATAATAGAACCCTAGCCCATTTCCAAAATTAAATAAGAAACCCTAGCAGCCCCCCTCTCACATCTCCCTCCCTCCCTCTCGGTTCACATTATATCGTCATAGGACCTTACTTTCGGCATCGACTAATCCTTAGTCTTAAACCTTCAAGTCTAAGATCAATAAGTTCGCGATTTTACAAAATCATATGAGTCTAGGTTATCAACTAACCCTATACGCAGAATCTATCGATTCTTAAGAATTATGAACCCTATGTCCAAATCTAAGTTCAACAAACACACATTACGTCGTAATTCTTTCTACAGGTGAAGAAATCCATATTGCCTCGCAAGCTCCTTCTAAGTGAAGTTCCAAGAAATCCACGTATGCATTTCTAACAAGGTAGCGTGAAGTTCCCTTATCGATAATATTATCACAGGCATATTGAGAAGTGTGCCCATACCTGTCCAGTTATCCTGATCCTTAGTAGGTTGCTTCTGGTTGAGGGCAAAATCCCTCGGTTGCTGCGGTTGTGATTGTGGTAGTGCTTGTAGTGTCCTTAGTGGCTGAACCTGTCGTGATTGATTCAGCTTACCTGTTATCCCATGCCCATTTCCTGGGCAATCCCTTGCAAAATGGCCAGGCTGGCCACACTTAAAACAACATCCATATCCAGCTAAGCAAGTGCCAATGTGTTGCTTGTGGCATCGTGGGCAATGAGTGATCTGTAGTTGTAGTCGGGTGTTTCCACCTTGTCCTGGAGCCACTTGATGCCCTTGTCCTTGTCTTTGTCCTTGATTTCCTTGCCATTTCTTCTTGATACCCTGAGTATTATAGCTATTTTTCTCTTGATTGAGATTCCCGTCCCATTTTCTCTTGCCCTTGTCTGTCTGGACAATTGTTGTTTTCTCCTCCGGTAATGCTTCCTCAATATCCAGAGCTCTACTGAGAGCATCGACATAAGTCATCGTTCCATGACTGGCAAGAGATACCCTAATCTCATGCTTCAAACCAGATCGAAATTTATTTGCCATCTTCTCATCAGTGTCCACCTGATGTGGAGCAAATCTTGACATGTCACAGAATACCCGATCATATTCTGTCACCGACAGATTTCCCTGTTTAAGATCGAATAATTCGATCTCTTGTCTTTTCTTATAGCTTTTTGGAATGTTCTTATCATACATTCCTGATTTGAAATTGTAATGAGACTCGATAAGAATTCCGGAAGGAAAGAAATAGATGGATAGAGAAAAGGAGGAGGAAATTCAGAATAAGCCTTTTGATAATAACTCCTCTTCCCAAAACGAGGGAGAGATAAAGTGCTAGACAAGGTAGCAGCTGGTTCCCCACTCCAACAAACTCACGCGTACAACATAAAGGAATAAAAACAACTTAATAAAAATAACAAAATAAGGAAAAGTTGCAACTGATTGAGAGAAGCGTTTTTTTCTTCAAAGGCGACTTCCACAGCGCCCAAAATCCCCCAATTCCAAACATAGCCGTAATCTTCTTCTTCAGCCAAAAACGAATTCTTTCTCCCCCTACCTTGCACATACGTCTCCTTCTCCTCTGCGTTCATAACAATTCCCCCACCGACGAAGGTCCTTGTCCGCAAGGATCAAAAGATGGGAACTTCCGACGAATACACTTTGTATCCTCCCACGAAGCCTCGTCAATATTCCCGTTCATCCACTGTACTAAAATTTGAGGAACAACCTCGTGGTTTCTCGTGATAGAGCGTGAATCCAAAATGGAGAGGGGCTCAACACGGTACTGTCCTGTTGCGTCCGTTTCGGGTAGGTTAGGAGAAGGTGTGACTTGCGAGCTTAGGCATTTTTCTAGGAGGGAGACGTGGAAAACTGGGTGAATCCAAGAGGATTCTAGTAGATCTAGTTTATAGGCGACCGCCCCAACTTTCTCAAAGATAGTGTATGGTCCATAATATTTGGAGGATAGCTTCAAATTCTTCCGGAGAGAAACAGAATTTTGCCGGAAAGGTTGGAGCTTGAGGTAGACTTGTTCCCCAATTTCAAAGCTCCTGTCATGCCTTTTCTTGTCTGCGAAGAACTTCATCCGATTTTGAGCCTGTAGGAGATTATCTCGTAGGAGTTGGGTGAAGTTCCTCCTGTCGGTCATGACTTTCTTTGCGTCTGAGTCAGCAGTGTCTAGATAGGTGACTAAGCCCATATGTCTAGGTGGGAACCCATAGAGTGCCTGAAAGGGTGTACACCTTAGGCTGGAGTGATACTTGGTATTGTACCAATACTCAGCTAAAGGAAGCCACTTGAGCCACTATTTTGGGGAAGAGCTCACCATGCACCGTAGATAATTTTCTAGACACCGATTTATCCTTTCTGTTTGGCCATCCGTTTGTGGATGGTAAGCAGAGGACATATCTAATGAAGTCCCCATTAGTTTGAACAGCTTCTTCCAGAATGTGCTTGTAAAAACTTTGTCCCTGTCCGAAACTATACTCACAAGAGGTCCATGGAGCTTGTAGATGACGTCTAGGAAGTGTTTAGCAACAGAGTGAGCTGTGTAGGGATGCGATAAGGCCAAGAAATGCCCATATTTGGTGAACCTATCCACCACAACCAATATGACATCCTTCCCTGCTGATTTGGGGAGCCCTTCCACAAAATCCATAGAGATGTGAATCCATGCGTTATGAGGGATATATAGTGGTTGCAAAAGGCCAGGGTAGGTGCCCCCATCTGGTTTGTTCCTCTGACAAACATCGCACTCCTTCACTGTATTGACAACGTCCGCCTTCATTTTTGGCCAATAGAAAAGCCCTTTCACCGCATATAAGTGCCCTGAATTCCCGAGTGCCCCCCATAGGATGAGTGATGCATCTCCGCAAGGAGTGTGGATTTTAACGCGGTGTCTGGTCCAATCACTAGCCGTCCTTTGTAGCGAAGGATATCGGATGTTAGTTGATATTCTCCATACGCTTCCTTATTCACAGCCTTAGCTGCTAGCACCTGAGTTAGATGTTGATCCAACTCGTAACTCATGACAACCCTCTGTATCCACCGAGGTGTGGTTGTAGTAACCGCGGAGCAAAGTGCCTCAGGGTGCTCACACCTAGACAAGGCATCAACCACCTTGTTCTCGGTTCCCTTTTTTATATTGGATCTCATAGGTCAAGCCCAGTAGTTTTGTCAACCATTTTTGCTGTACTGGGTTGATATTTTTCTGATCCAACAGATGCCTTAGTGCCTGTTGATCAGTCTTGATGATAAATTTATGCCTTTGCAAATAAGTTTTCCATTTTTGGCATGCTATGATCACGGCAAGGAATTCCTTCTCATATATGGATAGGGCCTGATTCTTAGGACATAGAGTTTTACTCATATAGGCTATTGGTCTTTGATTTTGCATCAACACAGCACCCACACCATATCCACTTGCATCAGTCTCCAAAATAAAAGGCTGAGTGAAATCGGGTAAAGCCAAGACAAGAGATGTAGACATAGCTTCCTTTAGTTTGTGGAATGCGTCGTTAGCTTCTGGATTCCACCCGAAATTGTCTCTCCTTAGTAGTAGGGTCAGGGGTCTACTAATCTGCCCATATCCTTTGACAAACTTCCTATAATAACCAGTGAGACCTAGGAAGCCCCGGAGTTGTTTGACCATCTTTAGCACAGGCCATTTAGTCATACTCAAGACCTTCTCTGGATCAGTAGCAACTCCCAACGGAGTGATGATATGTCCCAAGTATTCTATCCGCTGCTGTCCGAAGTGGCACTTACTCCTCTTAGCAAAAAGAGTATGCATCCTTAATAGCTCCAGTACATTCCTTAGATGTAGGAGATGGTCTTCCTTAGTCTTGCTGTAGACCAAAATATCGTCGAAAAAGACTAGAACAAACTTCCTTAGCTGATCCTGAAACACTCTATTCATGAGGGATTGAAATGTTGCAGGGGCATTACAAAGCCCGAATGGCATAACTAGAAACTCGTAGTGCCCCTGATGAGTGTTGAAGGCTGTGAGATTCTGGTAAAAATTCCAGAATGAAAGAAATAGAAGGATAGAAAAGGAGGAGGAAATTCAGAATAAGCTTTTTGATAATAACTCCTCTTCCCAAAACGAAAAACGAGGAGAGATAAAGTGCTAGACAAGGTAGCAGCTGGTCCCCCACTCCAACAAACTCACGCGTACAACATGAAGGAATAAAAACAACTTAATAAAATAACAAAATAAGGAAAAGTTGCAACTGATTGAGAGAATCGTTTTTTTCTTCAAGGGCGACTTCCACAACGCCCAAAATCCCCCAATTCCAAACGTTGCCCTAATCTTTTCTTCAGCCAAAAATGAATTCTTTCCCCCCCTACCTTACACATACGCCTCCTCCTCCTCTGCGTTCATAACATAAATCTTCCCAAGTAAAATTCTCCGCTTGTTCAAGTGTCATGATTTTCTTTCTGGCCTCCCACCAGAAATCTTCAGATCCCATCATTTGAAACGTTACGCAAGAGAGTCGCTCCTGATCCGTGCAGTATAGAAAGTTAAAAATTATTTCCATTACCCTAACCCAAAGCTCGGCTTCAGCTAGACCTTCAGTTCTATTGAAAGATGGTGGATTCTATTTGAGAAACAGTTCCTCGATTCTACGAGAAGGTGGTGGTGGTGGTGGTAGTGGTGGTGCTTCTTGAGGTTCATATCGTGGAATTCTTCCTTCTTTGCGTCTCGGTGCTCTTTTAAAGGCATTTTTCTTATCTTACGCAAAACAATTGTCGTTAGTTCATTCTCAAACACATTTTAAACCAATTCTTGGCGCATAACTTCATTAGAACATGGAACAACAAACATCTCATTCATCATACACTGATTCCACAAAAATCCATACAAGACCAGCACATTTTCCATCAAAATGTCTCAACACGGACTTCTATATATTTGTCACATATACTGATCTATCTAACCGACTAAGTACATGATGTGACGTCTTATCTACACTATAACTATGGTCATCACTAGACATATTAAATCATGAGACGTTACAAAACTACATCTAATTCGTACATACTAACCATGCTATCTACCACACGATCCATTGTCTACACACGAGTCCCACACGATCGTCGAAATTTAGATCGCTGAGTGCACATCGTTAGAATCATACTCTATACTCGAAAATCCGTCTGTCTTCAGTATTAATATGCTGCAAATTCATGTTGTGCATTCTTCTTAGGAAAATGATAAGGCCCTCTAGATGTTGATCCATACACGTTGTACACATATCTCAATAAAATTATCTCAAAATCCGAACCACTGCCTATATGGTAGGTCTACTCTCTTTAGATATCTCTATCTCCTAGCCATGCCAATTAGATGACAATCGGCAAGTAAATCGATGATCGACATCTAGATCCTCACTCTGTGAACATGGGCATCCACCCAAAGACGCATGAACTCTACCAAAACTACTCTAAATCCATGTCTGGTATAAGATAGAAGAGTTGATAACCCTGTATGAACTCTAGGTACGTAGCCTATATGGTCAAACTTCAACTCATAGTATGTGTTATCTCGGCTTTAGGGTAACAAATAGTTCTAGATGAATCATACATAAACTTAACAGGAAAACTTAAGTAGTAAGGATTTCTTAAAGAACTAGATATCTCAAAGCATGAACTCATAAACACTTATCTTAGTCTTTTCTTAAAAGTCTACATCTTAATCTGTATATCGATCCAGATGTCTTCGTGTAAGCGATAGTCAATTCGAAATTCCGTCACGAGTGAATTTCAAACGAAGAACTATGCCCATGTCACTAGCTACGTGAGTGATATTCGTTTGTCGAAGCCTCCATTTATTCACGTAACATTCCAGATCACAGTCATCCTGCGAACTCAAAAACATTCTAAGTTCTCAAGTTCTCATGGTCAATCAAACATTATTTCAAGAATACAGAAGCTATCTTGTGATCCTACTTAGTCTAAGTTCTTAGTAAAAGTGATCATGCAACTTAGAGCATATCTATGTTTTCTTGGGAAAAACATACCATATTTTTTTTCCATGAATATAAACAAAATTATATGCATGCTTATTGATATATAAATCTATATACGTCTATACTCACATACAATTCCATTTGGCCACAAATAATCACATATTTGTTTCATTAATCAACGAATTATATAAATTCAAAGCTATTTCACTTTTCATCAGCCGCATGCCCCCAAAATTTTTAACCACTCGAGTTCCCTCAGAACTTTAAAGCCAACATAGAACTTTCAAAACATTAAAATCAAACATTTACTTTAAAAACAATAGAAACCATTTTTCCTTACTAGTTGAGCTTGATGAACTGAAGTGTTGAGCGATGTCGACTGATTCACAAAGTCTAGTGATTCTAGCTAGACTTGACTCGAAAGAACATTTCGGTTCAGAGCAAACGAACTGCTCTGATACCAATTTGTCACAACCCGACTCGACTAATCCCGAAGGACTGCCTTGTCGGACCGCGACTTGGGGTTGGATTAAATAAGCGGGAAAGAAATGGGGAATCTTAGTGTTGATTTCTAACTCATATCATTGGTAAGGAAACATGAGTAAATAAGGAAGCATAAGTAATATCGAGATCAGGAATGAGTAATTTAAATATAATGGATCATAGAAATAAATAATTAAAGTCTATTATCAAATTAAATTCTTAGCCCAACATTTAAATTAAATCTAAGCCCACCTTAAAATTAAGTAAAGTCCATATCAATTTAATTCAAGAGCTCATCTTTTATTTAATTAAAAACCCATAGCAATTTAATTCAACAGCCCATACTGGGTATTATTTCGGGCCCAAACTCGGCCCATCTCAATTTTTACCAAATTTCAGCCCATAACTTTATTACAAGGGCCTAATTTCAATTTATTAAGAAATAAGCCCAACACACATCAAACAAAGGAAAAGAATAGAACTCTAGCCCATTTCTAAAATTAAATAAGAAACCCTAGCTACCCCCCATCTCTCATCTCTCTCCTTCCTCTCGGTTCACACACACACACGAGACTGGCGCCGCCTCCACGTTCGACTGGCCATGTCACCCGTCGACGAAGTGCGCCACCGCAGTGACCACCGCCTCTTCTCTCTCGGTTCCTTAGCGTACCGACGCACACACTCACATACACGAACCTCTCCATCTCTCATTTCTCTCGAACACACACGCACATCTCTCTTCCCTCCCTCACTTGTTGCGCCGCCATCTTCCTCTCCAGCTGGCCACGTCGTCGTCTTCGGGCGGCACGTCGTCGTTGGCTAGCTGCGCCGCCGTGACCGCGTCTTCTCTCTCTGTTCTCACTAATGGACATACACACACACACACACACGAACACTCTCTCCCTTCAACATACACCTAAAATCTGAAAAACGGGATGTGAATTGAAACCCTTCCTCCTCGATCTACCTAACACCTCGCCGCGAATGGTCGACATCGCCGTCGTCCATCTCTGTTTCGACCGGCGTCGTACCACACAGCCTCTGCTCCAGCTACCGCGCCGTCAGTCGATAGCCAAGCCCTAGTGGCTCGGTCCTGGTTTAACCAAAAAAAACAGTCTGTAGTTTCTCTATATTTCTAAGTTATGTAGTTGCTTAGATTGTAATCGTATATGTAAGTTCAAATTCTATATATGAACAATGTTACGGAAAATGTTGGTTATAAGTTATGTGTATATATATATATATATGAGGGTTGGATCCAGTGAGAACTCATCTTTTTTAAGAACTTGAGAATTATGCACAGACGTATAAAGTTCAATAAAACGTATAAAGTTGTGCACAACGAAAACATTCTAAAATTATTGCACAATAAAATAATTTTAGAAAGTTTTCGTTATGCATAACTTTATACCGTTTTGTGCATCATCTTCAACGTCTGATGCATGATTCGCAGAGTTCGCAAAAAAGATGTTGTTCTCATTTGATCCACTCCCTATATATATGTTGTTTTTCAGTGAAGTTAAACTTATTAGAATTGTAATTGAATGAGATCGAGTGATATGGAACCTGTATGAAGTAGGTCTGCTCGTTGCTATTTTTCTGATATATGTTGAGATGAGATCATCTGTTGAAAAATATTGAGGTAATATGAGCTTGCTTTGCTATTGATTTGTTGAAATTGAATGGGAGAAAGTAGAGAGATGATTTACCTTAAGGTTTGGTTGAAACATGAGAGTTCATTATTTTTCTTGAAGTTGGACGATTCATATGAATGGAAATATGGCTGTAAATTTGCTTTGTTTTGTTGAATGAATGTGTAGGATGATAGTAAGTGTTGAGGAGTCTCATAGCTACATATTAGAGTAGGATAAGAAGGATGATGTCAAGTATTGAAGAAAAGTTGAGTAAAGTAGGGAAGATTGAGGATTTTAGGGGATTTGAAATGATGTGTGGTGATGTGATAATTTATCCAGTATAAAATATTTGGCTCGACTTATAACTGTATTCGTTCTCCGACATTCGTTTAAATTTTCTCGTTCGAAAAAAGAATCGAAACGTCGACGATTATAAATTTTAATAATCGTTCTAATTTCAAATCTCGATTTAGTTAAATAAATTAATAAATAAAAGTTTTAATTTCACGGAGTATTACATTATCATAACACTCTAAAGTTTAGCTCACCTAGCAGAACATAGAACTAAATAGATCCAAGTTATATAATTATCACTTTCTTCACATCGTCTCGTGGAATTTTTTTGCAATAGAATCCATTAAGAAGTTATTCACATGTACATATGTGCGTTTAAATTTGAAACGCACAAAAGCTTTCGCCCCTTGTGGACTGTATCGAAGTATTATAGTAAATCTCATCTATAAATCCTAATTAATGACCTTAAGAAAATAGATGACACGCTGTCACTAACAAAAAAAAAGCTTTTAATTTACTATTTCTAAAGCTAGCTCTCAATTATTTTACATAGAAAATGATCTTGTAACTAAGCTACGTGCATTCTAAATCCTTGTATTAAGAATTTCAAAAGTTGCAAGTTGGCAGAATTTGAACTGCTCGGGGCCCCAAATTGCGTCGTCTTCTCTTGTAATACATAAATTGCGGCAGTAACATAACCTCATACTTTTCGATAAGCAGATATGCTAATCTGTCTCTTCAACCAAACATAAAAAAGAAAAACAAATTTTAAAAAGGAGAAAAGGTGACAGTTGTACTCCCTAATGCAGAAATTAACTACCTGTTAGCTATCCAATTAGTACATGAGTTGCAAAGGACCCCCTTACCTTGTCCCAAATCTATTGAGCTAAGCCCACGTACGGAGCAAGGACCCCATTATCTATTTGTTCCTTACAAGTTAAACACAGGAATTCCCAGAATGACAACCTTAATTAATGTAAGAAAAATTATTGTAATAACTTCAACTCCATGCCATCCCTCTCACTAAAATTTAACAACAACATTCATCTTACGACCATACTCGCTTTTTATTTATACAAATTTTTACAAAAAAGGGTGATTGAAATCTTCCCAAAAAAATAATGAAATGAAGTTAATTTGATATGGTATATATATGATTCTCGATCATCAATAGGGCCTCTCGCCGACGTAATTCCCCGGCGGATCATAGTTGCAGATCATGAAAACGCCGCGGCCGCCGTAGCACACCACCCTGGCACAGCCGACCCGCCGCGTGCCGCGCCACACAATCTGGGTGTAATGCCCACACTCCTGTCCGTAGGCGCAGGAGTTGGACCAGTAGTTGTATCCCCGCCGCTCCGACACCCAGGCCGCCGCCGCCTGGCCCGCCGTCCACCGGTTGCCGCTGCCCCAGAAGATGTTCTCCCCATACGGCCCATTTGAATGCCGCAGCTCGCAGTCCGCCCGCCGCTGCGCCGCGTACCCGGCTGCGTAGCGCGCAATCCTCGCGTCCCACGCCAGCGGCGGCAGCCGCAGTGCCGACCGCGCGGCGTTCTGCACGCCCAGGAACTGCTGCACCTCGCTATGCCGCGACGCGGCCGCGGCTTCTGCAGCGGGTGGGGCGAGAAGGAAGATCAGGAATAGGATGAATGCATAATGGGAAGGGTTGAGCATTCGGAGAAGAAGCATTGCATCACACTTGTAATCTTTTGGTCATGGATTTTTTTCTTCTTCTTGTATGTATGCAGGTTATGTATCATTGTAATTTATAAGGAAGGGGGCATAAAGAGTTGAAACTAAGGGGTTTAAAGTGTCAAACATGGGGTGGCACCCATGTTCGATAATGATTGCCACACTTTGAGAGGGCAAAATATTTCAGAAGAGGGGAACTATTCATTTAGTTTTACTTATTATAATATGTATTATTCGGTACTATTATAATTTATATGTGTGTTACATGAGTTTTTAAAATTTGAGTAAAATTGGGGTTAAATTGGACATATTAAGATAGCGTGTATCTAGATGAAACATCTATAAATTATATGCACTAGAAGTCAAAATTATAATAATATTTTACAGGTTATACCCACGATCAGCGGGAGATAATCTTAATTGTCTGGGTCGGAATTAATTTATGAATGAGACGGTAGGCACCAATGATTAATATAGTCATATATATTCGTATCAATTTATGATATGCTAATCTATTATAATTTGACAGAAAGGATTTGGAATTTAAGAATTTAAGAGGTTAACTCGATGAATCTATATATATATAAGGAAGAGATCAAATAAAACCTTTTTCCTGTAAAAACCTAAAAATCAATACACTTCATATACAAAGTTAATGTATTTTATATATAAAGTTACTGCACTACGAAATATTAATGAATAGTATTATCTTTTACCAAAACTCAATGGTGCATTAGCTTTATACGTAAAGTGCATTAACTTTTTATATGAAATACATTGATTTTTAGGTTTTTACGAAAAAATAGGTTTTATTATAACTCAACCATATAAAGTGTGGATGTTTATTGGAATTTAAAGTGAACACAAAACTAAGCTTTAGACCGATCTAGTTCTTCTTCTTCTTCTGTATTTTTTTAGTGGGGGTTTTGAGGATTTAATTCTTGTTATTCACTCTAATAAATGGCGGGATATATCACAAATATACAAAGTTTGTGGTAAACTATGGAAATATTTAAATATGAGGAAGGTTAGGTAAATTGTCATGTAATCATTTCTTTATAATTTGATTATGAATTATAATAAAAAATGCATCTTTGAATCCTAGAGTCTTCTCCAAAACATATATTTTCTATAATAACTTTTAAATTATTGTGAGTTTTTTATAAAGTAATTTTCCTTATTGAACTAGATTCAATAGTACCTCTCGATTATACGAATATTTTGACCCTTTCGTTTGATTTAATTTTAACTATATTTTAAAATTGAAATTATGAACTATATATATAATGTAGTTATTATACTTAGTACTCCCCAAACAAGTGTTCTATTTGGAGATGAATTTTGTGTCCGAATAAGTATTTAAATTGCATAGTCAAAGTTTTTATTTTCACCCTATCTTCAGTGCAAATTCTTTCCCCCTTTCAGTCTTTAATACAATAATTAGAGATAATAAGAATAAAATCGTTAACTTTCTCAATACACGAACTTTGAGGCTAGAGATACTAATCTGGAAGCAGAAGAAGTAATCGGTAATCGTCAATGCTTATACATGGTGGGTTGATCATGTAATTCTTGATGTGATACGTTCAATTATTTAAGAATTTGGAATTTAAGAAAATGAGAGCATATATAATACGCAATTCTTCAGCTCTCTCAAACTGTCGCCTAAATTAGCGGACATGATTATCACCTATCCCCTTCACACACATGCCACAAATGTTTACTTGCTCTATTATTTCAATCCGAATAATCGATTCTATGTGCACCGAAAGTAACGGATGTTGTTTCCATTTTTTTAAAAAAATCATCCATATACATGTTCAATTTGATTGGTTGTTTGTTCGGATATAATTCGAGTTTTATAAGTGATTTTGGTTTTTATTTTATTATGATAGTGCAAATATTGAAGAAGGTACACCGTTGGTGCTGTATAAACAGGGATTTAAATGTTGCAAAAAACACATACTACAATCATGCATGATAGAAAATAAAGAACACAATAATTGTTTACTCAATTCGTTTTACGATTATGTCTGGGGGCGATGCTAAGCCAGTGATTTCACTATGATTTTCAGATACAGATTACATAAAGAAACAACTATTAAATAGACAATAATCAAACCCTAACTCTAAGCCCATTAGGGGGCCAAAAAACATGGGTAGATCTGTGTTGTGAGGCAGCGTGTATTGTTGGCATTATTTTATGGTCATTTCGGTGTTAGGTGTTGGGACATCATGTCCCAATTCCTACTTAGGAAAGAAACGAAAAATTAGGAAGAAAAAGAACAACAATATCAACACAAGAATTTAACGTGGAAAACTCTAAAATCGGAGAAAAAACCACGACCCATAGAGGAAAATACACTATATGATAAATTTCTACAATCACACAGTATACATCTCCCTCTCGACCCCCTACACTATTACAAGCCTTTGACAAACTCTCACTCTTCTATCAAGATTCTCACAAGAGAAACTAAGAAATGAATTTAAACTAGAATTTAATCACAAGACTATAATGTAGTGATTGGTGCACTTGTAACAAAGAACTTTATGCTCCTTATATAACACTAAGGAGCTCCTTACTTTGCTTACAAAATAATGTGAGACAAGATTCTTTTTAATTTAACATTAGGAAATTCCAACAATCTCCACCTTGTTAAAATAAAAGAATACTTCATTGTCTCCACCGACAATCATGATTCTTAACCCAAAGAACCATCATCCTCAAAAAAGAGAATAAACCTACTCCACCATATGAGTAGAACATTTAGAATCAACTATTCTAAGAATTTCCTTCGGCACATGTCGAAACTTGCTGACAAAAATTATGGTGCAACTTCTAGCTTTTTGCCATCCTAGAAGTTCTTCAGCCATCGACATAATTTTCACCACATATCTTGCATCCATGTCAAACCAATGCACATGCGGTCCAACTAACATCATCACTTCCTCGTTCATGGCAGATGGATATGTCATAAGGATGTTCATCTCTTCAAAAGAGATCCTCTATCACAATGTTAGCTTCATGGTCGGCTAGTTGCCGGATCCGCTCCACCTTCATCAGCTCCACCTAGATAGTTTCGCTTCGTATGTCCGGCTCTTCCATACTTTCAACAAACAATATCTTTGGAGTCCTTCTTCATCCCTTAGCTAAAAGCCACCATTGCCAAATTTTTTGTTGAATTTAGCACTTCACTTGCCAACCTTCTCTCCTCGGAAAGAAGTTTCCCTTGACTTCAACAAAAATCAACGATTCATTTTCATACATCAGGATTGGCTTCATGTGCTCATAGGAATAAGGAAGAGACAAGATGGGCCTTAATGCTTTGTCCTCATCTTCAATTTTCACTCTAATTGCCTCTAATTCAGAGATAACACCATTAAGAGTACTCAAATGATCTGAAATTTTCATACTATCATCCATCCGTATGGTGTGAAATTGTTCCTTCACGTACAACCGATTTGAGATGCCATTTGCTTGGTACAAATCTTTCAACTTTTTCCACAGCTCCTTGGCACTCGAAATCCCATTTACATTTGCAAGAACATTATTGGCCAAACATAGACGAATTGTACTTGCTGTCCTCAGATCCAGATCCTCACAATCTTCATCACTGATATCAGAACTTTTGTTTGTATCTTCAGTTGAATCCAGTCTACTTTTTAAAGCCTTGTGCACACCAGATTGTATCAACACATCCTTGACTTGCACTTACCACAAGCCAAAATTGATTCTTCCATCAAATTTCTCCATGTCAAACTTCATTGAACTGAAGCCATTGACATAAATTTCTATACCTCCTAAATGAATATCCGCTTCACAAGAGACACCCAAACTTTTCTCAATAAATCCTTTCTGATGTGGAAGATCAAACAACACTGCAACCACAGAGCATACTCAGAATATCAAGAGACCTAGACCAAGCTCTGATACCACTGTTGGGACATCATGTCTCCATTCATACTTAGGAAAGAAACGAAAACTTAGGAAGAAAAAGAACAACAATCTTAACACAAGAATTTAACGAGGAAAACTCCAAAATCGGAGAAAAAACCACGACCTACAGAGGAAAATTCACTATATGATAAATTTCTACAATCACACAGTATACATCTCTCTCTCGACCCCTTACACTATTACAAGCCTTTGATAAACTCTCACCCTTCTATCAAGATTCTCACAAGAAAAACTAAGAAAGAAATTTAAACTAGAATTTAATCACAAGACTATAATGTAGTGATTGGTGCACTTGTAACAAAGAACTTTATGCTCCTTATATAACACTAAGGAGCTCCTCACTTTGCTTACAAAAATAATATGGGACAAGATTCTTTTTAATTTAACATTAGGAAATTCCAATATTAGGGATGTGGTTTAACTGTCTGGATGCTTTGTTCATGATGTTAATTTTTTTTTTCCTGGGTGTTGTTTTAAATTTCTTAGGCTCTTATTTGATTTTTCTTTTTAAGGCTAAACGTGATGCAAGTGGAGTGGATGAATGCAGATTGATGCAGTAACTTTTCAATTCTCAGAATCTAAGATCCGAAGCAACGAAGAAGCTGATATTTGAAGTAGTGAAGAGGAAAGGAAAAGAAAGCAATGTACAAGTGATGGAGCAGTAGAAACCAATTTCCTTCTTCAACATTAGTTAAATTCAATTTTAGAAGAAAATTGGCAAATAATGAGCTTACAACTAATAGCCCAGCTCTCTCATCTTCAGGGATTTAGAGGGTGTTTGGTTGAGCTTATAAGCTCCCCAAAAACAGCTTATAAGCTGTTTTTTTAAGCTTAAAAACATCTTATAAGTTGTTTTTGGGAGCTTATAAGCTCAATCAAACACCCTCTTAGTGTAACAAGAGACCAGATAAAGGTGGGAAAACATATGCAAGAACATATGCGCAAGCTTTTTTCTTTATGCTCATTCATACTTATGTTTCTCAATTAAATTGGTCTTTTGATATACTTTATATATATATATATATATATATATATCAATCCCACCGTCGACTACGATCGTGTCTCTTTTTCATGTGAATTTGGATTGTTACAAAAATACTTGATGATTGATTCATGTTCAATTCTGCTTAGGAAGTGTTTATAGTATTGCTTGTAATGGTCTTACTTTTACTTTTTTTAATAAATGAGACTTTGCTTAAAAACAAATAAAATATTTATTTTCTGCAAGTCATATGATGGGATATGGCCCAACCGATCAGGCCCACTAACAGGCCCAAACGAGCTGGGCCTAACGTTGGTAGTGGGCCCACGCGGTTAAGCCCAAGGCGAGCCCTAATAGGCCCCCAGAACCAAAGTCAGGCGCCACCCTCCACGTGGCGCACAGAACGCGAAGCGTCCCTGCCCCGGCCAATGGAGAACACACCAGGGGAAGAGCCCCGACCAATGGAGGGCACGCCAGAGGAAGAGTCCCGGCCAATGGAGAGATTGGGCACGCCTTCAGGCGCAGGCTCAGAGATGTATAAATAGAAGAAAAATTGACAATAGAAGGGTTGGCAACTTATTGAATGCTAAGAGCTTGTAACTACACTCACTGTACTCAAATCATAGTGAAAGTATTGAGGAATCACTCCTCCGTGGACGTAGATCTCATTAACGATCGAACCACGTAAAAGCCTTGGTGTTCTTTATTGCTTTACATAAATCCCGCATACTCACGTAACTAGATTTATCATTGGCGCCGCCTCGTGGGAACGCCTCGAACAAGAAAGCTTCGCCTCTACAACTTAATGGCAAGAACACTCACAACCGCCGCCCACGCTGGTAACAACCGCTACCGAGGACAACCAGTGGTCACCGTCATGGGAAGGAGATCGCAGACGTCACAAGCGCTCACACTCGAGGGTAACATGGAAAACGCTCCATACACTCGTGACAGCCTCCCAACGTAGGGAGATGCCGACTCAACGGGACGAACAAACAGCTTCATTCGTCCCACGAGGTCCTCGGCCGAGCTGTGACCGAGTTCCTCAACGCCAACCTCGCTAATTCCAAAGCTTCCTCAACCAGAGGACAAAGGAGCGGGCCCCTCAAGGGCCCCGACTGAATACCACGGCCGCCGAGGTCGCCCCTCCGAAGAAAGAGCGCCCACCTCGACGTGATAGCCGAGGACATGATCACACCGACGCTGGAGCCGCCACCGTGGCCGAGCCGCCCCCCATTCGCGGAGCCGCCACCGCGACGAGCCGCCACCACCACCACCTCCGCCCATTCGCGGAGCCGCTCTCCGCCTCGTTATGCCGACCGCAGAGCCGAGCAAAACAGAGAGAAGAAAGGCGAGTCGAACTCCCCGGAGGGACGATAGGCCGCTATCGGTCCCCATCCCTCCGTAAAGAGATGGCAACGATCTCCGGGGTTCGACCGCACGGAGAATCATCTCCTTTCTCCGTGGAAATTCTAGACACGCCCGCCTCAAATACGGGCACCCAACATTGCCGCCACGATGGCCTAGGAGACCCTCCGACTTCCTTTTCGCCACACTACCAACATGGCGATCAAGGAATGGAAGATTTTCACATGTGCAAAATCTTCCCGAGGTGCCGGTCTCCAACGCCCGACGCCGGTTCACTCGCCCGCCTCGAACAAAGATACACCGCCTGTGACCTCATGGATCGCTCAAATGGCGCTTCTATCGAAGATGCCACCTCAGCCCTTCCTCCGACCGCTCACAATCCGCCAAGGCGGACGAGACGATGTCGAACTCGCCTCGAGGTTCATCAAAGAGTCGCCAAAATCGACGACAAGAACGATCTCTACATCATCAACGCGCTCAAAACGGATCCGACCCGCTACGAACAAAGAAATCACCGTGGAGAAACCAAAGACGGCGAGTAAGCTTTGAACCTGGTGGACAACTTCACAAATGAGACGAGTCGGATCGGAAGAAGAGGAGATCCGGGACGAGCGTAAGTCCGAGAGAAAAAGCCGATGACCAAGTCGAGGCGCCGACGTCAAGCGCCTTCGATGAATCAAAAGAGGGTCACTGAATCCGTGCTCGGACCTCGCCCAACCCCGCGCGGCAGAGCGCCCCCGCCAAATCAAGGGCGGAAATATTCGAGCTCCACGCCGAGCTCTTCCCGAAGCCCCCTCCGATGAAAGGAGGATCCAAGAAGAGGTCCACAGAGGAGTATTGTGACTATCACCAAGGGTATGGTCATGATACCGAGGATTGCAGGAACCTGGGCTCGCAGATCGACGAGCTCGTCAAAGGTGAAGCCCTCAAGAAATACCTCGGTCGAGTTGGGCCGGGAAACAGGAAGCGCAGGGGGAAGAATAACGGTGGCAACAACTGCGGGCCGACCTTGACGACGACCCGACCTGAAGACGACGAGGACGAAGGTCCCAATGTTATGGAGCAGGTCTACGTTATAACCGGACTGCCCATCGGAGCAACGAGGTCGTCGTTAAAGAATGAAGCTCGGAGGTCGGCCACTGAGGAGCCAAAGAACAAGCGACTTCGGGACGGTGAGAACATAGTGTTCTCCAAGGAGGATCCGGTACCCAAAATCATGCCGCACCAGGACGCCATCACCATACAGGCCGTGGTGGGCAACAAGAACGTCCATCGGGTCTATGTCGACATCGGGGCCTCCGTCAGCATCATCTTCCAGAGCTGCCTGGATAAACTCGAGGTCGGAGGTATTCAGGTTCTTCCCGCGCCCTCACAATTACGGAGCTTCACCCAAAGGCGGTTCAACCCGAGGCGCCATTACCTTCCGACATCAGAGGACGGGCTCCTGTGTCGGTCACCAAGGCCATTAAATTTTTCCGGTTCAGCCCCCCTCTCCGTACAACATCATCATGGGGAGAGATTGGCTATACGCCACCAAGGCCGCCTGTTCGGTCTACCACCTCACCGTCAAGATTCCCACCCCGGTGGGAGTGCTTAGCATCCAGGGCGACCAAACGGCAACAAAAGAATGCCTACGAGTCTCAACCCAAGATGCGGCCTCGCCTCAGGCATAGCAATTACAGAACCCTGAGGCCGACGTCCCGGACGACTCGACCGGAGCCTTCGACTATGCGACGACGATCCTCGAAGGTCATCCGTGTCGGCACCTGTGGCCCAACCGACATCCGGCAGCGGTCATACAACTTCGAGGGAATACAGGACGTGTTTGAGTGGTCCCCGCCGATATGACAGAGTGTCGCCCGAGCTCATAACTCATCGCCTCAACATTGACCCGGCTACCAAGCCAGTCCGGCAGAAGAAAAGAATATTCGCGGCAGAACGCAGCCAGGTCATAAGGGACGAGGTGACTCAACTTCTGAAGGCCAAGATCTTGTTCGAGGTCAAATACCCGACCTGGATGGCTAATCCAGTCGTGGTCCGAAAGCCAGGGGGAGGGTGGCGCATGTGCGTCGATTACACCGACCTCAACAAGCACTGCCCAAAAGATTGCTACCCCCTCCCCGACATTGACAAGAAGGTGGAGGCATTGGTGGGCCACGAGATGTTCAGCTTCCTAGATCTATACAAAGGATACCACCAAATCCTGATGAGCCCGGAGGACGCCCCGAAGACCGCGTTCATCACCGACTTTCATGCGTTTTGCGCATCGAAGATGCCTTTCGCTCAAGAACGCGGGCTACTTACCGAGGATGGTGGATGCAACACTCAAAGACCACATCGGGGAGATTGCCGAGGTCTACGTCGACGACATCGTAGTCAAAAGTAAAAAAACGGAGAGCTGCGCCGATGACCTCGGCACTATCCTCCAACTCCTCAGGTTGGCCAACCTCAAGCTCAACCCCCAGAAATGTACATTTATGGTGAAGACCAGCAAGTTCCTGGGATGCTGGGTTTCTCAAGAGGGCCTGAAGGCCAATCCCACCAAGGTGAAGGCAGTGCTCGACATGCAAGTGCCAAGGACCATCCGTGAGATCCACAAACTCACCGGGTGCCTAGCCGCCCTCAGCAGATTCCTATCTCGAGCCGCCGAGAAGCAGCTTCCCTTCTTCAAGATCCTGAGGAGAGCTCCGACTTCCGGCAAGAAGAACACTGTGTCACCTTCGCACCGAAGGAGTATCTCGCCGACCTGCCGACCCTGTCCGCCCCGAAGCAAGGTGAACTCCTTTCTCTATACTTGGCCGCCTCGGACGAGGCCATCAGTGCGGTATTGGTGCGAGATGAGGAGGGACGACAACTCCCCATCTACTTTATTAGCCGAGCTCTCAAGGGACCAGAGACGAGGTACACCAGCCTCGAAAAGGTAGCACTAGCCTTGGTGAACGCCAAGCGACGCCTCCGACCCTACTTCCAAGCCCATTCTGTCCAGGTACTAACTGACCTACCTTTGAGACAAGTCTTGTCCAAGCCAGAGTCATCCGGACGCATAGCCAAGTGGGCACTGGAGCTCGGCGAGCACGACATCTCGTACTCTCCCATAGCGGAGGAATCCGTCCCCGCACCACCCGATAACCGCTGGTAGATGTACGTGACGAGCTTCATGCAAACGGGCAGCGGAGCAGCATCCTCCTCCTCGCCCGGACAAACAAGAAGTGACCTACGCCCGGGCACACCTTCCCACCACCAACAACGAGGTGCAGATGAGCCGATCTCGTGACTCCGCCGCAAAGGAATTGAAAGTGGACAATGTTCGATCTTCTGAGACTCCTGTGTCGTGGTAAACCAGTCCTAGCGATACGAGGCCAAGGAGGATCGAATGAAGCAAGACTGAGAAGGCAAAGGAGATGCTGACCTCATTCAGGTACTCCAGTATTCATCGAATCCCACGGGGGGAAAACAGCCGAGCTGACGTCCTCAGCAAGTTAGCTGCGTCGTCAACAAGTTCACCAGTGGAGGAGGTTCATTCCAGAAGCATAGCGGAGTCTCACATCGGCATCATCACCGAGATAGAGCCGAATTGGATGTCTCCCATAAAGGCCTATCTGGAAGATGGCGCGCTACCTCAAGATCGGCTCGAAGCCAAAAAGATGATGGCGAAATCCCAGAAGTACCTCATACACGAGGGCGCACTCTACCGGAAGTCTTACCTTCAACCCCTCCTGAGGTGCCTCGGGCCAGAAGAAGCCGACTACGTGCTCAATGAGATCCACAGAGGATCTTGCGGAAGCCACATCGGGTCGCGAGCTCTCTCAAAGAAGACGCTGAGGTCAGGATATTACTGGCCTACCTCGCTCAAGATTCGCCGAGCTCGCAAAAGTGTCCGGTGCCGCCACCCACGGTCAAAAGCTACCCCAAACCGATCCGAGCACTGCAGAGCCCGTGGCCTTCGTGCGTGGGGATCGACATCGCTGGTCCGCTCGACCGAGCACCGTGTCGCTGATACTTAGTCGTAGCCATAGACTACTTCACAAATGGGTCGAGGCCGAGCCGCCGAGCCTCACAAGCGGAGGATTCGACCTTCGTGTGGAAAATATAGTCCGCCGCATACCGCACATTCGGTCTCGGACAACGGCACTTTCGCCTTCGTCGACAAAAATTTCAAGGAGTGGTGTGAAGAGCTCCAGATCGAGCAACGCTTCACCTCGGTTGCACACCCGCAGGCGAATGGTCAGACCGAGGTAACGAACCGCACGATCGTACAGGGATTGAAGAAAAGGCTAGACCGAGCTAAGGGTGATTGGGCTGAAAATCTCCCTCAAGTCCTCTGGTCCTACAGGACAACACCTCGGACCTCGCACGGAGAAACCCCTTTCAGTCTGGTCTACGGTACCGAGGCCGTCATACCGGCTGAGATCGGCGCACCAAGCCCTCGCACTCTCCACTTCGACCACGCCAATAACGAGGAAGACCTGCGTGCCAACCTTGATGCTCTCGAGGAGAAGCGCGAGCTCGCCTTCATAAACGAAGCCAAGTACAAGGGCCAGGTCGCACGGTACTACAACAAAAGGGTCAAAGCCTCCGCGCTCCAAGTAGGCGACCTCGTCCTACGAAATAATGAAGCCGAGAGAGCCGAGCGTCTTAACAAGTCGGATCCGACATGGGAAGGCCCATACCGCTGCTCACGAGGACCTCGGCAGCGGGCTTATGCTAGCTCACCTATCCGTGCACTTATCCCTGACCGCACATCAATCATTTAAGGAGGTACTTTACATAGCTTCGATTTAAGATCGGCATCATGTTAGTCCTTTATTGTTTTGCCAAAATACGATGTTGATTACATATTCAATAAAACATTTGTTTTCCTAATGAATATTTCACTGCCTCATATCTATGTGAACATCCATTCGGATATACCACATCTAAACCTTCACAAGGGACGCCTTACGAAGATGAAAATCCCACTAAGTAGGGTACGATACGACTACTCATTAATTTGAACGCTACATGGAAAGCATACAGACACCCATTAAGTTGGGCGCTCACACGCACGCGACATCCGCACCGATCTCGCCAACTTATACCCTTTACTGGAAGATATGCACTCCGGCATACGCCTAAATGCATTAACGACTACAAACCGAGTTCCAAGCCATATATAAGTCAACCGAGCTTCGAGCTCGCTTATACCCCTTTATTTGGGAAGATATACATCAGATACGCCTAAATACATTTACGACCAAACGAAGTCCTAAGCTATGTTTGTACCTCTCAAGGGAAAATATACACTTGAACGAGTCTAAATACATTTACGACTACATACAAAGTCTTAAGCTATATACAAACTCATTCGGGCTTCCGAGCTCCACTCCGCCACAACTCATTGAGCTACACCGCCCCGCACAAAATCTCCGTGTCGGCGATGAACTCCTGAATGAACTCGGTGCCTTCGACCCACAACGAGGCCGTCCCCCCGCTGCCTACTCCGAAGCACTGGCACGTGCCCGGGACACCCCGACCGGGCGGGGACTCCGCACCCCATCGACCTACTCCGGAACACTCAGCCAAGCTCGTGTCACCCCGACCGAAAGGATGATCTCCCACCGCCAGGCTTGTCGCCCGACCTAAAGTGCGACCACGACCCCGACCGCCTCCTTCCTCGCACTGAGCACGGGCCGAGGTCCTCGCTCTTTGAAAGTGGGCAGCCAAACAATCGAGCACTTCGCATGATCAAGATAGCCGCCCCCACCTCGGGCGCCTAACGCTGGGGCCGCCATGTGCTCGCTGCGGGCGGGCAAGCGCCGCTTGAGCACAAGTTCGATTTCGGGCATACTCCACGATGGAGTCGAGGCGCCTTTAAAACTTCTTCTGTTAGGCCCTCCTCGTGAGGCCGTGACTCCGATGTCGGGCGGACCCCACCGAGGCCGTGACTCAATGTCGGGCCGACCCCGCCGAGGCCCACTCATCACTTGCCCATACGTCGACCTTCTTCGGACCCTTGGTAGGTCCAACCCGCTTCATCTTCTTCTTCGCAGCTCCTTGCTCGGCGATCGTGAGCCCGCCTCCGCCTCGCCTTCACCGCATGACGAGAAAGTCGTGTTAGCACAAAGAAAATCGGACGATAAGGACTAAGAAGATGGAATGCCTCACCCGTCCGACCCGATCCCGACGCTTCCGACCCATAAACACTCGCCCGCCTTCAGTCATCCTGTAACTTATGGATAAAATCTCACCAAGGCTGCTCAAGACCTCCTCCATGTGGCCCAAGTGGCTTGATTTTCGGGTCCGCCATCGCATCGAGGCCCCACTCATACCTCGGATGCCCTCGGCCCGCAGGAAGAAATACCTATTCGCCAATGGGACACTTTAGGGGGATCACACCTTAAATTTCAGCCATGGAGACAGATAGTACACCTCCTATGGTCTCGACACTAAAAAGCGATCAATACCTCGGCGGAGAACTCCTCGGCAATGCCATAGCAGAGAGCCCTAGCCCCACCACCGACCTAATGGAATTCGAGGTCAATCGACAAATGGAGATCCGGAAATACTCCCGAAAGCTAAGAAAAATTGGGGCCGAGGATACCTAAGACCCGCCTCAAACTATCTACATATACGGTAATAAATCCTCCGGAGGGCCATCGCCTATCATCCGGCTGCGGCAGCACCACCACGCCTCCTCCGGGATCCGGATTCCTTACCACTTCAAAAGCTCCTCCAAGGTCAAGCTCGACCGCCACGCCCACCCTAAGTCCGTCCCATACCGATGATATCAAGGAAACCTAGGACTAAGTCCCATGGACTTACCCAGCGATTATAGCACACGTAGTCCTTACATCGGAAACAGACGGCCGTAACCCGAGGCGTAAAATGTAACTTTCAGAGCGATTAGACGGAGAAGAAGATGAAGAAAACATACTTACTTTTCACAGAATATACGGCCCTCAACGAGATCGGGAAGAAGTCGGAAAATTTCTAATTTTTATCTCTCAAACAAGGCGTCAAGGAAAAGTGAACAGTTGCCTCGTTTGGGCCTATTTATAGGACAAAGGTGCCTAAAACCGCCGCTTCAACTCGACACGCACTACCCGTGATTGGATGTGGAGTCCACGCGCGCACACGGTTCGAGTGCCCAACTACCGCCTGGCGCGTATGACGTACGCTAGCGTAAGATAGACCACCAGTCTGACCTCGCAATCATCACACGGACCCCGGCGTCCTCCAGATGGCGGCCCCGGTCGTACTCGGTCTTCCCCCAAATAACGAGGGGATCCAGATCGGACCTCGGCGTCCTATCAACGGACTTCGCCCCTTACGAGAATGTCTCCATCCAGATCGGAACTCGGCGAACCAGCCCCCAGATTCGGTGCCGCCCAGGCCGCACCTCGGCATCCCTAGAAGGGCGGTCACTCAGGACGAACCTCGACACCATCCAGCATGACTTCTCCATCTAGATCCACCTCTCAGATCGGACCTCGGCATCCTCCAGAAAAGCGGTGCCGCTCCGGATCGGACCTCGGCGTAACCTTCGCAGGGGGTCGATATCCAGGTCGGACTTCGACTTCCTTCTGTAGCACGTCTTTGTCCAAGCGACGCACAATGCACCACCCAACCCGCCTCGCACCGATCGCCAAATAAACCCTCACGCCAAAAGACAACACCGACAACAACTTCACCGAGCAACACCTCACCTCGGCGGCGCTTTCTTCACTCCACCCGGCATTGTCATACTCGACTATTCGGGGGCTATGATGGATATGGCCCAACCGATCGTGCCCACTAACAGTGCCCAAACGAGCCGGGCCTAACGTTGGTAGTGGGCCCACGCGGTTAAGCCCAAGGCGAGCCCTAATCGCCCCTGTAACCAAAGTCGCGCCACCTCCACGTGGCGCACGGAAGGCGTCCCCCGCCCGCCCAATGGAGGACACACTGGAAGAGCCCTGCCAATGGAGGCACGCCGGAGAAGAGTCCCGCCAATGGAGAGATTGGGCACGCCAGCGCAGCTCGTAGATGTATAAATAGAAGAAAAATTGACAATAGAAGGGTTGGAACTTATCGAATGCTAAGAGCAGAACTACACTCACCGTACTCAAATCATAGTGAAAGTATTGAGGAATCACTCCTCCGGTAGATCTCATTAACGATCGAACCACGAAAAGCTCTGTGTTTTTATTGCTTTACATAAATCCCGCGATACCACGTAACTAGATTTATCATCATACAAGTGAATTCCATTACATAATATAAATTTGTTAAATATGATAATATAATAAAATTTGTGAATGAGATTTTTGCTAAAGATAAATAAAATATTTATTTAGAGCAAGTGAGACAAGTGAATTCTACTTCTTATATACTTGGTTAGAGATGATTAATTGATTATATTCTTAGATAGGACTTTGGTTTCGAAACTATGAAAAATCGTGCATGCAGTTGCAAAAAAATAGTAAGTTTCCTTTTTACGGCAACAAAATAGCAGCTAATTGTTATCACTGATAAAGTTAAAGAAAAATATAACTAAATTATAAAGGTTGCCAAAGATGTTATTCTCTTACAGATAGCCCTTTAGAATGTTTAGAGGAATTTTCTCACATTGCTATGCAGCTAGGGGCGGACCCACGGGGAGGACTGGGGCACCCACCCACCTTGATTTTAGAAAATATCAAGGATATATTAATAATTTCATATATATATATATATGCATATTTATGTTGTTCATTTTATTAAAAAATATTTTAGTAAACTGGTAGAAGCTTTCTTAGCATACCTCATGAACTATGGGCTTGACTCCCAATAAGGTTTGTTTGTTATAATTTTAAGTTTTTGTATTAATTACTAATTAGTTATGTTCTAGAGATTTTTTTGTGCTTAACCCTTGTTTTTTCAAAAGTGCGGCTGATCTTTTTTTGTTATATTTTTAATTTTTTGTTATAATTGGTTATGTTGTAAAATTTATATATAATCTATTTTTTTTATATATCTCTATTTTATTTTTTTTGATTTTTTCTATAACCTAGTTTCTATTACCAAATTTATCTTACATCGCTCTATACTTAGTTTACTAAATATATCTAATAGAAAATATGAAATTGATTATCAAATAGAGCATTTGGTTTCATTACATATAGATTAAAAGATGATAAAAAAGATGAATACATAAGTTCATCAAAAGGTCAACTATTTAAATATATTATGAAGTAAGAGTAATATATTACAACATCTTAGTTATAAAGAAATTAATAAATAATTTTGTGGTTGATAAAACATGAAAGTTGAAATGAATTTTGGAATATTTATTTATATAGTCTTTTTTTAATATTGCCTAATGCCCCAATTTTTAATTCGACCCTGGTGCTGGGAATCATAAGAGGTAAGGCGCCAATTTTGAGGGAATATAATGGAATGTGTTTGTGGATATTCAATAAAGAGAAAGACGTGAGAGAGAGAGAGAGAGAGAGTAAATCTCCCTGGACAACAAATCTTGGTTCTGCCATTGTAATGCTAATGCAGCATGTATTTAGGTCACGCAATTGGATGCATATATTGTTTTTCTATAAGGAGAATCTTATACAAGCGGGCTAGACCATTTATTTGGCCCTTAGTATTTAGGAGGAGTCATTTGTGAGGATGGAAATCAACCATGCCATATATAAGTTATTTAAAGTTTTAATTTATTTGTACTCTTAACGTTTTTGGTGGTTCCTTTGACAATAACAATAAAAGCAATAACAATGACAGAATTTTTTTGGTAGAGCCCCTGAAAGACTTGCTAATGATAGAGCAATCAAATATATATCAATTAAATATGTGAGAATTATTTTAAAAATATAAGTATTGATCACATCTTTATTATCAAAAATTATTTTTCATAAAGTTTAAAAATTAAAACTTACCATGTTTTATCCAGCTTTATGTCGAATGTATTATTTTAGGCCAACTCTAATACTTTACTAAAACAACAAATAGTGTTCACTCCATTTTATTCCAATCATACGTATTTTACGTAAAGTTATTCACTTGCATCAAATTTTGTACAAATGTGAAAATACATCATTCAATGCAAATTCCACATCAAAATGACTTTGTACATTGAATTTTCTCTTATGGTCCACATTATGAGATGATCACGTTTTTAACTTTTTTTAATGTTTCATGGAATTCAAATAATATAAGCTATTATTGAAATTGTTATAATTATTTTCTAATTTTATTTTTAAAATTATACTTATAACTTCTCAAAATAATGATTATTTGGGCCCCTCCTAGAAAATATTTATGGCTCTGTGTCACTCTATATAGGAATATTCTATATAAAAATAAACTCTATATAGTAATAAAAATTTGGTTCTAACTAGCAACTAGTTATATTTAAAAATAAATTCTATATTATGATAAGTTATATTTTTTGTTTGTCACGTCTTAAGGATTTATGCCTCCATATAAGAATAAATAATGTTATATATATATATATATATATATACATACATTACAATGAGTTCAAGAAGACATATAATTACTTATCAACTTTTGTTGCCGTTTGCTTGAAGTTGAGAAAAGTATTAATGATTTTATGAAAAACACATGTATGGTACTAAATATACATATACCAACAATAATTATTTTTTCTATCTCTAGGTAAATGATCAATACATATATGTATTTTATGTACTACCTAGCAGAAATTGCAAGAGACCCTAAGCTTCCAGTTACCGCCTGAAAATGCTTGGACGAGTGATGATGGCCTCTACAGAGCCATTGACACTTATCTCAAGGTTATCTATCTACTAAACATACATTCCTCTTGTTTCTACTCTTACCAAAAAAAACTGATGATCAATATTTTTCTTTATAGACTCACCCATCACTGTCAGATCATGAACGGAGGAGGCTATGCAAAGTCATGAATTGTGGGAAGCTTTCACTAGATACATGTGCACATGCAGCACAGAATGATAGGCTGCAACTAAGAACCATGATTGAGGTAATTTTACATAATTGACTTCAGCTACAAACAATTTTGCGAAGTACATAATGAAAACATATTAGCAGCTATAGCATACAAACCATACCACCGTCCTAACAAGGTGAGAGACATATTAGGCAACATGCATGACAAGAAAGCTGAGGCTTCAAATTTGAATACAAAATCAGATTCCTGAGTGTGACAAATATTAGATATTCAACTCCCGATCTTCACATCCACAAAAGAAATAATAAAATGAGTATATTCCAGCCTTCAATTAAATATATGTATGTGTGACGTATAAAGAGATGGCACTCGGGTTTTATTCACAGAGCAAATGAAATAAGAGTTGCAATACAAGGAAATGGTCAGACGGAAACTGCTGACAAATCGGATCGGGAGAGTAATTCATCATAAACAAACAAAGAAGTTGAAGCCCTCAAAATAGAACTTGAGAAAGTAAAAGTGCAAATGGCTGAGCTGCAAAATGATCACTCGAGTTGCAACAACAACATAAAACCAGAAAACCAAGCAAAGAAACTCATTAGCTTGGACAGTTGGGTGGCAGAAAATCCGAAAGTCTGCTCTTTTCAATTTAAAAGCAGAAGGGAAGAAACTGATCAAAGCCAAAACAGACAAAGGTCACCAAACCAAAGTCGCAGAAGCGGCTTACTCCGCAGGCATAGGCAATCGGTATCATGAGAAATATGGAATATATTCTCCCAACACCTCCAGACCAACTCAATACTAAAAGTGGCAAGGCCATTTATAGTCAACTGGGTTTAGTTAGATTCACTAGATAATGTCAATTAAATTTTTTTCTGCGACTCTAATTGTGATAAAGAAATTAGTCGAATTTTCTAGGGGAGCAAGTGATGCATAGAAAGCTTAGAGTATGAATCTCATGAGTTGTAAAATACTAGAAGTTATAAACAGTAAAGCAAGATACTTTCAGTGTTTCATGATCTGACTGACTGACTCAATTATATGTAATCTCCAATCGTTCCTTCTCCAAACATGTTTTATGCATACCATGCATCAGGTCCTAGATTTCTGGCCAAAGCAGCAGAACTATATGAATCCTGATTCGGTTCTGTTCCTGAGTGTGTCTTGTGTGTGTAGGTTAATTTGCAGCAAAGAGTAAAACAGTCCAACAAAGCACCTATATAATCCTAAAATTACATCATCAAAATCAAATAAAGCATGGCCTCTGAACTAAACAAATGAAGACCAAAAACTGAAATAAAACCATTTTTATTATAAAATAATGGGGAGCAGTGAAATCATTCCAGAACCCCCAAAACGTATTAGAGGATAAGATAAACTCTCCTGGCTCTTCTTCATATATTCATCATATTTTATCAGAGGTGTTGTTCTTAAAAAGTTCATAGAAACACATTTCATTAATCCCCAACCACTTCAAATAACATGATATTCAAACCCTAATATGTCATACAACTACTTTAAACTTAGTGGCCTGAATTTGAAATCCTCCTTAAAAATGAAAAGTAGCTACAGATAGCAAGTTGAGTAATCACACCAACAACAAAAACAGAAAAATGGATGCTCTCATCAAAACATTCTTGCAAAAACTATCACGAAATGATTTGAGACAATAACAGAAACTTATTTCAAGAAGACTATTACATATCAAAACAGAATTCCAGTAGAATATCTTCCTCGCAAATGAAGGAAAACAAAAGCGGAAAATTCGATCCAGCAACATCCTAAAACCCTTTAGAAAAATTCGCCCAAAAACTAGAATAAGCCCTATGCCAAATTCTCCATGTACTAAACCTCTATAGCGATTAAAAACCAATTACCTCCTAGCAAAAGAGCTCATGCTGCTCCAGGGAAACTTCGCCTGAGCTTCGGCGACAGCCTTCTGTTCGGCGCCCTTACCTCGCCGCCCAAATGTACGTCCCTCCGGCGTCTTATGCCTGCAATTATCCCGCGCAGAATTGAGCCAGTGCGACTTCTTCACAGCAAAACACTGTGAATCATAGGGAGAATTGATAAATAAAATCGAGCATTGATAAAAAAAATCATGTAGGGCTAGAGAATTTTAAGTCTATGGATTTTATCTGGCATATGTTATTTGATATTTATAAAATGTTTCAATCAGATCTTCTGTGGAGAGAGAGAAGACGAGAGAATGAAAGGAAAATGAGGGAGAGAGGACGAGAGAATGAAAGCAAAATGAGGAGCATAATTCTTTAGCCCAAAATTAAGGGTTTTGAGAGGTAGTGGGAATTTCAGCTAAATTTTTTTTGTGTCACTAAATTTTACATATTTGATTAATTGCCCTAAATATATTTTGAAGACAATTAGTAATAAGTGTCTCTAAATAAATGCCACTGTATCTAATTTTTGTTGTAGTGTGTATTATATTGGATATTATATTTTCTAAAAAAAAGATAGTTTTATATGCAAAACTCTATTTAAGAAACCTTCCTATGATAATATTTTTCTCTAGTCTTGACAATATGATTGTACAGAATTTCTAGTTTATGATTTATCTAAAAAAAATTGACTAGTCATAATAAAATAATGAATCGTTAACAATAACTCCCTCTACTCTCTCTTAGCCCACCCATAATTTATTTTCTGTCTTTATTCTTCTTTCTTACTGTTTGTTTCAGTGTTATACAGTGTAGGCCATGTGAAATAACCATATATATGTGTTAGCGCGTCAGATGATCTAAATAGTGTGTGTAATAATTAAAATAAAGAATACTTTATTAAAATATTAAGATTCGAGGGGCTCGTGAGGCACTGTCGTGGATCAAAACTTGAGTCATTTTGGAAATTGATAGCAACTTAGTGGTTGGATGCACCTCACTCAAACTCAACTGATGTGTCTGAGTTTGGTGCAATTTTCTGCTGAATCCCAGGTCGCTTCTTCAGGCCATTGTCTTTTATCGTGTCAATAATGTTCGTAGAGAAGTCAATTATATTGCTCGTGTATTTGGTAGATTGTTTAAATTTGTATATTCTTTGTATTTGTTTAAAGAGTTCCGACGTTCACATATTCTTGTTCTCACTAATAATAAAATTCCTTGCTCCTCAAAAAGAATAAAAATAAAGAACACTTTACAAGGGACAATTCAACTAGGATTCTGCATTTAGGGTACAAGCAATTAAGGAGGTTTTTGGTTTGTCTCAGTGGCCGTAGTTTACAGTCATCAAATTCTAATCTAAGGCCATGTTTTTCTTACGAAGTGTATACTAATAATAGCTACAGAAACAAGAGAAAGAACGATTATCATTTATTACGTGACGGAATCAAATGAAGAAATTTGGTAATGACGAGCATAGATAGATATCTGACAAAATCTTTTTTCAGTTGAAAACAATGAGGCAAAATACCTCTTCTAAATTGTCTTCTTTGAATCAAAATCTACCTACTGCGCACAACAACAATTGAAAGTCAAAAATTACAACTACAAAAAAAAAGACACAAAATCACAAGCAATTCAAATGATAAAAACATGATCAGCATCACGTGCTAAATTCAAATGTCACCACGTTGGAAATACTTCTCCGAGTTTGGAAGATATTCCTAATTTGAACAAAAAATCCCAACTCTTTCCAATCTCCCACCAAAATCAGCAATCAAAGCTATTATTATCTGTTTTTTCCATCATCAGTCTATTGGGTAAAATCTCCCGTACCTCTGTCACGCACTCACACACACTCTCTCTCTCACTTCCTGTCTCTCTCTCTACACTTTTTCCCTGAGATTCTCTCTTTAAGTTACTTTAACTTTCCATGATCGCCACCGCCAAGTTCCCTTTGAAAGCCTCTGTTCCAAACCCAAAATCCACTTCAAATTCCCAATTTTCAGCTGTGGTGGTGAACTTCAGCTTCGGATTTGCGAGAAGATCGAGAATTGGAGGGGGCAGTGAATTGTGGTGGGTGGATGAGCGTGGTAAAATGGGGTTTCTGCAAAAAATGAGTAGGGGCTGCTTCAAGGGGCTTTGTTCGAAGAATGAGAGAAAGGTGGAGGGCGAGGCTGCCAACGGCGGCGAGGATCTTTACGATGCGTCGGCGGCGGCGGAGGCGGAGTCTAAAGTGCAGCCTGACCATCTTGTTATCATGGTCAATGGTATCATTGGGAGGTAAAAAATTGTTCTCTAAATAGTTTTGTTGGTATTGATATTTATTTTTATTTTATATTTTGGCCAATTAATGTGACAGAATTGTCAATTTACTGGAAAATTGAGAAATTGTGTACTGATCTAGCTGTTAGAGTTCCTTGCCGGTGTGATGAGCCGTTGGAGTTCTTGAGATGATTACTTTCTTCACTGATTCCATTGCTGATAGGCTCAAAAATTCCTTCATAATTTTTTTATATTCGTTTACCTATATTTATTTATTGGTATGGCAATGAAAGCCATACGGTTTATCTCCTGTTGAAGTGTATTGATATTTAGTGGCCAAATGCTTATTTGTTGCGGAGAAACTAATTCAATTCCTAGATGATAGTGTTAGTATGACTCAACCTTGAACAAGATTTAGGTTTCTGAAATGGAGCTTCCTTCCTATAGATCTGGAAGTTTAACGATGATGGTAGTATGGAGTAATTCTTGGGACATCCTAATATGAATAAACTCACGTATATCTTGCAAAAGATGAGCAACAATAAGTAACCCCCATCACTGCCCCGAAACTCTCATTCTTCTTTCTTTCTGTTGAGCCAACATTTGATATATCCAACTTTATATATTAAGTAAATATTGCCTTTTCACTCTGTCCTAGACTGGCATATAGGAAAACGAATGTCAGGATATCTTCAAAATATAAGTTGCAGCATTAAAATGAGATCATTGCTTAGGCATGAAACGCATGATAGCACCACTCTTTCTTAGGTTTTGAAATATTAGTGGGATTGTGATGCAACTGCTATGTAGTCTTCTGGATCTGTTGCTTTCAAGCTTTGCTCAGAACACTCCGTCTCCAGTGCTGCAGATTGGAGATATGCCGCTGAGCAATTTGTGAAGAACCTTCCTGACAAAGTCATTGTTCACCGTAAGTAATTTATTTGCTTGTTCTCACACTACAGTGTATACTATCACACTACAGTCTAAACGCAAACTATGATATATCTTTAATGTATGCTTGTGAATAGGTAGCGAATGTAATCCTTCGAGGTTGACTTTTGATGGTGTTGATAGAATGGGTGAAAGGCTTGCTGAAGAGGTACTTTGGTAACAGCATATTATCCTTGTTTCCCAGTGTTGGAAGAAACCTGGAAAATCAAATCTATCAATTTGTGATCACATAGAACAGCCGTGCAGGTGATGGATGTCATCAGGCGCTGGCATGGAGTTCGCAAAATTTCATTCGTTGCTCATTCCTTAGGTGGACTCGTAGCACGTTATGCCATAGGCAGGTTATACAGACTTTGCGCCAAAACCAGTTTCGCAAATATCCCTGGATATTGCTCAAATGGTGAAGCCAATGTTTCCAACCAATTTTATGAAGAAAACATAGGTGGCCTCGAACCCGTGAACTTTGTGACGTTTGCAACCCCACATTTAGGTTCAAGAGGACATAAACAGGTGGGTATATCATTTTACTTCATCAGAAATTGTTTGTTGGTGGAATTACATTTAGGTTTTGTTTTGCAGGTGTTTTATCTTTTACTTTGCTTTCTCGTTTTTCCTTCTTAGATTCCACTTAGCCCTTCTACTGTATCTCTTGGTATATGGAGAGTTGACTTTAGCAAAGCATGAAATGTCACGTAGTGCCTTTTCTTTTAATGCCAAATTTCACTATTTTTCAGCTTCCACTTCTCTGCGGGCTTCCTTTTTTGGAAAAGAGTGCACCACAAACTGCACATTGGATTGCTGGTAGATCAGGGAAGCATCTTTTCCTTACCGATATGGATGGTGGTAAACTTCCACTCCTGCTTCAGATGGTCAAGGACTCTGCTGACCTTCATTTCATGTTAGTATTTGATTTGCAGCACCCTTAATCTTTAAATATTACTTGTTAGCAAATGCAGTCTCTTTTGCTATCTTCTGACAACTCTGACCCTATATGCAGATCAGCATTACGATCTTTCAAACGTCGCGTGGCATATGCCAATGCAAACTATGACCGTATCCTTTAAAGAGCTTATTTGTTGTAGCAAAAATTATTATTGTCTTCCTTCTTGATCAGCTTATGTTTACCTTCACTGGTATCTAAGATGTGGTGGGATGGAGAACTTCATCAATCCGCCGTCAAAATGAACTACCAAAGGTTACGTTTATGTTTCCCCACTCTGACTTCTTTCTGTCGTTAGTTCATGAAATGTTTAAGTACGAAAGTCATTCTTCCTCCAATTCTTCTACAGGAAAGTCTTCTTGTGAATGATATGAAGTATCCTCACATCGTCCATGTAGAACAGGGAATAACCAAAGATGTAAACAGTAAACTATCATCTACTGTTGGAACGCAGGTTATCGACTTGGAAGGTCGGTTCACTCTTCTATGTATTGTGTTTGCGTAAAATAGTCTTAATGAGTTTAAGTGCTAACAAGAAATTCAAAATTATGCGTGTAGAGGAGATGATTAGAGGTCTTAATCAAGTATCTTGGGAGCGTATTGATGTTAGCTTTCACAAAAGCAGGCAGCGATACGTTGCACATAATACCATACAGGTAAACTTTCTGTTTGGAGCTAAATTCTACTAGAAGGCATTTGCTGTACCTCTCGTTAATTTCACACGCTCAGATGATAAATGCTGAATTAATCAGGGTTCATTTGTTCCTTAATTCTTCGTATACTGCAGTGAATTGTCATTTTGTATGGACTATATGGAATACGATACTGATAGTGTTTGTCCCGATTCATTCTTTAGAAATTCTATACTTGGCATTGTTCTACTTCTGCTAGTAATAATTTTATGCAACATTGGTTCAGGTTAAGAGCTACTGGTTAAATTCAGATGGTGCTGATGTGGTGCAACATATGATAGATAACTTTGTTATGTAGCTCTGTATCACGTTTGTAGTTAGCATGTGGGATTGTAGTTTCTTTTTTCCCCTTTCCATAATTGTAAGTATATTGTCTTTCAATTTACACCCTCTGTAATATTGGACTTCATTTTTACATTTAGATGTGTAAATTAGAACCCTTTCTTCATCTTCTGCTGGGAAATAGGAAGAAGAGATTAATTGGACTTGATTTTGTGCAGTGATTGTTGACAAGTTCTTATCTATTGGCTCAGTTATTTCAGCCGTAGTAAGGAGGTCATATATATTAGTAAAGCTGATGGGTGATATTTGTATCAATTTTTGGTTATATAAAAATAAATATAAATATGAAACTTGTAAGATTTGGACTTGGGATTATTCTGATCGTGTATATTATAAACACAAAAAACTTGTGTTATCTTCTGGATAGATTGCAACATTTTTTTGTTCTTCAAGAGAATCAAGACGTTTGAAAAGCTTTCATGACTCATGAGAAACAATTATCTCGGACGTAGTTATAGATGTATAAGAATTGGAGATGAAATTAGAAGGTAAAAATTGTAAAAATACAAATGCACACCTTTCGACTTGTCAAGAACTTGAGGCCAGAATTGTCATAGAACTAATTTGGATGGTTATTTTATATGGCGACAGCTCCAGAGTTTAACTGTCACTAATATTATTAACTTGCTAAAATTTAATTTATTAAATAAAACCATTCAACAACCTACTAATCAATATGGTTCAATAAAAAAGTAAGTAAATTTGAGAATAGTAATTATTCCACGTCATCCATGACTCATCATTTCTGTTAAGAAAATTCGAACGGATAAGGGCAAATGATTAGATAATCAGGGAATTCACACCTAGGCTATCTGTTAATCATGATTCACGGAAGCTGGCTGTATGCAATAATATCTAAAAGAAAGATCTTTTTAAGATAATTAAATTACTATTCTACCCTTGCAATAATCAACTAGAATGCCGCAAAATCGGTCTTATAGATTAGGGGTATATAAGGAAGTCAAACAGCTGCGGCGAGTCTGCGACAAGAGAAGTGTGAGAAAATAAAAAATATTAATGGCTCACGAACGTAACATAGTAATTATTTGAAAAAGATATCATATTTTATCCAATTACACCAAGATTTTACAGTGAATTACTAAACTAGCCCAGAGAATTTATTCTCGGTAGTATAAAATCGCTCTTTACCCACCTTCGCTACTCAAACTCAACAATCCATTTTCATCGGTGAGTTTTCGTGATATCTGGTCAAAGGGCTCGTGCCTCTTCTGTGTGTATAGTGTGCGTATGTATTGGAATCTGCAAAGGTTTTGAAGCAGTTGTAGGTTAAGGGCTGTTTCAGTGAGAAGTTGAAAAGAGTGTTTGTGTAATTGTGTTTATGGGATGTGGAAAGATTTACTTAAACAATCAAGAACAGATTTTTGTTTGTGCTGATGGGTCTCTAAGAGAATTGCATGTTTGTTTGTTCTGAACTTTTGGTCCCCCTCAAAATATTAGACTTTGTTTATTCGCTTGCTAATTCCTAAATCTGATTGCAGCGATTTCATGAATTAAAATGAAGAGCGCCAAGTTCTTGTTGTTGCTATTATCTCTAAATGTGTTCTCGAATATAGCGGTAAAGATTCTATCTTTTTCAGCTATTTTTATTTTCCAAATTTTGTTGCAATTCTTTGTGCATGTTCATGAGGGTTTTTGTTAATTTTACAATTAATTACTAACTTAATGAATACGAGTGCAGAAGGCATCGGCGCCGCCGACGTGCCCTGCTGATGTTGCAAGTGATTGTGGTTCTGGTGAATGGGAAGGGGAGTTCTTCCCAGGCATTGCAAAAATTAAATATGAGGTGAAAATTTGCGATCATCTTTTTTCTTTCTTCTAATAATAGTCAATGAAGAATATGAAAATTAATTTCCTTAGAATTTGTTGAATAATGATGTGATGAATATGGTGATAATGATTATGCGTTGCTAATGTAGGGTCCTACCAGTAAGAATCCTCTCTCCTACAAATGGTATAATGCCGAAGAGGAAATTCTTGGTAAAAAAATGAAGGTGAGAGTTTTGTTGTGGTTATGTTGTATACTTTCCAGCAATCCAGATCTAGAGGATTATATGAATTGATGTTAAGGAACCTAAAATACCTAATTTGGCATAGGATTGGTTGAGGTTCAGCATTGCATTTTGGCATACATTTCGTGGGACGGGTGGTGATCCGTTTGGTGCACCGACAAAGATGTGGCCGTGGGAAGATGGCACTAATTCCTTGGCAATGGCAAAGAGAAGAAGTATGGTTATGCTGCAAATGTTAAGTTCTCAATTTCATCACGTTAAAATGAATTTCTTTCTAAAGTTTTGGACCTTGATTGTTCAGTGAGGGCGAACTTTGAGTTCATTGATAAGCTTGGAGTTGATAGATGGTGCTTCCACGATAGGGATATCGCCCCAGAGGGTAAAACAATCGAGGTTAGTGCATAAATGCAGTTAATATTCTTGCCGGATATACTTTTTCCTTTTGAAGACATTTAAGTAGAAAAGGAAATAATAGTCCTTTGGATATCAGGGAACTCTACTCTACTCTATAAATTTTGAATATTGCACTTGCTTATATTTGTGTGTAATTTTGTAGGAATCTAATGCTAACTTGGATGAAGTGGTAGCTCTTGCCAAAGAACTTCAGGTAACTTTACATGGCTGAATTACGTATTGGCTTTTTAAGACAACAAAGAGATAATGTAACAATCTCCTTTCTTTTCTTTTGTTTTTCTTTTAAAAAAAATAAAAATTCATGCATGTATGTGGAAGTTGAGATCATTGCAATTCTCTCTGTAAACATTTTGGAGCTTTTTATCTAGAAAAATGCATGAACTTTAATTAGGATGCTCATAGATACTTTCTTCCAATATTGCTCTCTGTAAATACTAGGGTACAAGGATCCGTCCTTTGTGGGGTACAGCTCAGTTGTTCTTCCATCCAAGATACATGCATGGAGCTGCAACTAGGTACATGATGGTATATGTTTGACTCGATTTGATGGCTCTCTATTGAATGTTCTGCTGGTCTTATATTCTGACCTTTCGTTATGCAGTCCCGAACTAGGAGTATATGCATACTCAGCAGCACAAGTCAAGAAGGCAATCGAGGTTGGTGGTCAACTCACCTAGTCATGTCCAATTAATATAGATTCATGTGCGAGTGTGACATCCCGTCTTTCTGCGTTATGTTTGACATTCCATTTTGTGCCTATAGGTTACACATTACCTAGGTGGAGAAAATTATGTCTTCTGGGGTGGTCGTGAAGGTTATCAGTCTCTTTTGAACACAGATATGGAAAGAGAGCTGAATCACATGGTATGATTGTTATGTTTTGCTATCTTTTCATGCCTTTCTGCTTCATGTCATGCCCCATAGATTTATAATTTTGTGCCTTTTCATGTTTGCTTCTAACATTATGTTTTTATTTGCCAAGAATTTGAATTACATGTTTGTCATATTCTTGCAGGCACGTTTTTTCGAAGCAGCTGTTGCCTACAAGAAGAAAATTGGATTCAATGGTATTTTATAGCACTCCTAAGTTCCTAACTCTTTTTGATGTTGACAATAGTTAATCTAATAAAGCGAACAATGTTTTCTCTCTAATTGCTGAAGTTGACAATTGTTGTCAGGAACGCTGCTCATCGAACCTAAGCCTCAGGAGCCTACTAAACACCAGTATGTTTCTGTCAACTGGTACATACTATGCATAGTAGTATTAAGCTTACATGACATATCTCAATCTTGCCAGGTATGATTGGGATGCTGCAACATCAGCTAATTTCCTCCGTAAATATGGATTGATAGGTAATACTAGTCGTGTTCTGGAATTTTGCATAGCATCGAGAAAAAAATATTTTTAACATCGAGATATTTGAGTTTAATAATTGATGTTGCATATTCGGCCTTTGCCTTTTGTGAGATAAGTCTAATCTTACCTGATCAATAATCTGTCAAAACTAATTTCATTATTGATGGAATGAGATGTGTAGACAAAAAGTTTGATTGCTGTATGATAAATGAAATAAATTCAGTTCTGAATTATCTTTTCCATTTGCTATCTTCAATTTATAATTTCACTTTAAAAGCAAAGTTGTTAGTAAAGTGGAGCCAGTTGAATTAATTTACTCTGAAAGCGAACTTTTACTGTGGCAATCTGCTGATTCAGCAGAAGATGTCTTTTGCATTTATTATTTTCCTCACCTTCTGTGCAGGTGAATTTAAGCTGAACATTGAGTGCAACCACGCAACTCTCTCGGGTCACAGGTATGCTGTGATCTTTTTCAGAACTCGTAATGAGATGACTTAATTTAGTGCTCCTGACTCCCTTTCATACACTGCAGCTGCCATCATGAGCTCGAGACTGCTAGAATTAATGGCATATTGGGGAACATTGATGCAAACACCGGCGACCCACAAGTTGGTATGCTCTATGGATTATTCTGCTGAGCCCTACTTTACTGATGTTAAATTCATCGTATTCTTTTCGTGTTAGCAGTTTATAATACGAGTGTGGCCCTGTTGCAGGTTGGGATACAGACCAGTTTATGATGGATGTCGGAGAAGCAACACTAGTTATGCTCTCCGTTATAAAGAATGTATGTGGATTTTTTGTTTTTCATGCACGATGAAAGACTATTCGAAGCATACAAGCTAATAACAGTGTTTTTATTTATGCATCACAGGGAGGATTGGCACCTGGAGGATTTAATTTTGATGCAAAATTGTAAGTTTCCTCGTCCGCTGCCTGCATCTGGTTGCCAATTTAAAATCTAGTATCTTTATAAAGAAAAACTGTCTCTTATCTGTTTTATGTTGAATACATATCATGTGATCAAAAGTGTGTGAATGTGGCATTTGAAATTAGGAGCAGTGATTTAGCTCAATATAAATACATATGTTGATGTTTGATAGGCGAAGAGAGAGCACAGATGTTGATGACCTCTTTATAGCTCACATCGCGGGTATGGATACTATTGCACGTGGGCTCCGAAATGCTGCCAAGCTAATCGAGGTGATTATGTATATAGCTTTCTTTTTATACGCCTTCCACCATCTTATGCCTTACTCGAATTAAATGTAAAAAAATAACTCCAAATGCGGTATCCATGTGCTCGAGCAGGGTGGTTTGTTGGACGAACTAGTTCGCAAGAGGTATCAAAGTTTCGACACAGAATTGGGAGCCCAAATTGAGGCAAGTTTGATCATACCTACTCGTTTGTCGTCTATTTTGCATTTCGTTCCATTTGGTATGCTTGATGATGGAATAATGCAACAGGCTGGAAAGGCTGATTTCGATCTACTGGAAAAGAAGGCTATTCAATTGGGAGAACCCAAAGTTGGCTCTGCTAAGCAGGTAACAAAAATTGTAGAGTTACTTGGTTTAACCATGTTGTGCATTCAGTAAATCAAATTCTTCATTGAAATTCTGGATTACATTGTTTCTCAAAATTTGTGTGGAATGGTGGTTGCAGGAGTTGGCGGAGATGATATTCCAGTCCGCAATATAACATAGAATGGAGCTTTATCCCTTTATTTTGTTTCTTAGGCTTGCTTTCTTTCTCCACTACTTAGGAAATAGTAAAAAGCTTGTATTTCGCTCAAATGAAAACGACTTTAATAAACTTGAGATGCATTACTGTTGCCATCTCTCTCTCACTCATACATAGGGATGTCAATGGATGAATTTTACCAAGATCGATCCGGAATCGATCAAAACCCATCAAATTTTAAAGTAGTGGTTCTAGTTTCGGTTTTGATTTCAGACTCGTTTTAGACCCGAACCGTTTAGATCCATAGTTTGATAGTCCGGATCTGGTTCCTGTTCTAGAACCACAACCAATACTTATTTATTGGTTCAGTCCGATTAAAACTTGTTTATTGACAAGCCTAAGTTTAAATAGGTTTGTCAATGAGTTAATTTTATCCATATCAATCTGAAATTACTCATAGTCCATTAAATTATAAAACAACGGTTTCGGTTCAAATTCTGGTTCTAGTCCAGATTCGGACCGTTTAAGATCCAGGACAAAATTTATTATTTATTTATTGGTTCTGATTCGGGTAAAATTCAGCTATCGACATCCATACTCTTACACACACACATTCAATCAGATTCTACCATCAAATCATTTAGATGATTTGGAAAATAAAATAAAATTACATGGAGGCATTGTCAAACTCGAGGCTTAATCCACGCAAGGGTGAAAGTACCTAGATGTATTACTGCATTTTCTGACATCTAGTTTGCATAAAAACCAGGCCAATTTTATTTTTCAACTTCTAGCTCCCGTATTTCAATGATGTTCTTAAAAATTTGTGGTACTTTTTATTATATTATTGATAAATTTACCAGATATCTACTTACAACTTAAACGAAATTGCACATTTAATATTACTAAATTCAATTTATGAATGATTATTAAGAGAGCTTGATATAGATAGTAATACATTGATGAGAACAATGCATTAGAAAGAACCTTAAATAACGGACAAAGACTCTTCAATTTTATTTATTTATTTTGTAAAACCTTATTTCAAGGCTCATCTAAAGTCTGAATTGTTAACTTTTCATTTTCTTCTAAACTTACCCAGGTGTCACGAATCTCTGTTAAAATAGCAAATTCGCCGCAACCACTTTTCATATTCACAATTCAAACCCCCCCCCACGCCCCACCCCCAAAATCACGTTTATTCTCCCCAACAGGTCCTTTTCCCTCCGGTACTTAAAACTTTTGCCTCGCAATTGTGGCTACGGTTGCATTGTTTTTGCCTCGCAATTGTGGTTACGGTTGCATTGTTGCGAAATTCGGTTGCAATCACTGCAGAAAGGATGAAGTGCTGATATTTTGCTCGAAGCTATCTGGAGTTCTCGTACTCCTTTTCCTCGAATTTGAAGGTTAAGAGAGAGTGAAATGGGAATTGTTTTTACGCGGTTGTTTTCGTCGCTGTTTGGGAGCAAGGAAGCACGGATCCTTGTTCTGGGGCTCGACAATGCCGGAAAAACCACCATCCTTTGTATGGATTAGTGCTTTCTCGCTCGCCCTTTGTTGACTCGAGTCTTTGTGAGATTTGGTCTTATTTTATCGTAATTTTTGTTTTTTTTGCAGATCGGCTTCAGATGGGCGAAGTGGTCTCCACTATTCCAAGTGAGTGCCACATTTTCAGCTTCGAATTGCATTATCGTATGCAATCTTATTATATTAACGTGGCATGTGGAAAAAAAATTGTATGAATGCAGAATTTGGACGATTTGAGTTCTTTCTAAGTAATTGTTATTTGAGCTTGTTCTCTGCTCCTAAGCTTGTATTTCGTATTGTTTGCTGTGTGTTATGCCTCGTAGTTAAGCCGTATTGATGCACAAACTTATATCTATATCCAGTTATTCTTTTTTTTCTCTTGTTTCACTTGTCATTTTTTATTTTCTACAGCAATTGGGTTCAATGTGGAAACCGTTCAATATAACAACATAAAGTTTCAAGTTTGGGACCTAGGTATGTTGATTCAAACTTCCTTTCTAGAATGATTTGTTGGCATGTAGCACTTAAGTTATTTGACTCGGAAATGTAGCATCTCTTTTCTTCAAATTATAGCAAAACCTTCTCATTTTTTTCGGACATTGAATCTCTGGAATTTTGATTAATAAAAACATTACAATTCATTATTGATAAACTTTGAAATTTCTCAGTACTACGGTGGGGCATTTATAGGACTCCTAAGTTTCTTTTGTAATCATTCTTATTAGATTCCTAGAATGATTAGATTCCTAGAATATAAAAGGAAAAGAATTGGCATTATTCAGTTGTAATTCAGTGGAAGTAGCTCATTATCACACTGAAGACCGATGTCCCAGATATATTTGTAGAGGAAGTTATATTTATAAGTGGATGCAATAGACTCCTTAGTTATTTAAATAATTAAATTTCTCTTAGAACAAATACAGAAGAGTTGATAAGGAACAACCTGGTGGCAGGAGGCCTCATGTGTAGTATTAATGTTGACTGTAACAATAATTTTTGGTTCAGAAGATCTAACTGGATGTCTATCAATCATACTTCTGGGGTGTAGAATATGATCCTATCTTCAGTCTAAAGGATTTGATTTAGATGCACCCCTTGGATTCTCAAGAATGTCTGTACTGAATTATAAGTAGGGGTGACTCAGGATCGGTAACTCAGGCTTGGGTAGTTCAGGTCTCACACCTAAGCTATTTTTCCTTATTAATTGTTTCTTAGCAAGAAACAAACCGAAGCAGCTTGCACATGTTCTTTTTTCTTTTCCTTGGAAAGTTGTAGCTTAGGCATATGATACCTCATTTCCAGCAGAAACAGAAAAAGGGAATTTCACTGAAAGTTTTCAGTTAGTGCATGTAAATCTAATGAGTGATAATACATTGATTTGTTTGGAGAGTCATGATCAGTATTCTAACAAAGGAATTTTTTTTTGGCTGATGGCAGGTGGACAAACTAGTATCAGGTAACTGCTTTTCATTCTATGACTCTGCAATTTGTAGCACATAACCTATTCCTTTATAATGAAGTAATATAAGTATATCTATTTTAAGAAGCATAGTCATTAGAGAAAACAAGGAGGACCGTTTCATTATATATATCCTGACAGAAAGAAGATATCATGGATTTCATTACGATTGGAATATTTTCCTATGCTTTTAGACAAAGGTAATACCATGTAATTTTGTCATATATCTTTACCGGGAGTTCATGTCCATGTCCGATAAATTATCTCGAAACAAGAGTTACATTTACCCTAAATATGCACTTAATTTTGGGTCTTGATGAATTTTCATTTATGTGGGCCGAATACTGATATGACTTTAATGATATATTTCCACAAGCTTTCCGCAGCTGTCACTCATAGTACACTTCAATTCTTTTTGTTTAGGCCATACTGGAGGTGTTATTTTCCTAACACGCAAGCTATAATATATGTTGTTGATTCAAGTGATACTGATAGGCTGGTGATAGCCAAAGAAGAATTTCATGCAATATTGGAGGTGCTCTTGTTTTAGGTTCTGTTTATTTATTTGTTTTTTTTAATTTGCTTCAGAACCACATTAGTAGGGGGAAAATAGGGGATCCTATTTTGCCAAATTATTAGCTGCAATATATCCCAGTTTAGGAATCTCAGCATGTCATCTGGCCACCTATTTTTATTTCTCTGAACTTGTCAATATAGTTTGTTCATCTTTATTGCTGTATTGAACATGAAGTCAAATATTTGGTACCAAGTATATTTCATGCTCTTGATTGAGAAGACATGCTTTCTGTTGGCTTTTCTAGATAATATGCTGCTGTAAATTGAATTGACGCCTTGACAATATCCAGAATTTTTTCTGCACTAAGTTTAATATGGTTGAAATTGCTTTCCTGCCAGTCTTGATCTGTAGTCCTCTTTTACCTCAAGGATCTAATTAGATAGAAGATCCTGTTCTGCACCCCAAAGCTCTCCCACATTGCAATAGATAGCCAATTACATGATTGCAACCCTACTTGCACATAAAATAGTTTTTGTAAAATAAGTAAGTTTGGAAATCTCTATTATACTATCTTTCTAATTCTTTGAACGTAGGAACTGAATGTATAAGGTTAGGTTGGAAGATAGAAATCAAATTTGTGGCTAGTCGACTAGAACTTCTTCTGTAGCAGTAGTGGCACTGAGGATCTGCATTGTTGCAACACAATTGAGTCATATTGTGGTTGATTAGCATTCGAGTTCATGCTCTATTTAGTGATTACAAGCTTGCACATGCTCTGTTGTGCTTTTCTATGCTCTTAATATTTTAATATAAAATAATTGTTTCTTTTCAGGAGGAAGAGCTGAAAGGTGCTGTTGTCCTCTTATTTGCTAACAAACAGGTATCTCCGATTGGATGTTATTTTTATTTGAAGTTTGAACTGACTTTTCCATTCATAAATTCTGTTTTCTCATGCTGACTGGTTGACAGGATCTTCCTGGAGCACTGGATGCTGCTGCCATAACTGAAGCATTAGAGTTGCACAAGATCAAGAACCGCCAATGGTCCATTTTTAAAACTTCTGCCATAAAAGGAGAAGGACTTTTCGAGGGCTTAGACTGGTAAGCACAATTGCATATGTATTCTTCGTTTATATATGATGTTTGGAGACTCTTGTATGTTCAATGCCTGGCAGAGGTGCTTGGATGTTACTTTACTTAATTGGCAACCGTGTCTTGTCATCATTCCTCCCTTTGATTATGCAGCCATCTTTACAATGAGCAGGATCAGTAAGCAAACATTAGTGTACATACTTTTTGCCTAATATGACACCATGCACCTCCATCATATTTCGTATCCATACTGCATCATGATTCCAGTTCTATAATATGCAGTTTATCTTTAGATCTTAATGCAATTATGTGGTTATATTTTACTATTTCTTTATACAAGGTTAACTATATGGTGATCATTGTTGACTTTTTGTCTCCATACTATAATCTTACCTTATTTCTGTCCCTATTTCCAATTGAGTAGGTTAAGCAATACGCTGAAATCTGGTGGTAGTTGAATCTTGCGACGAGAATCCGATGATTTTTGTGATTGTGCCAGTGCTGATCTGAGAAAGTCTGACAGTTAAAGGTATGGTTTGTATTGAGATTCCATTGGTCAGATTGCTTGTTATCTTTACCTGGGGTCCTGAACAGACCGTTGATATGAAATTATATCTTGAAGTCTTACCAGCATAACGAACACCTATCTCTTTCTCTTTTTTCCATTATTCCAACCGTCTCTTGTCAAGATCATTTCTTTTATATATATAAATCAACTTTTTCTGACTGATAAAAGAATTATATCTTCCATTCACTTTGTTACTGCACGATCCAGATTCTCTTATTTTCCCCCTTTCATGTCTTGTCCACATTTTCACAAGTTGTGTTGGGGAAGCATTAAAGCTTTTACATTGAGCGTTGCTGGTTTTTTTGAAGATGTGAAAGCTGAAGTTGCAAAAGTGAATATAGCTAACACAAGGCATTCTGTTGCATATACCTTGTAGCCATATGCGTACTTGTCTCTTATCATTTTCGGTTTAAACCAAAAATATGCGTACTTGTCTTTTATATTATTTTCGGTAAAAACCGAAAAATAGTAAAAGAGTTCAAAATTGTGTTTCCCTGAAACTAAGATAGAGGGTGGAGCCCCAAATTTGTTCAAGTGGCGAGATATTTAGGATGAAATGACTGTATGTTAGGTGTCATCTACTTGATTTTGGTAGAATTAGTGTGTTCATTTCCTCAAAAGCAACCCTTCGTCGCAGCATATAGTCTAAGTCATCTGGCGCCATTCTGTAATAATTCTAGTTACTGCGATATAACAATTAAAATTAGATAATAATTTAATCATGGTCAATTTATATCATAGTGACAAAATTCTTATATTGTCTGAAGGAGATGGGCCTCAAAATTGATTGGGAATTCAGGTCGTGTGCTTAAATTGTAGCCTAACCTTCTTTAGGCTATTAAACTTCAATTAATTTGATGTTTTGGTTAGAGCGTAGTGTGGCTACTACCTAGTGTTTGGTTGTTGCAATTAAGGCAGATAGAATAGTGTCTGCGTCCTTGCTGATTTAAGGCAGATTATTGGGTTTGATGAGTGCCAAGATTATTATAAATCAGTTGTCATGATAAAACTGCACGGATTTGATTGACAATCTCAGACATTAAGTTAGTTGTGTGTGTGTGCGCGGCGTGTGTTGAGTTAGTGGTGTGTGTCAAGACCGGCCCGTTTGTCGGGTTCGGTCCGACCGGTCAGTTTTTTTTGTATATTTAATCACGATCTAAGATTCAAACTTGTATCAAAAGCTGAATCAGTCAGTCAAATTTTTGCATGGAATATACAGTAATTAAGTGGTTACATTGTTAATTTTCACTTTACTTATTATATATTTTACGTGAGAAATCGATTAGCCAATTCATCTTTCCGATGCTCGATTTTTGATTGCAAACAATAATTGAAAATCTATACAAAATTTAAAAATTTAAAAAAATAAATGGAAATTCAATTCATCCTCTAAAATACTCTAAAATTTGCGACATAAACTATTCTTACTCTTAAAAACTTATCAAAATTATAAACTACACTATACAAAATCATATTTCTTTATATAATTTAGGAATATAAATATTTGGAAATGCATACCAGCCAACAAACGTGTCCGCTTTAGTTGGAGGTCAAGTTAATCTATTTTGAGTGATCCGATGGGTACCCGGTTAGAAATGGGTAATACCCGATCCGGATCCATAATTTAATGGTCCGGATCCGGTCCGGGTTTAGTATTTATTGGGCGGTTCGAACCGTTACTAAATTATCGTTACGTCCGGATAAAATCCGCCCGTTGACACCCCTACTTGGGGCCAAAGGTCTCGGGTTCGAGTCCACCGTGACGCGGCCTTTAAAATTTCTTATTTAATGACCAAAAAAAAAAGTTAGTTGTGTGTGTGTGTTGGTCTAGTGGTAGAGTGATTAATGCTCAAGGTCAAAGGTCTCGGGTTCGAGTCCACCGTGACGTAGCTTTTAAAATTTCTGTATTAAATTGATCAAAAAAAAAAGTTTGTTGTGTGCGTGTGTTGGTTTAGTGATAGAGTGGTTATTGCCCAAAGTCAAAAATCTCAGGTTCGATAATGCAACTTTTAAATTTTTGTTTTTAATTGATAAAAAAAATATTAACTTGAATTTGGCGTTAATTAAACATGCATAATACTTTATAAATAATATAATTTTCGTATTTACCAAGGTAAACGACTTGAAGATGTCCTAGTACGGTTGTGAAAAGATAGAAAAACCCTATGATTTTGTGTACTAAAATGATCAAGGTTTATTTCTTTTCGAAAAAAAAACGATTTAATTTTTTTTCTATAATTCTAGTTCAAATTTTATTATTTATAGGGTAAACCCGAAACTATACTTGCTTTATTAAAAACTATTCCGAACTTATAGAAATATTTGTTGAATTCATCAATTATCAATTTTGTATAAAAATGTTTCTCATTTATTTTTCGGTCCTCGAATTGTTGATGTGGCTTATTGGATATCACATGGAATTATGTTGGTTTCTTCTTGGGATGGTGGCTCAATTAATGCCACATAATTCCATGTGACATTAGGCGAGTCATGTCAAGATTTTGATTGACGGAAAATGGACGCAAGACATTTTTGATGAAAAGTTGATAGTTGATGATTCATTTTTGATGAAAAGTTGATAGTTGATGATTCAAATAAATATTTTCAATAATTCGAGATATTTTTGATAATGATGAATATAATTTGGGATTTAAAGTGATATTTATTCTAATATATATTAATGAAAATAATGAGTTCTTTATGCTATATGTGACGTGTTAATCTTTTTTTATGGTCGTACAATTGCAAAGTTTCTTGTTCTAATATATACCGGATATTATAATCTTGCTTATCTAAAAATTTGAAGAGCCTACTCCAATTTTTTTCTGAATACACGATTAACAAGCAAATGCATTACATTAATTCTCCATCTTATATAGAATTTTCATGGATTTTTATTCTTAAATATCTAAAATTTTCATTAATGCATCAATTATCATCTAATCCATTTTTAAATTCCTATAACAATTACCTCTTTATCAACCAATCTCTCAGTTACGCCACATGGGGTTACCACAAAAAATATAAAAACACTACTACAAATTTAGAAACCATCCAAACTGAAACACCGCTCGTCAATATAAATCATCATTGTGTTGTGTTCTGCAGATTGCGGCTTTCTTGAAAAAATTTAGGCTGATTTTGATGTTGTGGCTTGCAAGAAATGCGAGACTGAGTGAAGGCGTTTCTGCAATTGGGAGCGACATAGATATTCTTGACGACGGTTAAAGATGTAGGGAGTATAAAAGTGATGGTCCGATGTTGATTCCTGGTGATTGCAGGAGCTACTAATTATCGATTCATTTGTAGTGGTTTACGTCAAACGTATAAAATTCTTACATTAAATGTATAAATTTGTTACACCAAATTCAGTGTAATAACTTTATATTCAGTATACACTTTATATATTGAATTTAGTGCAATAAATTTATATATTTAGTGCAATAACTTTATACGTTCAATGCTACATTCTTATTTCTTACCAATATTTGCATTCTTACATGATCCATCCAAAATCTTGGATTTAGTAAATTTTCCAACGGATTCATCAAACTTTCATAGCGAATTCATTTAGTTTTATGATTGTTCTCATTTGTTATTATATATATATATATATATATATATATATATATAGGGGTTGGTTATGATAAAAATGTAAGAATAGTAGCACATTTTGAACCAAACTAATATATATATACTCTGTTGTTTGTAGTTTGTATCTCTCTTTTATTCAAAATATACTAGTTCTTAACCAATTGAGTTACCTCTCTCACTATATGTGTGTGGTTGAAGATATTGTTATTATAATTAAGGTTGGTAACAATTTTAGAAAGTTTTCGGTTTTATCTTGCATTATCTTCAACGACGCTCAAGGATGATGTTTATATATATATATATATATATATATATATATATATATATATATATATATATATACTGTTGTTTGTAGTTTGTAATTACGGTCATATGCGAGGGAAAGGGGGGAGACTTCTTCAATTCTTAAGAGAATTTGTTATTTGTTTCCACTATGCTACATATTTGGTGTAGTAATATTGATATACATAATTAATACTGTTGACTGAACAATATTTGACAAAAGATTATTGTCATTTTGCGATGTATGAGCTTCGGTATTTAAGTAATTGAAGATCTTATTAGGATTTCGAATTTTACATTTGTTTTTATTGAATAGGTTGAACTAAGAAACAATGTGACTATAAATCGATTAATATCTCTCATAATCTATGGAACAAACAATATATTCCACCAAATGAAAACTCTAATAAATATACTTTGCACACCTTTCCTGATCATTCATATAAATGCCATTTTTTCTTTCAATTTTTTTTATAAATATAATTTCAAATTTCGGGAAAAGGGTACATCTAAATTCATCATCAAATATTTTACTTATATATATTATTAGCAAGACCGCCGCGCAAAGGGTTGGCGAATTCAACGGTCTGTAACGACCGGCACTTAATTAAATGTATAGAAAAGCCAAATGTCGAGATTGCCCATACCCTTTTGGTATGGCCGCAATCTATGAGTAATTAAGTGTTGGAAGCACATTAGACTATTTGTGTTTTGAAGCATTTGGTCAAAATAAAATTCAATATTCAAAACGAAAATATGACAATATTTGATATGATTAATTTTTTGTTCAGTTGGCGACTAATGTTTCGGATGAAAAAATAACGTCCTCCTTGCATTGGAAAATTTACTGAGACGAAATACATTTTGAATTTCATAAAAAAATAGGTAGAGTCGATTCTATCTAAGGTCAAGTTATCTCGATGGTCGACCTGACCCAGAGTCGTTCGATCTAACTCGTTCTATAAACAGGCTATTAGTATTATTTGTTGAAAATAAATATAGCATTTGTTCTGAATAAATATGTTATTGTATCACTTATTATAAATAAATAGATCATTATATCACTTATTGTGAGTAAATATATCAGAACTTCCACTTCTTAATAAATAGATCAATTGTTCTGAATAAATGTATCATTTGCTATGAATAAATGTGTTATTGGATCATTTTCTATGAATAAATGTATCACGTGTTATGAATAAATGGATCATTGTAACAATTGCTTTGAGTAAATATATCAGTTACTATTAATAAATGTATCACTTGTTCTCAATAAATATATCATTTATAAGTTTAGCATACCAACATTAACGTCAACCTGACCTGATCGGGCATATAAATGATTCATTATATCACTTGATATAAATAAATGTATCACTTATTTTGAAAAAGTTTATCACTTTCTCCAAATAAATGATGTAAATAAATATATTACTTGTTCTGAATAAACATATTATTGTATCACTTACTGTGAATAATGTATCAGCTACTCTTAATAAATATATAACTTATTCTAAATAAATATAATGTTTACGGATTAATATATCAACATTAACGGATTAGGATCCGAATCAGGTCGACATGATCCAGATCTGTGAGAGGACCCGTACTTAAGTAAGGACGGTCTCATGGAATTGCGCCTCTTTGAATTTTTATCAAAAGAACTAATTTTGATAATCTACTTTATCTAAAAACTTTCAGTTGTTATATCTCGTATATATTGCATTATGCCGGTTGGTAGATCTCAAAATTTTCGAAGCCTTCTGTAAAATTATTCTGAGTTTCATGTATAGAAGTATCTTGTAGTATTATAATGAAAAATTGGATTATTAGGAGGATTGTTTTGAGAAAATATTATAGACGAGAAAAAAAATGCTTAACATAGCATGACAATGACAGACTGTCTTATGAGAAATAGAATCTTTGGACATCTACTCTGGATCTATATAAATTGGGTTTCGGTGTACTTTTTAATAGATTCTTGCATCTTATGACAAATAGAATCTTTGGACATATACTCTGGATCATGTATCTATCTGGATCATATATCTATTGGAGAAAAGTATTCCAATGCAGAATTATGCAGATAATAAAATATATACAAGACTACAATTTGCATGTGCCATTTTCGCCTGCTCTTTAAAAAAAATATTGTCACTATTATTGTGGGGAATATTTGTTGCATTATTTACTCGTCAATATTGCTCATTGTAGGATATCACATCTTCAGAGGTGCTCTTGGTTGTTACTGTTAGAACGGATACGTAGAAATGTGAATACAACGGAAGCAATGTAGGATAAAAATTGAGGCAAGAGTTAGATTCTTTCTCCGCAAGACAAATTTGCTCCGCTACAGTGCATGTAGTTCTATAGTTTTTGTCTCCAAGATATAACAGCTTAACAAATATGAGTAGTTGAACTACTAAACGTATTTCCGACGAACTACTAGATACTCAGCATAAAGAGGCTTTGAAAGATATATGAAATAGATTGATTATTTTCAAATTGATGCATTTAAATATCTACCAAATAGGTCTATTTATAGAGAGGAATATATCTTTTCACGAAAATGTATGTGTCATTTCATGTGAAAAGATATGTCATTTCATATGAAAAGGTACGACATAACTACCTTTAACCGCTTTTAACCACCTCTAACCAACTCTATTAAATAAATTCATATGAAAAATCATAATTTTCTAACAATCCCTCACATGAATGACATTTAATGCAAATGCATGTTTTTCGAAGTCCCGATGACCTATTATTGCATCAGAATAGGTAGTTGTTGGCTTTGAACCTTCCTTAGTATAATATTATCAAATTTACTCACCACTCGACGAACACGATGTCTTGAATTGGTCAGTTTTTTTGTGTAAACCAAGACAATAACACATACATAATTAGGACTGTAAACAAACCAAATCCTTAGTGAGCTATTCGGAGCTCGGTTCGAGAAAAGCTCGTTCGAAATTCGGTCGTTTTGTAAATGATCCGAACTCGAGCTTCGAACCGAGCTCGATAAGTTTTTCGAGACGAACTCGAGCTTAGAGATGTTCGGCTCGTAGGCTCGCGAACGTGTTCGGCTCGAACTCAAACGAGCCAGTTCGCGAACATGTTCACGAACCTTAATTCGAACATGTTCGCGAGCCTTAGTTCGAACATGTTCGCCAGCCTCAGTTTGAACATGTTCGCGAGCTTCAGTTCGAACAATGTTCGCGAGCCTTAGTTCAAACATGTTCGCGAACATATAAAATAATAAATTATTTATATATATTTAAATAACTAGAATAAATAATAAATTATAAAATATATGTTAATTATAATTATTTAGCAACAAATAAGCATATATATGAAATATTGATAGTAAATTATTTATATATTTAAATAATTAAAATAAATAATAAATTACAAAATATATAAAGTAAATAATCAAACCATAATATATATTTTCATGTGTATTATAAAGTAAAATCATTAAATGAACAATTAATTAATATAATGAGATAGTGATTAGGAAAATTAAAAAATAACAACATGATCTATTAAGTTATTTTATGAACAAAAATATCAATTTAGATTATTTTAATGTAAAAGTATACAAGTATGAGTTACATAGTTATATTTATATCTCTATAATTATAATTCTAAAAATAAATTACATCTAATTTACATAACTAATTAACTATGAGATAAATATAATAACAATTAGTAAATAGATTAATGGAGTAGATATAATAGAATGATATTAAATAGTGTTAACTTTTATATTGTATAGTCTATATCATTAGTTCGTAATGAAAATTATTTATATATCACATAGACTTTGAAATTTTGATAATTATATATATTTTTTTCAAAAGTCACATTAATATATATTTTTGTGTATGTTATTGCATAAACTATAAAGTGAACAATTTATACAATTTATTAAGTCGATTGGATATAAAACAATATATATATATATATATATATATATATATATATATATATGATTGTTCAAATAAAACACATTCAAAAATAAGAAATGGGAACAAATTTGAACCATTGATTTTGAAGATGTGGTTGTGATTAAATCAAATTAGGGTATAATGGTAATTACAGAATATTACGAAAATAACCGTCCCTTAATTATAGGAATGTGATAACTTAATCTTTAACCATTGATTAATGGTAAATGGATGATCAAGATGAATTCTTATTTCTTATTTTAAGGGGTTTGTATTATAACCCAACCCTATATATATATATATATATATATATATATATATATATATATATATATATATATATATATATATATTATGAATATAAGATTTAAATAACTAAGATCTAATGTAATTTTGTAATATAATCACCAATTCAATATTATTAAACCCATAAAATTGACTATAATAAATATACTTTCTTAAGATATCAAATTAAAAAAATAGGAGAAAATGAAAATTAAATATAATTACAACTATATTCCATAATAACTAAACTTGTGCAGTCTAATTGCTAAAAAAAAATATTTGTAATTGTTGTTACACTATGAATATCTTCTAGAATTTCTTGTATAGTTGTATACATAGTATAATTAAATGTCCATATGATAAGTATAATTTCTTGTATAATTGTATACATTGTACAATGAAATGTCCATATGATAAGTATAAATACAAATAGTGATATTAGGAGATAAATATTACAAAATATAAAATATAAACAACATTATGAACATAAGTTATGACAATAATAATATTACATTATTCTAATATAAAGTTCATCTAACTTATATAATTATTTAACTATGAGATAAAAAGTTATAATTTATAACTCATAAGTAGAATTTGAAAAGTAAATTATATTTAACTTGTATAATTAATTAACTAAATTATAGATTGTAAATAATAACAATAATTAACTATATTAGAATATAAATATAGTGAATTATAAATTATAATATATTGATATACAAGTATGAAAACATAGTTATATTTATATGTTTATAATTACGACTTACACATACATTACATAACTAATTAATTGTGAGATAAATTATTTATAAATTGATTTTAAAAAATTAATCAATGAGGCAAATATAATCGAAGGATATTAATAGAATATTCTACTTAGTAAATAAGATTTTTTATATTTAACTAAAATAGATTACATATATTGAGAGAACACTAAACTAACCTTATATGTAATATACTATAAACATTATAAACATAATAAATATAATATACAATTACTTACGTAACTCTTCTTAACCACCTGAACTACTCATACAGTTGTTATAGTTTTTCAACATTAGTATCAAGTATATTAAATCATATCCACAAATATTCTATGATGAATTAATTTTCAAGTTATATATATGAATCACATCATAGAATAGTTGATGATATTAACAACGAACAATATAAAGAAATTAAGAAAGTTTATTATGAGTATATAAATGAGTTGAATCTAACAATTACAATTATTTGAAAAATCAAATATCTATTAAGAGTTACTTGTATTTCATTCCATTGTAAAATTATTTATTTAAAAAATATCACACAAGTATATATATATATAGTAAAATGATCTACTAATTTAATATGAATATATCAATATATATTTAGATAATTATAAGAAATAAATATACAAGTATTAATTACATAACTCTTCTTAACCACTTGAACTATAATAATTAAATATACAAAAAACAGTTTTCACATAAAAAAATAGCAATTAATTACCATATTATCAAACATTCATATACGCTTATTCATTTTCATTTCTAACACATAATCAATCAATTAAAATGATATAAAGTTCAACAATATATACTATATTGAAATTATATCAAAATACAAGAAAATGTATAGTATAAAATATATTAAATAATATCCATAAATATTTTTATGATGAATTAATTTTTAAATTATATGTATGAATTACTAGTTGAAAGCAAGGGCCCCACAAATACTTCTCTCGGACCAATTTTCCAACTTTTGAAAAGTTGTTCCCCCACCCCAACCCACTCATCTCATCACGCTCCCCGTCCTTCTATCTTCTCTCTCTTGGCACTCTCAGTTCCCCTCCTCTCTCTGTAATATTTCTCTCCACCCCCATCGCATTTCAGACCTCTCTTTGTAATTTTCTCTCCACCCCCACTCGTATCTAAGATTTGTTTGTCCCCCTACTACCTCTCTCTAATCTCTTCATTCCTCAGATCTGGAACGTCCCTTCCTCCTCTCCATCTCTCCAATCTCTGCCCCCATCTCAGGTCTGGATCTTTTGGAAAAAACGACGATGACTTCGTTGTTTCCGACTCTCGCCACAGCATTCGCAAGCACCACCTCTCAGAGTTGCTCATTTTCTGTGCGCCCGCATCCATTTTCATCTTCTCTCAGTTCGCTGATTTGAAGCTCGAGCTCGGCTCGTGAAGCTCGTTAGACGAGCATGTAACGAGCCGAGCTCGAACAGCTCGCGAGCCAATAATAGTTCCATCGAGCCGAGCTCGAGCTCAAAATAAAGCTCGAATTCGAGCTCGAGCCGAGCTCGAGTGTAATAAAATTTTCACGAGCCGAGCTCGAGCTCGCTAGTATTCGGCTCGGCTCGACTCGGCTCGGCTGTACACCCCTATACACAATAATAAATACAATATCTTTCGATCTCAAGTTATGTCCATTTTGACCTTGGATCCTATCTTAATTCACAAGTGTTATTCATTTGAAACGGCCCACACTTTACATTTTGATATGTGATCTCATGTGAAGAGTATCCTGTTATACTCCACCAATAAGGTTATATGAACCATTAAAAGTTTATAACTTATCATTTACCATGAACCGCAGGGTCACAATTGGGCAACTACGAGAATGGATTTGAGATTCCAAGTGTACAACTTGAACCTTCATAACTTAGTTGTCTCTTTGAACCAAGTTTTTGAGATTTTCAATCATCATGATTGAGTTACCATTATGAACGTTCTTTAAGTGTTGATTTTAATCTCGTTATCCTTACTGCGTTGTATAATTGATCACAATTAATACCTATAGTAAACGGATCCGCTATATTGTCTTTTAATCTTACATAGTCAATAGACATTATACCACTTGTGATCAATTGTCTATCGGTATTATGTCTTCGATGAATGTGTCTAGACTTACCGTTGTACATGCTATTCTTAGCTCTCCCTATGGCTGACATGCTGTCACAATGCACCATAGCGAGAGGCACGAGTTTTTTCCAACATGGAATATCCTCTAAGAAATTTCTGAGTCATTCGTTTTCTTCGCTAGCTTTGTCTAATGCAATGAATTCTGATTCCATTTTAGATCGAGCTATACAAGTTTGCTTAGATGATTTTCATGACACTGCTCCTCCACCTATGGTGAACACGAATCACTTTTGGATTTGGAGTTTTTTGCATTGGATATCCAATTTGCATCACTGTATCATTCCATAACAACTGGATATCTTGTGTAGTGTAAACTATAGTTCAAAGTATGTTTTAAATACCTTAGAACTCTAGTTAATGCGGTCCAGTGATCCTTGCTTGGATTACTTGTGAACCGAATCAATTTGCTAATTGAATATGCTATGTCGGATCTTGTACAGTTTGTTAAGTACATTAGACTTCCAATGACTTTAGCATAGTCCAATTGGGATACTGGATCTCCTCGTTTTTTGGCTAAGTATAGACTTAAATTAATAGGTGTCTTAGCCGGAGGTAGATCAAAGCTTTGAATATCTTAAGCACGTTCTCGATATAGTGAGATTGCGATAAGAAAATTCCATCAGGTGTTCTAGAAATTTTAATTCCTGGAATCACGTCAACTATCCCCAAGTCTTTCACATCGAATATCTTTGTCAACATTTCTTTAGTATTCATTTATATCATGGTTATTTTTCATTATGAGCATGTCATCAAAATAAAGACATACAATGACAAAATTATCGGATGTACCTTTAATGGACACATATTTGTCACATTCATTAATTTTGAAATCATTTGACATCATCGCTTTGTCAAATTTCTCATGCCATTGTTTGGGTATTTGTTTAAGCCCGTATAAAGACTTAACAAGTTTGCATACTTTGTTTTCTTGTCTGGTGATAACAAACCATTTAGATTGTTCCATATAAATTTCATCTTCTAAATCTCCTTTGAAATACCGTTTTTACATCCATTTGGTATACTTCAAGGTTATGCAATGCAGTTATAGTAAGTAACGTTCTTATGGATATAATCCTTGTAACAAGTGAGTATGTATCAAAGTAGTCATACCCTTCTTTTTGTTTGTACTCATTGGCTACCAAACGTGCTTTATACTTATCAATAGTTCCACAGACGTTAAATTTCCTCTTTAGAATCTACTTACATCCTAAAGGTTTACAACCAGGAGGAAGGTCAACGATTTTCCAAGTGTGATTGTTCAAGATAGGTTTGATTTCACTATTGATAGTTCTCCCCATAGAGAAACATCATGATCAGAAAATGCTTCATCGATTGTCTTAGGATCATCATCCAACAAATAAATCACAAAATCTGGATCAAAGAACTTTGTAGTTTTTGTTCGTTTTCCTCGTCTTGGTTCGGGTATTGGCTCAACATTTTTGTCAACATTTGATCCAACATTTTCTAACCAGTTTTCTTTCTCTTCTTATAACTTACATCATTATTTTCTTTCTGGAAATATAGTTTCAAAAAATATAGCATTTCTTGATTCTATGATCATTCCCTCATGCATATCGGGTATTTCCGACTTATGTACCAAAAAGCGATATGCTTTACTATAGTTTGCATATCCTATGAAGATGCAATCAATAGTTTTAGGCCTATCTTAAATTTTTTTGGTTTTGGTACTTCGATCTTTACGAGACACCCCCACACTTTCGTGTATTTGTAGGAATGTTTCTACCTTTCCATAATTCATATGGAGTTTTATCTTATTTCTTTTGGGGTAACTTGTTTAATATTTAATTACCGAAAGAATAGCTTCCTCCCATATGTTATGTGATGAGCCCGAGCTAATCAACATAGCATTCATCATTTCCTTTAAGTTCCTTTTTTTTCTGCAACACCATTCGATTGTGGTGAGTAAGGTGCCGTTGTTTGATAAATAATACTATTTTCACGACATAATTCTTCAAACGGTGCAACATACTCACCACCACGATCGCTTCGAATCATCTTGATTTTTGTGTTGAGTTGATTTTCAACTTCACTTTTGTAACTTTTGAAAGCTTCGAATGCTTCGTCTTTACTTCTCAAAAGATACACATAACAAAATCTTGTGCAATCATCTATAAATGTTATGAAATAATTCTTTACACCTCTATTTTATATAAGTTTTAAATCACATAAGTCAGTGTGAATCAATTCTATAGGTGTAATTGATCTTTCCACCAAATGAAGGTCTTTTTGCCATTTTTGCTTCAACACAAATTTCACATTTATTGTGTTGATCAAAAAATATTTTTGACGATAACTCTAAATTCACTAATCTTCCTAGTATATTTTTAGATTTGCATATCCTAATCTATCATGCCATAAATTAGGAGACTCAATCACATATGCAACGTTATCTTTATTTCATCTGCAACTTTTCATTGTTGGAGATTGTATTTAGTGCATTGAGCTTGAAAATGCCGTTATGTAGATAGTTTTTTAATACAAAGTGTTCATTCTTGGTCATTACAACTTTGTCTGCTTCAAACACTAGTATAAAACTAGTCTTGTTCAAAATAGCGACCTGACACAAGATTTTTGCGAATGTCGGGAACATGTGATAAACGCGCATTTTACACGTTTATTGTTGGTATTTAAAGATGATTTTAGATCAATAAAGTGCGTTTATATCTTGGATCTCAATGCTTTTATATATTTTTGGAAGATACTACTCTTGGGGTTCTTCTTTGGTGTTTTGTAGGCTTTTCAGGTGATAATCGATGCACAAGGTAAAGATGTAACCAAATATGATGAATTGGATATAAAAAATATGGATGTGAAAAGTTTACAATGTTAAAGAGCATCTCGATAGGAGTCCATAGGCATAAACGGATTGCAATTCGGAGTTCGGACGCGAGAGAACGGAGCGAACAATGGGTCGCAGAGAGCTAGCGACCACCCTCGCGGCCGCGAGGATGGCCATGAGAAATTGCCCAACGCCCGAACCTCGCGACCGTGCTCATGGTCATGAGCCCGGCCATGAGGCGAGGCGGCTGGGCACAAAATTAGGGTTTTTCTGCACCTATATATATCCTCGCTTGCTCCCGCCCCCAACCTTCCACACCGCTTTTGGACCTTTTCTCGCTTTTTCATTGTTCTTCATTTATTTTCGCTTTAGCTTTGATTTAGATTTATTCTAGTGTTAGTTTTCCATCATTCTACATTAGTTCTACGCATTGTTATCGATTTGGAACAGTTTCGTCCGAATGAATTGCGTCGTTTTCCCGTTTTTCGTTGGGTTTGGATACGAACCCAACCATTGTTCTTCAGACGCTTCCCTACGGGTTTTATCAATTTAATTTCTGTTTTTATGATTATTTCGTATTTAATTTCGTTATTTATGTCTAGCTAATTTATGTTCTAATCCTAGGGTTTGCATGATTCTATCCTATATGTTGTGAGTCCTGCTATTGTTATTTACCTTCCAGACATTGATTCATGATTCTTGGTGCTTAATTATATGTGTTGATTTCTGATCAATCTTGATGCATATCATAGTTGCTAGTTAATTACGTAACAATTTTAATTGTCAATCGATCTTGAATGCATGATACGGACAAGCCTTGAGTCGTAAATTGAGATAGGAACATTCGTAGGAAGCATATTCTTTGTGATCCTTTCGAGTTGCTTATTTTCCTCTAGACGAATGATAATAGGAAAAATTAGTAATCAATCATCACAATTGTCGTGAATCAAGTTGTTGGCTACATATGTGATCTTCCATCTTGTCGGATTAAAATGGTTAATAATAAGGTGATAAACATCGTTGTGGATAGGATTAGTGCATCCCTGGGTTAGTCTTTATCTCTTATTTTCATCTTTGAGTATTTATTGCCTTTGTTTATTTTCGTTGTTACCTTTGCTTTGGATTTAATTATCTCAAGTCATAAACCTTTCAAACCATATTCGTTGCTTGGATAATGATGAAAGATTAGAGTTAGCTTCGTGTTTTGGATTGCAATCCTCGTGGATACGATACTCGACTTACCATTATACATCGCGCGTTAATTTACGTGCGATCAAAATTCTGTCGATCAAATTTTGGCGCCGTTGCCGGGGATTGTTAAGATCACATAGGAATAATTTGACGATTTGGAGTTATTAATTCAAGTTATATATTTATATTATTTATTTATTCTTGCTAGAGTTAAGCTCTCTCTTTTTCTCCAGGTAGTTTATGATCACAAGGTCCCGGGGACCTCCTGAGCAAAATCTTGACCCAGAGATCGAAAATTCCCAAATGAGGAGGAGAACAGAGAGAAGAAGGGCTGCAATGGTAGCTAATCCACGTAATCCAGGGCATTCCTCCCGAGCAAGCTGCACGCATGCTAGCCGATTTCAGAGATGCAGCCAGATGGCGAATATGGGACTCCTTGTCCCTACCCAAGAGACGAGACCTCTGAACTACATGTACCGACCTCCCACTGAACAATTCCAAGGAGGAGGATAGGCCCGCACGTGACGCAAACAACTTCGAGTTGAAGCCGCCCTAATCAAGATGGTTCAAGGGAGCAGCTTGAGGCGGAGTGACCGAGGACCAATGCTCATCTCGAGACATTCTCGACATTTGTGACACCATCAAGCGAATGGGTACCACAAGACACGATCCGGATGCGCATGTTCGGATTCTCTCTGCGCCAAAGCCAAAGATTGGTTCAAGAGCCCGGACCGAACCGGATAGATAGTGGGGAAACTTTATGAAGTTCCTTTCTAAGTATTTTCCGCCACCAAAGCCCGTAAAATCATAGCCGAGGTCTCCCACTTTGCCAACAAGGAGACGAGTCACTATTTGAGGCATGGGAGAGGTTCAGGCCCTATTGAGAAGATGCCCTCAACACGGATTCTCCGAGAGAAGCAGATCACGCAGCTTCTACAAATGGATCGACGCGCATACGAGGAGCATAGTGGACGCGTCGGCAGGGGATGCTTATTGAATCGTCGAGTGGACGAGGCTAGCCAATTTTAGAAGAAATGGCTGCCAATAGTTATCAATGGCCAATGGAGAGAACGCCAAAGGGTCAAAGCAACACAAGAGAGTGACTCAAATATGACGATCTTATGAAGAAGTTCACTCTTTTGAAGAGCCGATCGAGATGTAAGAGGTTAATCATATCAATCGAGGAACCATGGGAAATCCGCATACCATCCGAACAACATGAATCATCCAAATCATCGTATGCCAACCCCAATAACTTCCAACAACCTCCAAAGAAGCTTCACCGCTCGAATGGAGTGAATCAAGAGGCGAAGCCAAGTCTAGAGGATATGATGCAGCAGCTTGGTTGTGAGCAACCAACAACCGCGACTCAACAGACTTCATTCATCGCAGACCATCGCCGAGGATAACATGCTTGAATCGACCGTGGCGCCATGGGCAAACACTTGAAGATGCCGGATAATCGATCACCGATGGTCGCACAATGTAACGCATACCAAAGACGGGCCAATTTCCGAGTAATACGGAATTGAACCCAAAGAGTCGATGCTTCGCCATCCGCATTTGAAGTGGAAAAGCATATCGAATGACACGGACGAAAAGATAAAACGGCGGAGAAAATGAGCACTCGCGATCGAGCTCGCGATCACGAGTCCGGACGCGAGCCATCACGCGAGAGAATTCGAGGAGCACGGGCGGAAGAGCGGCATGAAGAACAGCACCTCGCGACTAAGCTTAGGACCGCGAGCCCGCCGCGAGAGACCAGCAGAGAGCGAGAGTGAGTCCGCGATCGCTGCCTCACCGCTAAGAAGACGGTCAAGCAATGGAGGTCCCTAGCGACCGCACTCGCGATCGCGAGGACGGCCGCGAGGGACGCCAGAGCCAAATTTTCAACGATACGCCTCGTTCCGCTTTCCAAGTCGACTAGCTAAGTCGAATATGATGAGGAGTTCGTCCGATTCAAAGAGATATTTCAAAAGTGAATATCAATCTACCTCTTTGAAGCGCTCAAACATGCCGGATATGTGAAGTTTCTAAAAGATGCATTAGCAAGCAAAAAGAAATTGGGTAAATTTGAAAAATTAACCTATCTCGAAGAATGCGGTGCCATCTTACAACGGAAGTTGCATCCGGCGTAAAGATCCGGAGCTTCATCGAGTGCGAGATTGTCGAGCGACATTCCCAATGTGTTGTGCGATTTGGGAGCGAGCATCAACTGATGCCGTTAAATGTATTCAACCGCTGGAGCTAGGGAAGATGAAGCCAACAAAGATATCATCGATGATGGTCGATGTGTCACCACATATCCTAAGGAATTGTTGAAGACGTGTTGGTAAGAATTGGACTTTGTCTTTCCCGCCGATTTTGTTATATTAGACATACCCAATTCAAGCATCAACCACTAATCTTGGTAGACCTTTTCTAGCAACCGGTCGTGCTTTGATTGATGTGCGAAGGTGACCTCACGCTTCGGCCAATGATGAAGAGCTCAAGATTTCAATATATGACGCCATCAAGCAACACGACGCTCGAGCCCGAAAAGTGTTATTCGATCACCATCACATCGCTAGTCAAGTCTCGCACTTGAAGGGCAACCGACCATCAGACGGGCATGCTGCAAGGAAGAAGTGGACTCGGCATAAAAATCCGAGTGATTCATTCAAGTTCAGTGGAAGTCATTCTTATGCCAATTGGTGGGCAGTTGTAAATGCTAAGTACGGCAAATCAAGTTTGGAAAGCTCTCAGTTGTCAAATCGCCTGATTGACGAGAGGTACCGTCGAGCTAGCGACAATAAATCCAAAGACGGTCAAGGGTAACCCAACATTTTTCGTGCTTTATGTTTTTTCATTTTGTTTTTATTCTTTTTCTTTGTTTTGCTGTGTCTTGTTTGTTTGTTTTTAAGTCCCAAGGTATATCATCAATGGCGAGGATTCTATCCACCGCCGGAGTAGCACGACATTTGAGGTAAGATCTATCCCAATCACTCTCTTCTGCAAACATTATTGTCACCATTGCACACTGTTGACAATAAGTTTGGGGGGGGGGAGTGATCGAGTGTGATGTGGTTGAGAGTCATTTTTATGTTTTTGCTTTGTTTTGTTAAGTTTTTATATGTTGGGGCTTTTGTCGTGTCTTTTGTGTTTTTATTGTGTCTGTCGATCAACGAGTTAAGTGAAGTGTGTTAATCCATGTGGCCAATGACGATAGAAATTTTTTGTGGATATTTAATGATAGTGCACATGATATGTTAGAAAATGACGCATGGATGACTTGAGATTGCTTAGCTTGTTGTTTTTAACCATTTTGCTAAAACCGTGAGACTTGAGCTTCATCAGATACACATATTGTTACGCTTTTATTTGTGTGATATCGCATGTAATTATCTTCTAGAACTTGCTGCTTTTCTATGTCGAGGTCTGCATATGTGTTTTGAATATGAAAAGGATAAAAGGCCATCTTTGTTAAACCACATATTTACCCAAACACTAGCCCAATGATATACACCGCTTGTCGCCTTCTTTGAGCCTTTATTAGACCTTATTCTTTCGATTAACCGGATGATAGGAGGTGAGGATGGATATGAGAATCAAATGGGAGAAAATTTATTTTGATATTCTAAGTTGGGGTAAAAGGAAAAGAATGATACCCGTGTGAAAAAGAATAGACCCTATAAGCTCTATTACAAAGCCAAGAAAATAAAAATTTAGCATAAAATGTGAGCATAAAGGAAATCAATTATCATAGTATATGGTACCATGAGTTGTGCAAATGATTGAATTAGCATGTTGGAAAGAAAAGGGGAAATGGACAAAATCCATATGAGTTGATTATATAAATGGAGGTGCTTGGAATATATTTGAGTCACTTAGCCATATATTATCCTACCTTAACCAATGTGCCTACATTACAACCTATGAAAAGCCCTTTTTGATCTTAATTTGAACGCATTTGATGTGGTGGAGATATTAGAGAAATGGCAAGCCTATGGTGAGATTTTGCATGCATTGATTTTTGAGTGCATACACGTTCTTTATTTCTTTACGAGTTGAGTGTACTTATATATTACACACATGCCATTGCGAGGGTGGAATTGAATGAGATTTTTGCTTTCAATGGTCAGACATTGTCGAGTTGACTAATGTCATCGTGTGCGCTAATGTTTTTGAGCTTTGAGATATTTCTGAGGCCTAATTGTGTTAATCATCTTTGCTGACGCTCGTTGATATGTCCTTGTATCTTGTCTTTCTTTCTGTTTTGTTTTGTTTTGTTTGAGGACAAACAATGCTTTAAGTTTGGGGGGTTTGATAAACGCGCATTTTACACGTTTATTGTTGGTATTTAAAGATGATTTTAGATCAATAAAGTGCGTTTATGTCTTGGATCTCAATGCTTTTATATATTTTTGGAAGATACTACTCTTGGGGTTCTTCTTTGGTGTTTTGTAGGCTTTTCAGGTGATAATCGATACACAAGGTAAAGATGTAACCAAAGATGATGAATTGGATATAAAAAAATATGGATGTGAAAAGTTTACAATGTTAAAGAGCATCTCGATAGGAGTCCATAGGCGCAAACGGATTGCAATTCGGAGTTAGGACGCCGAGAGAACGGAGCGAAACAATAAGTCGCGCAGAGCTAGCGACCACCCTCGCGGCCGCGAGGATGGCCGCAGAAATTGCCTAGAACGCCTAGAACCTCGCGACCGTGCTCGCGGGCGGTCACGAGGCGAGGCGGCTGGGCACAAAATTAGGTTTTTCTGCACCTATATATCCCCAAGCTTGCTCCCGCCCCCAACCTTCCACACCGCTTTTGGACCTTTTCTCGCTTTTTCATTGTTCTTCATTTATTTTCGCTTTAGCTTTGATTTAGATTCATTCTAGTGTTAGTTTTCCATCATTCTACATTAGTTCTACACATTGTTATCGATTTGGAACGGTTTCGTCCGAATGAATTGCGTTGTTTTCTCGTTTTTCGTTGGGTTTGGATACGAACCCAACCATTGTTCTTCATACGCTTCCCTACGGATTTTATCAATTTAATTTCTGTTTTTATGATTATTTCGTATTTAATTTCGTTATTTATGTCTAGCTAATTTATGTTCTAATCCTAGGGTTTGCATGATTCTATCCTATATGTTGTGAGTCCCGCTATTGTTATTTACCTTCCGCATATCGATTCATGATTCTGGTGCTTAATTATATGTGTTGATTTCGATCAATCTTGATGCATATCATAGTTGCCGCTAATTACGTAACGCTTTAATTGTCAATCGATCTTGAATGCATGATACGGACAAGCCTCGAGTCGAATCGAGATAGGAACATTCGTAGGAAGCATATTCTTTGTGATCATTTTGAGTTGCTTATTTTCCTGTAGACGAATGATAATAGGAAAATTAGTAATCAATCGTCACAATTGTCGAATCGAAGTTGTTGGCTACATATGTGATCTTCCATCTTGTCTCGGATTAAAACGGTTAATAATAAACAGGATAAACATCGTTGTGGATAGGATTAGTGCATCCCTTGGGTTAGTCTTTATCTCTTATTTTCATCTTTGAGTATTTATTGCCTTTGTTTATTTTCAAGTTGTTACCTTTGCTTTGGATTTAATTATCTGAAGCCATAAACCTTTCAAACCATATTCTGTTGCTTGGATAATGATGAAAGATTAGAGAGTTAGCTTCTGTGTTTTCGGATTGCAATCCCTGTGGATACGATACTCGACTTACCATTATACATCGTGCGTTAATTTACATGCGATCAAAATTCTATCGATCAACATGCAGCATGTTTGTCAACGTCACTTTCAATCCCGAAGTCATCTTTAGCACTACTTTTCCCTTTCCAACGATCTTGTAAGCCGCAGAGTTGCCCATGTACAACTTTCTCTTTTCGGGTGACGGGTTCATAGGTGGAGAACATTGACTTGTTAGCACAGATGTGCTTTGTGGCACTGGTGTCAACCCACACCCAGTTGGATTCCCACCATCATCTACAACATCAGATAAATCAAGTTTAGACAAGTTAAGGGATACCATTTTTCCTCCGTCACGTTTGCTTGTTGATTACCATATTTCTTCTTTGGTTTTCGACAATCCTCCGCCATGTGCCTCAGTTTTCCACAGTTGTAACAATATCATTTGATCATTTTTTGCTTCTTCGAGTCTTGTTTTTTCTAATTGAACTTACGTTTCTTATTGTTGATGCTAGATTCGCATTTCAGATTTACGATTGTCTTCTTCAATACTCAGGTGGACAATGAGATATTCAAGCCCCATCTCCTTACGTTTTTGTTTGAGATAGTTCTTGAAGTCTTTCCATATTGGTAGCAATTTCTCGATGAGTGCAGTAACCTGAAAGAATTCAGAAAGGTCCATACCTTCGTCCATAATATCGTGCATGATCAATTGGAATTCTTGCACTTGTTCAAAGACCGTCTTGCTATCCACCAAGTTTTAGTCTAGGAAGTGTTCGATGATGAACTTCTTTAAACCGGTATCCTCCGAATTGTATTTTATCTCTAAAGAGATCCACAGTTTTTTGGACATGTTGACACTAGAATAAACACTATAGAGAGTTTCGTCTAGCCCATTGAGGATATAGTTGCGATATAGAAAGTCACTGTGATGCCATGAATCTAGCTCATTGTGTTTTTGTTCGTCGTCTCATCTTCCCCAATACTAGGAGGTGACTCATTCAAGAAATGAGCCAAATTGATATTAGTAAGGTAGAAAAGCATTTTAGATTGCCAACATTTAACTTTAAAACCTGATAATTTATCCGGCTTTTCGGCATGAACATGGGCATTCGAAATGTTGCTTCGACTTGTTGCCATTTCCACGAAAATTTATCTTGCGATTGTTAGAACGAATATGTAGAAATGTGAATGCAACGGAAACAATGTAGGATAAAAATCGAGGCAAGAGTTGGACTCTTTCTCCGCAAGATAAATTTGCTCCACTACAGTGCACGCGGTTCTATAGCATTTGTCTCTAAGATACAACGGCTTAACAAATACGAGTAGTTGCGCTTGTAGAGAAAAACTAGGCTTAGCCCTCTCCCGAGGATCTATCTTGGATGTTTAATCCACCATACATTGATTATATTCCTAGCATGCGTCTATATAATTAATTGCAACACGCTGGGGTTTTCTCGTGTTTACCTTTGAATATGTCGGGGATGAACGGATCAAGACTCGTGCTTTGATCTTCCGGATCGTATCCCGCTGCCCAATCTCCAACGCCGAGTGAGGACGATCTTTGAATCTGTCGGGATGAACGGATCAAGACTCGTGCTTTGATCTTCTACTTAAAGGTTTGTCAACGTAATTTAAACATACATAGCATGCTCCCGCATAATTTTAAACATCCACGACATGCAATGAACGATAAAAATAAAATAAAACGCTCATCGTGGCCCACTGTGGAATCGCACTTTCCGCCTAATCTATTACATAGAATTGCAAAGTACATGATCTTTATAATCTTGAAACGGCCTCGCGGCACGCCGAACGGATCGGATTCAGAACGGCCTCGCGTGCACCCGCACGGACGGACTCGTTAAAAGCGATTCGGGCCGGAAAACGGATGCGGGCTCGGCCCGCCACGCGGCAAGATAGTAATTGAGTGCGCATAGTAAGCATGCTAGGTTTATCGCGCTTTCAAGCATATTTTAGAATTTCATGAGCATGTTTTACATGTTGAGTTCTATAGAAAAGCATGCTAGATTACGTGATCTCGCATGGACAAACCTTTTGAACAAAAGACTAAGCAAGCAACCCGACAAATTAATTTTTAAATTAAAATGTCAAGACCTCCACTTTTTGATCTCTAAACAAAGCGAGACGCACTGTGAGTAAACGTCCACACGCGTGGCTTGCTTGCACTGTTTATCATAAGTTTGTTAGATGAGATTTCTAAATAAAACATTTTAAATCTATTGAGAAGTGGGAGTTTCATGTGTAAACGTCCACACGCGTGGCTTGCATGTGCGATTTTCATAAGTTCTCTAGAGATAGATATAAAATGAGATAACAAAAGAATTTGAATTGGAAGCGGTATGGTCCGAGTGAGTATGCCAATTCTAAGAATTCATTTTCAGCTGTTAAAATTGTGGTCATTGCTTAGACATCACCTCAAGTACAACTTCCCGCGAAGTCCCTTCTTGCGATAGTGATGTGGTCTAGAAAGATCCAATCGTTAATTTCATTTGTCATGAGGATAAGTTGACATGGATTGAAATTAAACGACTAAAAGGTATATTTTAGTCCGGTCGAAGGGTTCATGTAACGCCCACACGCGGCTTGCATGTGGGATTCCTCGGGCGATTGGAGGTTTCAATTAATATTGTTTTATCAAAAGGTTACAATATTATTGTTACGAATTATGTGCGATCGTATGCTTATGTGTTTACTTTATCGATTTCGATATATCTCTTACAATCGATTATCAATATGCTCGCACAAAATCCTTTATCCGTCCAATTTTTATCGAGTGGAAACGAAACATTGAGAATGTTCTTCTCATGAAGAAAATCTATTTGTACTCACTACACCTCGTCCCAAGCCTCTAGACAATTCATCTATCGATGAGGAGCGCAAGGAGCACGAGAAATGGGACAAATCAAATAGAATGGCAAAGTGTCTTCTTTGGTCACCATGTGCGAGTCCCCGCAACTCCAAAGATCAAGAGATGGAAGATGCACCACGATATGGCTAAGTCTTATGAAATTGTATGAGAGTCGGACATAATCGCTTATCATAATTTGACAAAATCAATAATGTCAAGTTCAATGAAGGAAAGCGATTCGGTGCATAACCATGTAGAGCAAATAATTAATCTCTTCTGAGAGCTCGAATTGGTTGGAGGATATATTGACGACGTAGTCGAATCGATATGATCCTCAACACTTTGCCCAAGTCTTTGATGACTTCCGCTATAAAGCGGTCATTTATGATAAGAGTTATACTCTAGATTCATTGCAAGAGGATCTAGTAACGAAGAACGCAAAATGGGCAAAGGTGCACGATTTTAGTACGCACCTCAAATAAAACCACCGCTTTATCGAAAGATGAAAATGAAAAGTGGGATTCAAGAGATGCTAAGGCTAAAGAAAAGAGTGGGAGTAATACAAAGGCTCTACCAAATGTATGAAAAGCCAAATGAGAAGGGCAAATGCTTCAAGTCGCGCGAGACCGGCATTGGAAGGCTAAGTGCCCCAAGCTCGAGGCTCTAGGTACGCCATTTGATTTAGTAACGGAAACATGTTTAGCGACTTGTTCTACCCATTCTTGGGTAGTAGACACGGGTGCGACTGATCATGTTTGTTACACCTTGCAGGGGTTCCTGCAGACAAGGGAGCTGAATGATGGTGAGATAACGATCTCCATGGGCAACGCGCGAAAGTCGAGGCCGTTGCAATGGAGATGTTACTTTATATTTTGAGAAAACAGCTTTAGTTTTAAAAGACGCTTTATATGTGCCGGATTTTAGGCGGAACCTTGTTTCGCTTTCAAATTGTTTATTCATGGATATTCGCTTATTTTTGATAGTGGTGTTTCTATCATAAGAAATGACGGGTTATCTGTAGCACATTATATAATTCGCTTTATACTATTTATGCAATACATAATACCTATAACTATGTTGATCTACATCAAACCTTAAAAGAGAAAGTTTTCTTCGCAAGATGACACCTCTTTTCTCTCGGTATCTTAGATTAGGTCACATCAATCTAAATAGGATCCAAAGACCCACTAAGAATGGAGCGTTGGGTAATCTCACAGCCATCTGCTCCCGATCGCGAATCCTGTATAGAAGGTAAGATGTTGACTGCACCCTTCAAAGCGGGCGGTCATAGAGCCAAAGAAATGTTAGAGCTAGTCCATTCTCGACTGTGTTGTCACAAACCCGACTACCTAATCAGGTAATTAAGCCGTGACTTGGGGTTTAGAAAGCAATTTTTGATAATCAATGACGACAATTGGGATCAAAATTCGTATTAACAACCATGGTGAATGATTTAAAGAAGTGAAGCATAGATTACCAAAGGTTGGTTCTAGGTCCTCAAACCATAATAAAAGATCGAACAAAGAAAACAACGGTTGAGGACAGAAAATCACAACAGAATAACCAACAAAGAATATAGTTTCTAAGTATGCTTCAACAACCATAAGAATTTTTTTTAAAGTTCAAAGCATAGTTGGACAATGATTTCAAGGCATAATATTGACTCCAACGAAAACCATTTTGAGCATTCGAGAAATCCTTGTTTTCAGAGCATTGAACATGATCATTTATCATAGCAGAATATATAACCAACAAAGACCAAAGTTTGGCAACGAAAAACGTGGTTGAGAATTATGTATGAGGACATAATTCTCTGGGCAACAAACATAACTATAACAATTGAACGACCTCAATACGACTTAATGTTCGGAGAAGCTTCCTTGCACAAAGATTCGATTCCAAAGATCCTCGAGCTCAACCTGCATAATTGGAAACATATGCAGGGCGTGAGTACAAAAATGCACTCAGTGGGTAATCGCCAAAAATATAAAAGTAAACTTTGCCCTTAGGGCTATATACTTGACTTGCCATAACATATGCTTTCATAAATAGATACTTACTTGCTCATAACATCATAACATATGCATATGCATGTTTCATGTCTGCATGCAACTTTCTTCTCTCCTTCCCATATCCACGGATTCTTTATGCGTGTTGAGAAGTAGGCCTCCTTCTCAAACACCTTATCATCACATACCCGAGTTGGACCCGAAGGTTCTCAACTACGGTCATACCCGACGTCGGTAAATTCTTTCTTTTTCTTTCTTTCTTTCTTTCTTTCCCGTGGATAGGTAGTGCATTATGCTGATGCTCATGCTCAAAACTTTGGCAAGTCAATTAACTTTGAAACTTTGCAAGCAATGCATATCATATCATTTCAAAATATAAAAAGCATAAGCATATCTTTATAGAAAATATAATATACCCACCTGGCAACAGTCATTCAGTTAGACTGTTCTTTCTATCTTTCATTTAATTTCTCTTCTCACTTGGTCCTTCATGCTTCCATTATCCTTACTTGATCCTTTAATCAACGTAGATTAGCATAAAAGCCTATCAAGAATTAGACGAGAACATCATTCCTATTCGTTGGAACTTATCACATCCCACGCTTAACTTATCCAAAGTAGAATTAGGTTAGGCCATTGCATCCCTTCATGATTAATTCTTTAATAAACTTAAATCTTAGTAATTTACTTAACAAACCATACTCAAAGGAATTCAAGCAACTTATACTTAATTCCATCAATGCAACAATCATACTTTAACTCAAGACAATCAAGTGAACTCATTTCACTTAAACATTTATCATAAATTTACCAATTAAATCCTTATAACATCTCATTAATAAACAAATTCTAACAAAATTTCGGCAGAGTAACATTTATAATTAACTCGCCATTTCAATACCAAATCAACCAGAATTCATCCCAAACTCCCCAAATCATCACCATATGATTAAATATATACTTAACAATGCAAAACATGTTCAAACTAATTCATTTACATCTTAGTTCTACTATGCCCTTTAACCACGTTTATCGGCAAATTTCAAAAACCTTACAATCTAATATTCATTTAATATCACAACTCATATTTTTTTTTTATACTCATTCATCATCAATGATCATTAATCCATGATCCATTCAAACCTTAAGCAAATTCATCACATAAAATCATAACTTTGTACTAAACTTTAATTTTCTAATTTTCACATTTCATGTCCATAAATTCTTATAAATTCAACTTAAGTATTATTTTTATCATAGATCTCAAATATTATATCAAATACATCAAATAAAATCAAGAATCAAATTTCATGCATTCCCTTCATTTTCGAAAATTAGGAAAACTAAGTTCATGCATGAATTAAATTCTTGTAAATTCATATTGTGCATTATTTATACTCTAGATTTCAAAACCATATCAAATGTATCAAATAAAATCAACAACTCATAGATCATCCAACCTCCATATTTTCGAAAATTATGGAATTATGTATTCTTTAAATTTCTTTAATCAAATCATGTTTATTCTTACTTAATTACACATATCTAAACTCAATTTAATCAACTTATAACACATAATTCACATACAAAAATTAGGGTTCATAAGTCATACTTTAATTCACCAAATTTCATAATTTAAGGAATTAAAACCATAGATCATATTATTCATGCATCATAAACATAATTAAATCATTAAACATAACAAAATCAAACAAATCAATCTTAAATCCAATCCCTAATTTTCGAAAATCATCACATATAAAAGATCATATTCTTCCAATTAAATCACAAAACTTGGATTAAATGAGATAATTACCTTCTTTGAATGATTTCAATCAATTCCATGTTTAAAACATGGATTAAAATGAAAAAGAAAATTTGTGTGTGCTCTTAGTGTGTGTGTGCCGAAATGTGTAGGAAAAGAGAGGTAGAAGATGGTTTTTAAGAATGAAAATGATTCTAGAGAATTCCTACATGTATAGCTTATTTTAGATTTTTATTCATTTTCCTTTCATTATTAGCAATTTTCGAAAATACATATAAATATTTCTAAAATTGCTAACATTGAAATTAATATTCTTTGATAGTAGAAACTCCATTTTCTTATTAATATGAATATCCAAAATGATTAAATCCATTATTGGATTGCAAATCATATGAATATAGATTTAATCATTTCATATACAAATAATCAAACAATTATTCTATTAATTCATAAATTTCAAAATGATAGGAAATAATTTCCTTCTCACTAGATATAAATAAAATAAAATTATTTAAGCCATTAAATAGCTTAAACATCATTTCATTTTATTTCAAGAATAAATATCACATAAACAATATTTAATACATTTCCTTTAGAACATTTTCCATTTAATGAAATTTCATCCAATTACACACAATAATAATCATATATCTCACATTTAATCATAATAAAACTCATTTCTAAATAATATCCATTTATTCCAAATTATATTCATTCGATTAGAAATTAATGGAATTTCCATCACTTTCTAACTAATCAAACACTTCTTTATAAATTTTAGGGATGCAATGCCTTTAAGCCCCTAATTAGGACTTAATTCAGCTCTAATTAAGACCATAAGATTTTCGGGTTACTACATTCCCTCCCCCTTAAAAAAATTTCGTCCTCGAAATTTGGTATTTCTACAAAAGCTCAGAATACCTCTTTTTCATCACATCTTCTAGTTCTCAAATCACTTCTTCTAGACCATGATGTCTTCTGAATATAACTAAAGGAATAATTTGATTCCTTAGTCTTTACTCTTTTTGGTCTAGCATAAAATTCTAATTTCTTTTCATAGCTCGAATTAAGCTTGGGAACTATTTCTTTTGAGGTATGTTGTGTTTCGAATCGAATCCATATCTTCGTAACTACAACACACTAAACACATCGTGAATATCATCGAACTTGGAGGAAATGCAAATCTGTAAGCGATTAATCTAATCTTCTCTTAAATCTCGTACGACTGATAAATCTTGGTTTGCTTTTCTTTTGATTCCAAAGCGATGTATTCTTTTGGAAGAATATGCTTTCACGTAAACTTTGTTTTTAATCTCGAACTCGGTTATCTTGAGCTTCAATTCTTTCTCTTGATTTGTCGCACGATTACAACTATTTTTAATCGCTCGACCAACCACTTTTCTTTCTCCAACTGTATCCTTGAAGTCGACGATCTACAATTTCGTCGTAGAGACTTCAGAGGCACCATATCAATCATTGCTTGATAACGATTGTTATATACGAATTCAATCTCGCCTTCATCTCTTATCGAAAACTCGCTCAAAACGAATTATAAACTTGAAATTTCGTTGAGGTGATTGAGACGAGTACTTTATATATTTTACTATCTCTCGACGTATCTTTGAGCTAACTTGCCGCTATACATAATAGAGATCAAAATAAAATGAGCATTCTTTATGAGTCGATCCATAATCACCACGCTTCGATTGAGATAATCAACACGTATGTCCTCTCATCTTTTCAACTTTGTGAAGAACATAACGGACTAAGCCGTTGAATTCACGATCGTATAATACGACAATCTTCTTTCTTTGCTTCACGTTCGTAACTGAATCTCTTTCTGCTCTGTAACATTTCGAGTTATATGCCTTTACTATCACTCTTCCTAAATCTTAAAAAGGTAACGGATCAATAATATGATCGAGAATTGAGCACAAAAGAACTACTCCAGAATAAAAGATATACGGACCAATCACAATAATATTTTAAGACATCTGGAGTATCAATGAATTAGCTTGAGTCTCTTTTCAAATCTAAATTGAGAAGTTTCATACACATGAGAAAATAGAACAAACCGAATTGGTATAAGAATCTCGAGATGCAACAAAACCGACTATACCAATCCAAAGCTAATAAGAAATATATCGAACCGAGATAAAACAATCAAATCAGATAGAATTTATATCGACTTAGGTATAGATAGTGAATATTTGACAAAGATCATACTTAGAAGTAGAAGAATCAACATGAATGGGTTCAATGTTCTCTTTGTCATTAGGTATAAAAGAAAAGTTACTAGCCAACCAAATCAATGAATAACTAAGATAGATCCGCCACACGAGAGAAAGAACAAAAAGAAAATTTAATTGTACATGATAATAAGAATCGATGATAGTTAGAGTCCGAAAAATATTAGCAAAGAACGATAGTTACGTGTCAAAGGATGGTTCGGGATATTCATGGTTGATGTCTCAAATTTAAATCCTCGATTGTGGTGTATAGCGCCAAACTAGAGGTCGCGAGGTCGACCGCTAGCTACAAAGCGTAAATCTCTTAGAAGGTCCTCATGGCGGACTAGCGATTGCGAGGTGATCACTAGTCTCTAATTCTGCTTATCTTTAATTACTACTTTGTTTATGCATCGATTATTACCTTGTCCGATGCCTTTCTCCACAAGCAATGAAATCGAGCGAGAAATTCGTTATAGATAAAATATTCATCTGATCTTTACTAATGATAATAAACGAGACGACGACCACCGAGATGACATCAACGAGATGACGACCAACAAGTTGAACTCTTCCGAATCGTCCGAACGATCCTCGCTATCGTAGATAAAACAATGCTCAGACTCTTGCAGGAAACATATTCATGTTGTTCTGCCATCTTTTCTCAGAATTTCTTTTCAACCATAGCTCATAAAACAATAATTCCTTTCGAGTATACATTCTTATATAGCAATTCATTCATTAAGGCATACACTCAAACATCATCTGAGATAACCATAATCATCATACCCATAAACATAATCGTAAGCATAAACTTTTACCTGGTGAGCTAGAGATGAGGGGATCGAATGCTGAGCTTCTCTTAAGAAAAACTGATTCTTTAACTCATATTCTCAAAATAGAGTCAAACAGCTGACTCATAACTCAAATTCTCAAACAGGATCAACTCAAAAGAATTCCGCTCAAAATGCAAAAACTGCACAGGACTCACAAAGATTCATAAATTTAAAAATTCAAGACAGCATACAAGCTGCACAAGGATTCGCAAGGATTTACATGCTCAGATTTCAAGATTGTATTCAACTGTGGAAAAGTTCACAAGGATTCACAAGTTCTGGATTCAAAACTGTGCACAAACTGTACAAAATTCACAAGAATTTACAGGTTCTAATTTAAAAACTGTGCACAGATTACACAAATTTACAAAGGTTCACAGGTTCAGAACTCAAAACTGCTCTGATACCATTCTGTCACAGCCCGACTACCTAATCAGGTAATTAAGCCGTGACTTGGGGTTTAGAAAGCAATTTTTGATAATCAATGACGACAATTGGGATCAAAATTCGTATTAACAACCATGGTAAATGATTTAAAGAAGTGAAGCATAGATTACCAAAGGTTGGTTCTAGGTCCTCAAACCATAATAAAAGATCGAACAAAGAAAACAACGGTTGAGGACAGAAAATCACAACAGAATAACCAACAAAGAATATAGTTTCTAAGTATGCTTCAACAACCATAAGAATTTTTTTAAAAGTTCAAAGCATAGTTGGACAATGATTTCAAGGCATAATATTGACTCCAACGAAAACCATTTTGAGCATTCGAGAAATCCTTATTTTCAGAGCATTGAACATGATCATTTATCATAGCAGAATATATAACCAACAAAGACCAAAGTTTGCAACGAACGTGGTTGAGAATTATGTATGAGGACATAATTCTCTGGGCAACAAACATAACTATAACAATTGAACGACCTCAATACGACTTAATGTTCGGAGAAGCTTCCTTGCACAGCATTCGATTCCAGCATCCTCTCGAGCTCAACCTGCATAATTGGAAACATATGCAGGGCGTGAGTACAAAAATGCACTCAGTGGGTAATCGCCAAAAACATAAAAGTAAACTTTGCCCTTAGGGCTATATACTTGACTTGCCATAACATATGCTTTCATAAATAGATACTTACTTGCTCATAACATCATAACATATGCATATGCATGTTTCATGTCTGCATGCAACTTTCTTCTCTCCTTCCCATATCCACGGATTCTTTATGCGTGTTGAGAAGTAGGCCTCCTTCTCAAACACCTTATCATCACATACCCGAGTTGGACCCGAAGGTTCTCAACTACGGTCATACCCGACGTCGGTAAATTCTTTCTTTTTCTTTCTTTCTTTCTTTCTTTCCCGTGGATAGGTAGTGCATTATGCTGATGCTCATGCTCAAAACTTTGGCAAGTCAATTAACTTTGAAACTTTGCAAGCAATGCATATCATATCATTTCAAAATATAAAAGCATAAGCATATCTTTATAGAAAATATAATATACCCACCGCAATGTATCATTCAGTTAGACTGTTTTTTCTATCTTTCATTTAATTTCTCTCTCACTTGGTCCTTCATGCTTCCATTATCCTTACTGATCCTTTAATCAACGAGATTAGCATAAAAGCTATCAAGAATTAGACGAGAACATCATTCCTATTCGTTGGAACTTATCACATCCCACGCTAACTTATCCAAAGTAGAATTAGGTTAGCCATTGCATCCCTTCATGATTAATTCTTTAATAAACTTAAATCTTAGTAATTTACTTAACAAACCATACTCAAAGGAATTCAAGCAACTTATACTTAATTCCATCAATGCAACAATCATACTTTAACTCAAGACAATCAAGTGAACTCATTTCACTTAAACATTTATCATAAATTTACCAATTAAATCCTTATAACATCTCATTAATAAACAAATTTAACAAAATTTCTAGAGTAACATTTATAATTAACTCGCCATTTCAATACCAAATCAACCAGAATTCATCCCAAACTCCCCAAATCATCACCATATGATTAAATATATACTTAACAATGCAAAACATGTTCAAACTAATTCATTTACATCTTAGTTCTACTATGCCCTTTAACCACGTTTATCGGCAAATTTCAAAAACCTTACAATCTAATATTCATTTAATATCACAACTCATATTTTTTTTTTTATACTCATTCATCATCAATGATCATTAATCCATGATCCATTCAAACCTTAAGCAAATTCATCACATAAAATCATAACTTTGTACTAAACTTTAATTTTCTAATTTTCACATTTCATGTCCATAAATTCTTATAAATTCAACTTAAGTATTATTTTTATCATAGATCTCAAATATTATATCAAATACATCAAATAAAATCAAGAAATCAAATTTCATGCATTCCCCTTCATTTTCGAAAATTAGGAAAACTAAGTTCATGCATGAATTAAATTCTTGTAAATTCATATTGTGCATTATTTATACTCTAGATTTCAAAAACCATATCAAATGTATCAAATAAAATCAACAACTCATAGATCATCCAACCTCCATATTTTCGAAAATTATGGAATTATGTATTCTTTAAATTTCTTTAATCAAATCATGTTTATTCTTACTTAATTACACATATCTAAACTCAATTTAATCAACTTATAACACATAATTCACATACAAAAATTGGGGTTCATAAGTCATACTTTAATTCACCAAATTTCATAATTTAAGGAATTAAAACCATAGATCATATTATTCATGTATCATAAACATAATTAAATCATTAAACATAACAAAAATCAAACAAATCAATCTTAAATCCAATCCCCTAATTTTTCGAAAATCATCACATATAAAAAGATCATATTCTTCCAATTAAATCACAAAAACTTGGATTAAATGAGATAATTACCTTCTTTGGAATGATTTCCAATCAATTCCATGTTTAAAACATGGATTAAAATGAAAAAGAAAATTTGTGTGTGCTCTTAGTGTGTGTGTGCCGAAATGTGTAGGAAAAGAGAGGTGAAGATGGTTTTAAGAATGAAAATGATTCTAGAGAATTCCTACATGTATAGCTTATTTTAGATTTTTATTCATTTTCCTTTCATTATTAGCAATTTTCAAAATACATATAAATATTTCTAAAATTGCTAACATTGAAATTAATATTCTTTGATAGTAGAAACTCCATTTTCTTATTAATATGAATATCCAAAATGATTAAATCCATTATTGGATTGCAAATCATATGAATATAGATTTAATCATTTCATATACAAATAATCAAACAATTATTCTATTAATTCATAAATTTCAAAATGATAGGAAATAATTTCCTTCTCACTAGATATAAATAAAATAAAATTATTTAAGCCATTAAATAGCTTAAACATCATTTCATTTTATTTCAAGAATAAATATCACATAAACAATATTTAATACATTTTCTTTAGAACATTTTCCATTTAATGAAATTTCATCCAATTACACACAATAATAATCATATATCTCACATTTAATCATAATAAAACTCATTTCTAAATAATATCCATTTATTCCAAATTATATTCATTCGATTAGAAATTAATGGAATTTCCATCACTTTCTAACTAATCAAGCACTTCTTTATAAATTTTAGGGATGCAATGCCTTTAAGCCCCTAATTAGGACTTAATTCAGCTCTAATTAAGACCATAAGATTTTCAGGTTACTACATGTGTAGACCGATGTCCACGCAAGCTCGTGGAGGGTACAAGTATTTTATCACTTTCATTGACGATTACTCAAGGTATGGATACGTATACCTGCTTCACCGCAAGTCTGAATGCTTTGAGAAATTCAAAGAATTTTAGGCGGAAGTGGAGACGAAGCTAGGTAAGAGTATCAAATCATCTGGCTTACGATCGCGGTGGCGAATACCTCAACAACGAGTTCATGGACTATCTAGTGAAGTGTGGGATTACCTCCCAACAAGATTTCACCGGGCACACCACAAAGAAAATGGTGTGTCGAGCGAAGAAATAAGACTCTTTTGGAAATGGTTAGATCAATGATGAGTATGCAACTTTGCTATTTCGCCTGGGGTATGCCTTAGAAACGGAGGCATACTTGCTAAATCTAGTACCATCCAAGTCATCGAAGAGACCCTTTCGAGTTGTGGTTTGGGCGCAAGCCGAGTTTAAGCCACATAAGGATATGGGCGATCCAAAGACATGTCTTTGAATAAGAAGGCGACAAGTTGGAGGCTAGATCCGACGCAAGGTTGTTTATCGGCTATCCTAGAGGAACGAAATGTGGTTTATTCTATAATCCCAAGGATCGAAGATCATTATTAGCACTAATGCCCGATTCTTAGAAGAGGACTACATGAAAATCATAAATCCAAAGTTGAAATCATTCTTCAAGAATTAAAGATGATCGTATTCCACCACCGATTAGACCAAAGGTACGAGATGTCGAGTCAGTGGGAGGATCGACACCGATACTTCAAGAAATTGAAGTGGGTCGAGTTCCACCGAGATACCGACCGCATAAGTGGTACATACCCGACAAGTTGTGCAAGATAGAGAACCACAAGTTACCGCACCCACCGCTGCCATTGTGCTGTAGTGCCTCGTCAGAGTGGGAGGTTGTTCGTCAACCCGAGCGATTTATGTTCGTGGGTGAATCTTTGGATTTAGTCCCGTAAAACGAGCGGTAATAATCGACCCATTGACGTGCGGCGAGGCGACACAAGACAATGATACAAGATCATGGAACTTACGTTTGGGCGAGGTGGTAAAGTCCTATGGATTTACCCAGTTGCCTAGCGAGAGTTGTGTGTATCGCTTAGATGTCAACGGTAATGTGGTATTTCTTGCACTTTACGTAGATGACATTCTTCTATTTGTCAACAATGCGGTTGTTATCGACGTAAAGAGTTGGTTATCCGATCGCTTTCAAATGAAAGACTTAGGAGATGCAGCGTACATTCTTGGGATCAAGGTTTACCGAGATCGCAAGAGGAAAATGTTGAGCTTATCTCAGCGCCTTACATTGATACCGTGATTACTCGTTTAGTATGCGGACCGTCAAGAAAGGATTGCTACCTTTCGACATGGCGCCCTTTATCTAAAGGGCGTCACCTATGACCGCAAAGAAGATAGAGGAAATGAGACAAGTTTCCTACGTTTCGCCGTGGGAAGTCTCATGCATGCAATGCTATGCACGAGGCCCAATATCTGCTATGCGGTAGGCATAGTGGCTAGATATCGCCTAACCTCGACAAGCTCATTGGATCGCGGTAAAGCATATATTCAAGCACCGAAAAGGACTCGAGATTATAGTTGGTTTACCATGCGATAGTCTAATGCCTTTGGGTTATTCGACTCGGATTTCCAAGTCGACCGTGATAAGAATAAGTCTACCTCGGACTATGTGTTTATCTTGGGAGGTGGAGCCGATCCCGGCGGAGTGCAAAGCAATGATGCATTGCGGACTCTACCATGGAAGCCTAATATGTAGCCGCCGGAGGTCAAGCAGGAGGTCAGATGGTTCATGAACTACCTCATGGATCTAGGTGTGGTACCTGGTTTGCCCAAGAGTATCATAGTTTACTGTGATAACTCAGGTGCAGTGGCAAACTCGAAGGAACCACGGATCCACAAGGCAACCAAACACATAGAGAGAAAGTACCATGTCATACGAGAAATCGTTAGACGAGGGGACGTGCTGAATGCAAAGATTGATACGACGGATAACCTAGCGGATCCATTCACTAAAGCCTGCCGCAAAAAGTCTACGTTGGGAACGTTAGAGGACTTGAATTGCGCTAGATGGCACCCTCTAAAGTCTGCCGCAATAAGTCTACATTGGGGACGTTAGAGAACTTGAATTGCGCTTGATGGCACCCACTTAGAAAGGAAACTTTTGTATAAGTGGGAGAAGCAAAGTGATGATTTTGTTTGTAATAGCTAGTAGAGAGACACATTGTATACTAAAAGTTTGCTTTAGTATAAGTGGGAGATTGTTGGATTTGTATACCGAAAGCGCTTTGGTTGAGCTTGTATACAATGTTTCCTCGCTTACCACTATTACAATCTCCTATCCGAATTGAATACTTGATTGCATATATCCGTGTCCCCTTATCTCATATAAGTTAGATCATACGGTGTGTGAAGATCACGTAAGTCCGTATGATTGGTCAAGCTTAATGAGATATAAAAGTTTCACACCGAGACAACTTGAGGACGAGTTGTCGGTATAGTCGCAGATAGATAAGAAGTGACTTGACTTAGTTGCTTGTCTATGCCGGCACGCTCGACGTATTGAAGGATCACGTGAGATGAGTTATTCTATCCGACCGTAGTGAAGAACCTAGATCTCGGTGACTTACGATGATCTAAATCTCGATAAGGTATTAGATGAGTATGAGTTGTCGACCATCACTTTGACTTGTTATGGGTGAGGGTTATATATTCTAACCCAATATTCTCTCGCATCTTGGGTGGTGGCGGTCTTGTATGTCATGCTAGCTATCTCAGACGAGTCACCGTATCCGTTAAGGATGATGACGCCCTTAAGAGCTCAAAGTTTTATTGTACTAACCTGCAGGTTGAGTTAGCTCAAGTACAATAATAAGGTTGAGTGGTACTACTTAAGGAATTAAAGATATTAATTATTTTAAGCAATGTAATGCTCTAAATAATTAATGGACGCTCGATATCTTAAATACGGGATTCGTAATGTCTAAGTGCAAGCCCGACTCAACTTCGGTAATAAAGGGTAAGTCAAGATTTATTCTCTAGTGGCATGAATAAATGTTTATAAATTAATTTATGTTCAGGTGAACATAAGATAATTAATTTATTTGAGGCCCATCTTTATTCCTCGCATTTGATCCTGGCCGGCCCATCCAGTCCCGTATCTAAGTATGGAAATCGGCACCTCTCTCTCTACAAGGTAATGATTTGATTCTCTTTATCCTAAAAGGATATTATTATATTTATGGATATGCATAGATCCTTTCCATATAGGATTATGGTAATAATCCTTTCCATATAGGATTATGGTAATTTCCATATGGGATTATGGTAATTTCCATAAAGGATTATGGTAATTTCCATATGGGATTATGGTAATTTCCATATGGGATTATGGTAATGCATTATAAATATGAGGTAAGAGATTAAATCTAGGTCAATGATTAATAATCATCATCATAATTTTCGAGACTCCATTGTTCTCGGGAGAGAATTTTCAAAAAAGTGTAGAGAGGATAGAGGGTGATTTTCTGTAGCATTCTCCATGTAATCGTCCTCACTCAACGCTGGAGATTGGGCAATCGGGATACAGATCGTAAGATCAAAGCACAAGTCTTGATCCGCTCATCCCCGATGATTCAAAGATCGCCCTCACCGACGTTGGAGATTGGGCAACCGAGATACATCCGAAAATCAAAGCACGAGTCTTGATCCGCTCATCCCCGATGATTCAAAGGTAAACACGAAAACCCCAACGTGTTGCAATTAATTATATAGACGCATGCTAGGAATATAATCAATGTATGGTGGATTAAACATCCAAGATAGATCCTCGGGAGAGGGCTAAACCTAGTTTTTCCCTACAGCGCTACTAAACATATCTCTGGCGATCTACTAGATACTCAGGAAAAAAAGGCTTTGCAAGATGTATGAAGTAGATTGATTATCTTCGAATTGATGTGTTTGAATGTCTGCCAAATAGTTTATTTATAGAGAGGAATGTGTCTTTTTGTGAAGATGTATGTATCATTTCATGTGAAAAATATGTCATTTCATATGAAAAGGTATGACATAACTTCCTCTAACCACCTTTAATCACCTCTAACAAACTCTATTAAATAAATTCATACGAAAAGTCACAATTATTAATGTTAAAAAGGTACAACATAACTACTCGGAGAAAAAATACTCCAATGCAAAGTTATGCAGAAAATAAAATTTATACAAAACTACAATTTTCATGTGCCATTTTCGCCTGCTCTTTAAAAAAATTGTCACTATTATTATGGGGAATATTTGTTGCATTATTTACTCGTCAATATTGTTTATTATAGAATGTCGCATCTTCAGAGGTGCTCCTTCTTTTATAGATTTTTGATATTTTTATGGGAAAATCGGGTGATTGGCATCTACTCAAATTACGTAATCACAATATTTACCACATGGTTCACATTCAAGTGGTCTCGCTCTCAAGAAAAATTAGAAATATTCAAAGTTTTCATCGTAATGGGGATTACAGAAGTTAATAATTACGACAATTATATATGTAAATGTAAATGTGGCTATATATAAATCATATATGGATCTATGTTACTCACTTGAGTAGGTACATACCGCATATATATATAGAAAGGGGATTAAATAGAAACATTCATATATATATATATATATATATATATGGTGCAATTCAAATAAAAATCATTTTCAACGTGAGAGCTAAGAATTACGAAAAATTATTAGGAATAAAATAAATTCACTATGAAAGTTGCTGAATCCAAAAATTCAAAAATTTCACCCGAGGTTCGAATCTAATGAGGGGTAAAAATTCTATTTTTTATTATTCAGTAACTTTTCCAACGGATTCATCAACTTACACACCGAATTCATCATTTTTCTTCTCACATTCTCACGATAAAAATGATTTTCATGTTAACCTCATATATATATATATATATATATATATATATATGGATGGATCATGTAAGAATGCAAATATTGGTACGAAATAAGAATGCAACATTCAACGTATAAAGTTGTTGCACTAAATATATAAATTTGTTGCACCAAATTCAACATATAAAGTGTAACACTGAATATAAAGTTGTTGCACCGAATTTGGTGCAATAAATTTATACATTTAGTGCAACAACTTTATACGTTGAATGCGATATTCTGATTTCTTACCAATATTCATATTCTTGCATGAACCATATATATATACATGTATGTATGGATATGTGTTTCTCACTTGAGTATGTATATACTACACATATATATCGAAAGGGGATTAAGTAGAAACCTTTATGCAGTATCTAATATCATCCATTCATTTCATAAATCTTATGATTTCAGATTTGTAAAGCTTATTTTCGTCGACTTCTAGACTAGTAATTTGCTTTGTTACGTGATATAAAAAACGAATCATATATATTTTAAAACAGAAAATTGTATACAATCGAACACAAAAATACATATTGTTATACATAAAACTGCATACGGTTGAGTATAAAAATACACAATTTGATTTGTTATGTAATATAGAAAACGAATCATGCATATTTTAAAATAAAAAACTGCATAATATTGAACACAAAAATACACGTTAGATTAATTCATCTATAATTTATTCTCTATTTTAGATTGATTACTTCTAGCTTCATAATTCAAAAGAAACAAATGATGAACGGGAAAGAAAAGAAATGATAATGTTTGTGCATATTAGAGAAGAAAGAAAAACAGATATCGAGAATGAGAAACCTTCGAATTTATGTTTTAAAGCATGCAAGGTTGTGTTTCGTTCTATGCATGTTTATGTTTAGTCGTATGCATGTTTATATTTTTTAATATGCATGTTTATCTATTATTGTACATATGCAGGTTTATATGTATTATTATGCATATGCTTCGCAAATGACATCAACTTGTCGCTCCTTCGATTTTCTACGAATTTCATCGTAAACACCGTCGTTGTCACCCTCTCTCTTGATCATTCAATCTTCTCTCAAAATCCTCTTATGAAGTTGTTGCATTAAATAAAATACATCAAATTTCTTATACGTTCATTACAACTTTCTTATTTTTGCACTATAAATGTATTCTTACCATAACCCACCTCAATAAATAAATAAATAAATAAATAATTATATATATATATATATAGAGAGAGAGAGAGAGAATGAATCAAATAGTACCTGAGCCTGAGATAGTATGTAGTGCTCAATCTTATCCACTCATCTCATAGATCCTATGGTTGAGATTTTTCGAACTTTTTAAGCTTAGTTTCACTGATTTCGCTACAGTAATGGTAGATTAGTAATTTGATTGCGAAAAACAAACAATGTATTTAGTTGAACTGACTTATGCATTTAAATGAACACAAAAATGCATGCAGTTGAACACATTAATGCATGTGGTTGGAAGCTTGCGCCTAGCGTGCGCTCGTGCTCGTCGTCGCCTCGGCGCTCGCTCGTGCGTCCGTTGGCCAATAGTGCATTTTACATTTTGTTAAATGCATGAACATGTTTTATTAAATACATGAACGTGCTTTGTTAAATGCATGTTTGTGTTTTGTGCCAACATGCAGTTTTATGTTTCGTTCAATGCAGTTTTATGTTTTGTTAAATGTAGTTTTATGGTTTTCGACAGCAAATCTCTCATCCGTCCTTCTCCGTCAATTCCACCGTCTCTTTCCCCGATTACCGACGAATTCACCGTGAACCACCGCCATAGCCACCATCTCTCTCGATTCTTCAATCATCTTCTATTTTTTCTCAAAATCCATCAATTTTCTTCTCAATTTTTCTTCTTCTTTTTCTTTCTTTCAAAATCGGTTGTTTGTTGTTGTTTGTGTATTTTACTGCTGATGTTCGTCGGTGCTGTCATCGTTATCGGTACCGTCCGCTACTGGGGTCGTCCTCTGCCGCCAAGGAGAAGAAGAATAAGAAGGTTGATTTGATTGTTTCCCATTTTGTCCCTTAAGAAAAAAACATTAAAAAAAGAAAGAAAAAGAACTACCATGTGTCAGTTTGTGGTGCGACCAAGTGTTCAAAATGTGTAATCTAGATTGGGTGCTACATACTATCTGGGGACCGGGTACTACAGGAACCTAACTAACTAACTAACTATATATATATATATATATAGGGAGGGTTAACGTGAGAACCATTTTATTGTGAGAACGTGAGAACCAAAACTCGATGAATTCACGGTGAAAGTTGATGAATCACGGGAAAATTATCAATCCAAAAATAGAATTTTCGCCTCATGGGATTCGAACCCGGTGAAAATTCAAATTTTGAATTCATTAACTTTCAACGGATTCATCAACTTTCATAACGAATTCATTTGGTTCTTAGTTTTAGGATAAGAATGGTTCTTATTTGAACCAAACTCATATATATATATATATATATATATATATATATATATATATATATATATATATATGGAGTGGTTATCACGTGGACACTCCTTATAGTTTAAACATAAGGATAAATATCAATCCTTAATAAATGAATATGAACGTTTCATATTCAATGCACAAACTATGACGTAGATACGTAAATGCATAAATATTCAATTATATGCAAAATATGCATATAACTAAGTCAAATGCATACTTAAAATAAATATTAGATTTTCAAATTTAATGGACATAATTTATTCTCATTTATGTATGTTACGGATTATATGTACATAACCTCATTCATATATATATATATATATATATATATATATATTAATAATTAATACGGTATTTGGAATTAATATTAATTAGATTAGTCTAGACTTTAATTATATAAGTAGTTAAATTAATTTTATTGAAGGTTTTCTTGGCAACTATTGATAGGGGCAGCTAAATATTAGGCAAGTTTAAGACTAGGATGTCACCTGACCTTTTATATGACAAAATAATTAGTTAGTACATGGCAAAACTCCGAGCGATTTATTTAAAAAATGGCATATAGACATTGATAATTAAATGTCGTCATTAATTTTACTTGATTAGTTTATCTTGTGAGTACTATACCTTCATCAAACCAAACCATTGTTAATGTAGTATGGCCAAACCCTCTTTAGTAAACGAGTTGGCAAAGATGACTCTATGGTTGGAAGATCATGAATTCATTGGAATCCATCTAATACATTTACGACCGATTATTTTAGTTGTTGCGAACCAGTAAAATAAAATCAACTACCATTGTAAAATTCTTCCAGAGTTTATTGGGAAGGACACTAAGTATGTCGGTGAAAATCTGTAGTTGAATAATCAAAATTATCATTTTACTTCGAAATTATTAAATTGTATCCCTGTGTATAATTAAATTCTACTATAAAATATAATAATAATCATGTTTTGCGCTATCAAATTTCAGCGTTTTCCAGCCCAAGTTTAAAGTTTTCTCATCAAAACCCTCAGTTTATTGAGAGAATTTTGATTTATATCTCATTTTACGGAGTCCGGCTACTGAATGATTAATCATCTAGTCGGATTACACATCGTTTTGATGCCTACATTAAAAAAATTTATGTATAATTCAAGAAAATAACATAAAGTTGAAAGAATTTTGAAAAAAAAACGTTAGTTATAAGACATTTTCTAAAATCTATTGAAAATTAGAAACACGAAATATGATTAACCCTTGAATATATATCCAACCGGCCTCTACTTCCGGGCAACTTTTTACATTGCCTCATTCATTAATATATATAAGTCCCCCATTCTACTAATTTCACCTTTATGAATTACATTTAATTAGCCAAACCATTTTTGAAATATCTTCAAATTATAGACTTATATTCATGTGATAATTTATTTTACTTAAAAAAAGATTTAAGCCTTCAAAATAAAATATAAATTATAACTAGGTTTATAAGAAAACTGGGTGTAATCACAATGAATATATAATGGCAGGAGATTAACATAATAAAGTGACTCTCTCTCTCTCTCTCTCTCTGCAAATTATTGATAACTTAGTAACCGGTATATTATATCATTGTTTTCAATGTTTTTGCCTTTATGTTTTGTTCCGTATCAGGTGATGATCATATTAAGATAACCTTTATCACAATAGATGCATGTCAATTGGAATTATTGTTCTTACTTGTAGCTAGATATCCTCTATCTCATGTACATGATTGGAAGCAAATCCTTTTGGTTCAGCAAAAAATGGAGCTGTCTGTCATATAAAATGATATGCTTTATCAAAAAATACTAGAGATAACTATTTTCCCATAATCAACTTAACGTCATTATCTGCATATGGCTTAAATCCCATGAGCCGGTCCTTCATTTCCGTTAAATGTCAAGTTTCGAAGAATAGAAAAGTTTCTTTGGACTTAAACTGCTTCAGCGTCCAAGAAATAAAATAATACTCCATCCGTCCCATTATTATTGGTTCGTTTTCCTTTTGTGGTTATCCCGCTATTGTTGGTCCATTTCAAAAAAAGGAAATAATTTTAAATTAAAAAGTGGCTCGAATTTCGCACTACTTTACATACAAAACACAATTCTCCTTAATCTACGTGTAAAAAGTGCCAACAATACCGGACGGAGAGAGTATATATTATCAAAAAGCAATAACAATATCAAGACCGAAATGAGATTGGAAGATAGAACTATAAAAAAAATAATCACTAGTCATATATATGACTCATTTGTGTGACATAATATATCTATTGTATATATAAATGTAGGATATGTGATAATTTTAAAATTTTCAAATTTTCAAATATTAGAGTGTATATTTTCTTATACAAATCATAAATTCTAAACTCTTAGTATTATTATATGTTAATGATATACGAATACAATATGATATATTATACTGAAATGCAATAATGATCTGAATGAATTATGGTGCAAGGTAGTTGGAAGATAAAATTGCCCTTATATTTGACGAATAAATTCTGGCAACCAAATTTGATTAAATAATAGGAAGAACTCTGACTTGTGCATCAACTTGGGCACCTCAACTCATGCAATCATAATTTCCAATTTATAATAAATGGAATATGACTATACAGATATAAATCGGACGCCTTGACCATAAGCATGCAGCTTTCATAATTTGACATGTGAATAGTTTTACGGTAATAATTGAAAAAAAGAACTTTATTTTTCTTTTTTGTTATGTGACGGGTTACACCATAGATGATACTGAGGATGTGCTATAGCAAAACTAATTTTTATGTATATCATATATAAAAACATACTTAAATAGGAAAATTTTAAACTCGTGATTTATAGTCATAAATTCAAGTATCCAACTACAACGCTATTTATTCATTTTAGCTAGTTAATATGGATATAGATACTTGAAAATGTTTCAGTCCAAAGGCCAAGTGTTTTAAATTATATTTACTTGGTCTTGACCAACGAAGCCAAAGTTGGCAGGCTAATTTGGCATTTTGTGTATGAGAAGTCACCTCCTGGCCTTAAGTTTTTACTATAAAATGCTCCAACAATCCACCTTGTTATTTCCAGCACTAACAACTTCTCCTTCAAACAACCTCCCTCTCTCAACACTCTTTCATTCCACAAAGAGGTACAGAGATCTATAGAGAGAGAGAGAAAGAGAAGATGGCGTCGTCTTGTGGAGTTATCAACAGCAGTTTCTTGCCATTGCTCCACTCTGAGGATTCATCCACCTGGTTATCTCGTACCACTGCTGCTCGTCCAATTAAAAAGCATAAGGTTGCTACCTCTACGTGTAGTTTGTAATATGTGTGTCTGTGTGTGTGTTTATCTGTGTTTTTGTTCTCATCGAGACTGATCGAATCTTGATGTTTTACGATTTTATTCTATTCAGTTCGCCGTGGTAGCAGCACTTCAACAGGATAACACGAACGATGTCGTTGCGAGTGGTGGAGAGAGGCAGAGAACAAGAGCTCTCAGTTTCACGGGAGAGAAGCCTCCAACTCCAATTTTGGACACCATCAACCATCCAATTCACATGAAAAATCTCTCTGTCGAGGTTAACTTTTAAATTTTCTTAAAATTCCTAAAAACTTTAATCTCCTTAAATTTGCTAAATTGTGATGTAAAACAAGATGAAATGGATCGTGTAGGAACACTCATGCATATATAGAAATGTCAATTTGCGGAATCAAACGTTGTGTGTGTCTTATTTTAAACTCTTGACTCCATCAGCATACGTATATAGACTAAGTTGATTAATCAACGCACAACAATTATTTGACTGAAGTTTTGGAACATCTGAAAGATATTAATGCAACCTTCAATATCAAAGTCAAGTCCTAATTAACACATGCTGTCAAGTCTTAATGTTCAACGTTGTCGGCCTTGTCCGTCGCAGGAACTCGAGAGGTTGGCTGATGAATTGAGGGAAGAGATAGTGTACACGGTGTCGAAAACCGGTGGCCATTTAAGTTCAAGCTTAGGTGTATCCGAGCTCACTGTTGCACTGCATCATGTCTTCAACACACCCGACGATAAAATCATCTGGGATGTTGGACACCAGGTACACACTTGGTTGTTTTCGCCTAAGTTATATATTACATGTCATAACAATTTCTTGTTTCATAACCGAAAAAACTGTTTCCAATAACAGGCCTATCCACACAAGATCTTAACTGGGAGGAGGTCCAGAATGCACACAATTCGGCAGACTTTCGGACTAGCAGGTTTCCCTAAACGAGACGAAAGCGCGCACGACGCCTTTGGAGCCGGCCACAGCTCGACTAGTATCTCTGCTGGTCTAGGTGAGTTTGTTTCTTCCATTTCCACACTTTTATGTATATGTTGTAACTCATGTTATACTTCAATAATTGTGTTCTCTGATCAGGTATGGCGGTGGGGAGGGACTTATTGCAGAAAAACAACCACGTGATATCAGTGATAGGAGACGGCGCCATGACAGCAGGGCAGGCGTACGAGGCGCTCAACAATGCAGGATTCCTCGATTCGAATCTCATCATCGTCTTGAACGACAACAAACAAGTGTCACTGCCCACGGCCACCGTGGACGGCCCTGCTCCCCCCGTGGGAGCCCTCAGCCAGGCCCTCACAAGGCTGCAAGCCAGCAGAAAATTCCGCCAGCTCCGCGAAGCAGCAAAGGTTATATATATGTATATAAATATAAAGAAAAGCATTACTCTTTCCATATATATCCAAATTAACCATCATATCGTAATTAACATGAAATAAAAACATATGAATAGGGTATGACTAGACAGATGGGAGAGCAGGCCCATGAGATTGCATCCAAGGTCGACACCTACGTGAAGGGGATGATGGGGAAGCCCGGCGCCTCCCTCTTCGAGGAGCTCGGGATTTACTACATCGGCCCCGTTGACGGCCACAACATTGATGATCTCGTCTACATCTTCAAGAAGGTTAAGGAAATGCCCGCGCCTGGACCTGTTCTCATTCACATCATCACCGAGAAGGGCAAAGGCTACCCTCCCGCCGAAGTCGCCGCAGACAAGATGCATGGTATAATTAAACACAATCAACAATCAATCAACACGAATTCAATTAATCCCAATTAGGAATTAATCTTGTTTTTTCCAGGTGTGGTGAAGTTTGATCCTAAAACGGGCAAACAGCTGAAGTCGAAAACCAAGACGAAATCATACACTCAGTACTTCGCGGAGTCCCTGGTGGCGGAAGCAGAGCAGGACAACAAGATCGTGGCGATCCACGCGGCGATGGGGGGCGGCACGGGGCTGAACTACTTCCAGAAGCGCTTCCCAGACCGGTGCTTCGACGTGGGGATCGCGGAGCAGCACGCAGTGACCTTCGCGGCCGGGTTGGCGACGGAGGGGCTGAAGCCCTTCTGCACGATCTACTCGTCGTTCCTGCAGAGGGGGTACGATCAGGTGGTGCACGACGTTGACCTTCAGAAGCTCCCGTGAGGTTCATGATGGACCGGGCTGGCGTCGTGGGCGCCGACGGGCCCACCCACTGCGGCGCCTTCGACACCACCTACATGGCCTGCCTCCCCAACATGGTCGTCATGGCCCCCTCCGACGAGCTTGAGCTTATGCACATGATCGCCACCGCGCCGCCATCGACGATCGCCCCAGCTGCGTTAGGTACCCCAGAGGCAATGGCGTCGGCGCGCCTCTCCCGCCTAACAACAAAGGAACTCCATTGGAGGTACATAGCCCTTTTAATTAGCATTAATTAATACGATTATATAGCCATAATTATACGATTTATTGCGTTAATTGCAGATTGGAAAGGGCAGAATTTTGAGAGAGGGGACTAGAGTTGCAATTCTAGGGTTCGGAACCATAGTGCAGAACTGTTTGGCGGCGGCGCAGCTTCTTCACGAGCACGGCATCTCCGTCACCGTAGCTGACGCCAGATTCTGCAAGCCTCTTGATGGGGATCTCATCAAGAAGTTGGTGCAGGAGCATGAAGTTCTCATCACTGTTGAAGAGGGATCTATTGGTGGATTCAGCGCGCATATTTCTCATTTCTTGTCACTCAACGGACTTCTGGACGGGAACCTTAAGGTAGGACATCGCTAGTTAAAGATTATTTAAAATGAAATATGAGATTGAAATATAATAAAAATACATATATTTTGCAGTGGAGGCCAATGGTGCTTCCTGACAGGTACATCGATCATGGCGCACAGACTGATCAAATCGAAGAAGCAGGGCTGAGTCCGAAGCATATTGCAGGGACTGTTGTGTCGCTTATCGGTGGGATGAAAGACAGCCTTCATTTGATCAACAACTTGTAATCTTAATTTCGTCGAAAAGAAACGTTAGTGGTGCCAGAATTCGAGCAGAGTACAGCTGCAGTTGATCTCCTCAGAGATGTTGATGTTTTATATGATGTAACGTAAATATGAGGAAAGATTGCGACTGTAAGACTCTAACCCATGAAGTTGGGGGAGTTTTAGCTAAATAATCGTTGATGGCAGCCTTATGTTTGTAGAAAGAAATAATCACTCCATACTTTTATTTAAATAAATTTATTTGTTCCATTCTTACACTTATAGTGGTCATGTTATGTTCCAAGTTAAGATTATCATTCTTGTTCATTGTTAATAGATTATGTGTTTGAGCAAGTCTGGCAATTACTTTAGCCTGACATAAGATGATCGACGATTTAATATCAATTAAAAGAAATCTAATAGCTATCACGGGCTAATTCCAAACCAAGCTTTGATATTTATTCCCACTTCAGAAGTCAGTACCACTGCTAATTAACAGTTTTTCATTAAATAGTGAGCGACTTTTAAAACTAGCCTATCTGTGCGTATAACCTCGGGTCAATTTTCAGAAATTCTTGTTTTTTCCTCTCTTTTACCATTACAATATTTTAACATCAAGAACTTGCTTAAATTTTTTTGACTTCATTATTAAAGGAAATTATATGTAAAAAAGTTAATAACACATATTCTAAATACAAAGAAATTCTCAAATCAAACAGCAAAGGGTAAAGTCTCGAAGTAAACCTGGTGGAAAAATCCTCAAGTAGGAAAAAGAGTCGTACTCGGTTAGAAAAAAAAAGAATCTAAAAAACAAATTATTTTGAAGATCTAACATGAAAGAGAGAGTCCGTATCGTTCAAAACTAACGAGACAATATCAACATGAGGAAAAGGCCGGCCACCGTGTGTTCCATTGTATGTTATGGAACTTTGTTTAAGAGTTAAAGAGTTTTAGTTAGGGGTATTCAGTTAGAAGTTATAATATCAATCACTAGAGTTGTGGGTTCAACTAGGGATGTCAATGGGTGGATTTTACCCGGATCGATCAGAACCATTCAAAACCCATTAAATTTTAAAGCAACGGTACCGATTTCGGTTTCGGTTCCAGACTAGCTTTAGACTCGGACCGTTTAGATCCATAGTTTGATGGTCCGGTCCGGATTTGGTTCCGATTTCAGAACCAGACCCAATACTTATTTATTAATTCTGGTCCGAGTAAAACCCGTCTATTGACTAGCCTAAGTTTAAATAGGCTTGTCAATAGCTAGTTTTATCCATACCGATTCGAAATAATTCATAACCCATTAAATTATAAAGAAACGATTTCGGTTTGATTACGGTTCTTGTCGATTACGGTGGGTTCGGTTCCGCACCGCTCGAGATCCGAACCACTTAAGACCCATAGTTGATGGTCCGGATCCAATATCTAATGGGTCGGTTTCAAAACCCAAACCATTACTTATTTATTGATTCTGGTCCAAATAAAACACATCTATTGACATCCCTAGCTCGATGTACTTAGAGCGCCAAACCTAAATGGAGAAATTAATGGTGTAACCTACCTATCTTGAACTGTAGATTCGTCAGGTTAGATATAATTCCATGTTCCCTTATTTTATTGCTTTGACTAGAGTGGATTTATTTATAAAAAATCTAGGAAAAAACTACACATTTGACTGCGAACTTTTTTTTAGAGAGTATTTGACCGCAGACTTCAAAACTATAGTCATCCTACCCTATGTAACTCATTTAACTTCGCTCGTATACACTAGACAGAAGTATGTAAATTATCGTGAAAGTCAATCACACTAGAAAAGTTTTATACCAATAGCTAAATTTAGAATGTATTGATAAAATTTGAACACGAAATCTTTTCATGTTTAGAGATTCTAATGAACAAGTCGTGAGTAGGACGAAAAGAATGATATAATTCGACTCATCTAATAGAAATGGATGTCTTGTTGATTTGTCTTGTAAATGCCATTTGTGAGTCCAAAAGGAAGAGCCTTTTTTCATACAATCGTCGATTATATGTTGTACCCTCAATTGTTTTCGATTTGCCCCAATATTTTTGTGTCTAACTCATATCAACTATGTTCATTATAAAAATAAAAATTATTACAATATAATGAATCATAATTAATACTTATCGCTACGAACAGAAGTTCATAAAAATTATATGCGTACTCTGATAATGGATTTATCAATCTTAAGAATCAATTATAAACTAATAAAACTGAAATTAAGGCTTAAAAATAATTATATACCTTTTAATATGCTCAATTCTAATTACAAAGTTCAAAATTAAACTAAATACAAGAAGTTAAAATTGAAGAAACAATAAGAAGAAAACTTTATAAAGAAAATTAAATATGGTACACGATGGGATCCAAAAAATGAGTCACTCCCAATTGCAAATTTTCAAACAAGATCTGGTCATGAATTAATACTCCCCACAGTTTCAACCGTGATTACCCATTTAGGATGGTATATTGATCCAAATTCTTTATTGGAAGTTCATTATTTTAGACTTGTGTTCGTGGAAAAATCAGTGTTGAATAAGTGTCTGTAATTTAGATCACAAGACTGAAACAAAGAAAAATAAAATCAATGTGAAAGTAGTCAAGAAACAAGCATAAATAATCAAAGCCGGGATGGCCGCCAGCCTACTCCTTTTGACTTCGTATGTTGTATAATATATATTCAGACAATTTTGAAGATTTGGAATAAGTAGAAAATGTGTAGCTTGATTAATTCATATAGGAAAATGCTCACATCACTAAACGCCGGCATTTTTTTATTGGAATTACACAAAACAGTTTAAACTTTAAACACATTGATGAATACGAATCCGAGAAATAATGTTCTTAATAACGGAGAGCTTAACTAATGTGACCACCCTCCTCGAATATCTAACTAGAAGAAATCAAACATCCTACTTAATCGAAAGAAATATCTAAAAGCAACTAACCTATATCACAATCCTAGAATAAAAGTCCAACTCATAAACACGGCAGATAATCCAATTGCATCATTGAAACAAAAAGAGGAAAAATATTAAAGAGCTGTAAGAGTTAGGGGTGTTTGGCTGAGCTTATAAACTCTTTAAAACAGCTTATAAGTTGTTTAAGAGCTTATAAGCTCAATCAATATGTTTGACAAATTAAGTTGTTAGAGAACTTATAAGTTTTCAAAATAAGCTCTAAGAGCTTATAAGCTTATTAAAAAAAAGCTCCAAAACCCAACTTATTTTTAATGATCTTATAAGTCACAACAAAACTAAAAAAATAACCCTGATATATTTTCTTATTTCCATGCCTACCCTTGTTATTCAAACACTTTAACATCTTATAAGTTCTTAATACACCGTATCTTATAAGTTCTTAAAACAACTTGTAAGTTATTGGAGCTTATCAGCTTTCTAAAATAAGCTTAACCAAACACCCTCTTAGTCTCAACCTTTTGAGGGATAGGTTTCCTTTTCCTATTATGGCTATTATCTCAAAATAAGCCCATGAAATCTGACTTGGAAACTTCAATATTGGGCTTTCCCGCAAGTTAGAGTCGCGGCCCCAAAAATATTGGTGCTAGGCCTGAATGTCTCTGGGTTGAGTTTGCATAAGGACTTCAGATATTTATTATTACAATTTACAATTATTATTAGGGTGGTTCTATTCATAACTTTCATGTCACTCACTATATTTTACTATCCCTATAGCTCCAATTTGAGATTTTAACCAAAAAAAAAACCCTCCACATCCTTCTTCTTCGGCGAAAAGAATAATTTATTCTTACTCTCCACCGAAATTTCCAAAATCCATAGCACTTCCCCTACTTGGCGAAGAACTCATTGCACATCATCTCTGCTCAGTCAGTGGATCACTAATCCCCCAAAAGTAGTTGACTAACAAGCAGGATTAAATCAAACAGGCAAGCTTGCTAGGCAAAGAATCAAACAAACAAAATCTCTTAGGTATGACAGATAAATCTTGTCGGAGTTCTATCTTAAAAGAAAGTGGTATCGGATGTGTCACGCACTTAGATCATGGAGTTCAAGTTGAGTACCAACACATAAGCGGCGTAGACGGACAGAGTATAGATTATAAGGAGCACAAAAGCAGCAGAGTTGGGTGTAAAGTCCTCGGAACATATTGAATCAGAGAGATGGGCAGACTATTTAGGAATAGAGAAGAAGGATTGGATTGGTTATCTTATCTGATAGATAACATAGCAAAGTAGGAAAACACAAGACAAAGCTTTCTTCGGCAAGAACAAGTGCTACGGGTTGTCGGAGAAGAAGAAGAGATTGTAGTTTCTGCCGAATAAGAAGGAGACAGAGAAGAAAGGGTGATTGCTTGGTTTTGTTGGTTTTCAAATTTATGAGTTTTCTGTCGTCGACAGTTATGGATTGAGGTTTTTTATTTATTTATTAAAATTTTAAATTGGGCTATAAGGGTAAAATAATATTTTTATTATTATTTATTTAATTGGAGACTATATTGAGTAAATTAGGGGTTATAAATAGAATCACTATTAATCAATATTACCAATACTGTTGTTGTTGTTGATAATATTAAATTATTTATTGAAGGGAAAAGCGGCTCCTTTCAACTCAGCTCAAAATTTTCTAGCATGTGACATAAATTAAAAGCCCAACTGTTAAGGAATTATCAGCCCAAATTCCGCAACCCGATAAAAAAACATTACTGGTCTATCAACTTGTCCAATTTTGGACTTAGCAGCACAAAAAAAATGATATGATTTGACATTCTATTATTCATATACTCCCTCCGTCCCATGAATCATGGCTCATTTCTTTTTGCACGTAAATTAAGAAGAGTTATATTTTGTATGTAAAGTAGTGTGTGACACGAAATTCGAGACACTTTTTAGTGTAAAATTATTTCTTTTTTTGGAAACGAACCAACTTAATGGGACAGCCCAAAAAGGAAAACGAGCCAATAATAATGGGATAGATGGAGTATTATTTAAAGGGTAATATCTAAGAATACCACATTTCCCTATCTTCTCTACACTCTATATCTATTTCTAAAAAAACATCTACACTCTATACTCATTTAGTATTTAAAATATATATTATAATCCATTTCACTATCAAAACTCCACAATTTTGACTTTTGGACCATGGTTAAGTTATTTTCACTCAAATTGTTGCAATTTCAAGGGAATAGTTTAACTATGTGTATTAATTTCTTTATGTAGTATTTTGCTAAAGGCAATTAAATTCTCACGAATGATATATGTTGTATATCGACTGGAAACCTTTCTTGTACCATTGCTGGCTTTGTTAGGGTCTGAAAGACGAAAGAACCGCTCTCTTGCCAATGCTAACATTGCTAGGGGTCTGAAAGGATGAACAATGCCACGTACAAGTATATAATTTGGAGATTTTTGACTGCTGATCCTACGCTTTCAAAATGGTATCAGAGCCTTAGGTTTATTGAGGAATTATTTAATATTTAGCATATTATGTGTTATCCTAACGGAGGAGACTCCCAAGTAAAAATGAATCCGAATGCTTGTCCGAGATGCGAAGCATACAGGTATGCTTTCCAAGATTTGGAAAGTACTCATAGAGACTTGAACCGAAAGCTCGGGTTTTTTGAAAGAACTTTTGAACATAGCGTTCAAAATGAATACCCACAAGAACTCATCCAGACATTTCAGAATGATATCCGGATGACGGAAGAGAGGCTCATTCTCAATGATTATCTTCTAGAAGCATTGAGAATTGTTCAGAGAAGGACTCATCCATCACACAATTGATGGAGACAAAAAACAAAGGAGCAACATCCGCTCATAGTTATAAGGAGATTTCAGCGGATTCCTCAAATTCGGCGGAATTAAGGGAGATCCAGAAGACAGTGCAATACTATGGAAATTGTCTATATGGCGTTCCACAAGAGCTCAGCAGGATATCTATGCAGCAGGAGGAGATTCTCACCACACTGCGAAACATCCAAAAGAAGATTGTAGGCCTCGAACGAGAAGCAGGCCCGAAACTTGTCAAGAAATCCCCGGGTGGAATCAAGCTCAAACCCATTGGGATGGGCGAAGACAAAGCTCGTACTGAGAGAATTATCCAACTCTCTAGATCATGAATAATCTTGAGAGAATTGGATTAAACGAGTTGCAGGAGTTAGCAGAGTCATTTGCTAATCTCAATGTGGTGGACCTAAAGATGAACCAGGTGCCAAAGACGGAACCGCCAATTCCACCACAAGGGACACCAGGAGTTGATCCTAAGGGATCAAGTGGTCAATATGAGTTTAGCCAAGGACCTGATGCAGAATTTGCAGCAGAACAAGCCAGAATTAGGGCAAGAGAAAGAAAAAGGCGGCAGAGAATGCAGGATACCCCTGTCGGAAGAGCCACCTTGGAGCCTATCCATTCCTATGGATTGACACTCGACATTGATGTAGTTAATTTCAATGATCGAAAAAATATCATAGATGAATGGGCAACATCAATGGTTGTTGCAGCCGCAACATTGGAACTTGACGCGGTTAACATGGTCAAGATCCTCGAATGAAGTTTAGCAGGTCTTGCTAAACAATACTGGGAACATTGCCCAGAAGAAAGGAAGAAAGCGATTCTGACGTTCAACTTCGTGGAGGACGCAGTTAAAGGCATGGCCGATACATTCAAAGTTCATTTCCTCGGAGATGGATATTTCAACGGCTATAACGACGAGAAGAAGAAGAAATACTTGATGGCTTTATACAATCTAAAACTAATGGTTTTAGAGCAAAAGTCGCTCAATAAATTTCTTCAGTTATTTACAAAGTATCAACATCTCGGTATGATCAACGAAGATGTTGTAAAAGAGCTGTTTTTCCTGATGTTTCCTAGTCCATGGAGGGAAATGCTCATCAGGGATTACCAAACATGAGGTCATGTGTACAGTGTTTCAAGAAGGATGTCTTATGTCCATAAGAAGCTGTCGGAGTGGTGTCAAACTGAAACCACTCAAAAGAATCTCAAGAAATTGAGAAAGATCAATAGATCAGCCACGTTGATCTGTGATATGCTTGATCTTCCAACGAAAATCGGAGGAGAATATTTATATCAATCCCAGAGGAAGAAGAACAGGTTCCAACCCTACAACAAGGGAATGAGAGAAAGAAAGAGTTCTTGGAGGCCAAGAACAATGTGGTCGCGACAGAAAGTCAGATATTACAAATCTGGACAAAGAAGCGGTCTAACAAGAAGACGATATCAAGCTCAGGGATCCAGTTCTCGTGATCAACAACCGGCGAAGAAGACTTTCAGACGAGTTCATACCAGAGCTAATGAAAGTTTCAAGGATTGCAACTGCTGGACGTGCAGTGCAAAGGGGCATATCTTAACAAATTGCCCCACAGAAAGAGCAAAGAGGAATGCGGAGATTTGAGTCTATTGTAGGGAAATCTTATTTTAACCCTCTCCCGAGGATCTATCTTGGATGTTTAATTCACCATACATTGATTATATTCCTAGCATGCACCTATATAATTAATTGCAACACGTAGGTGTTTTCTCGTGTTTACCTGTGAATCTGTCGGGGAAGAAAGGATCAAGACTCGTGCTTTGATCTTCTGGACTGTATTCCGTTTGCCTAAACTCCAATGCCGAGTGAGGACAATTTATGGAGAATGCTATAGAAAATCGCCTTCTTCCTTCTCACAAGATTTTCGAAAATTCTCACTATGTGTATAGTAATTCTCGAAAATTATAGCTTGAGGATTAACCTTGATTTTATCTCTCACCTTATATTTATAATGCATTCCCAAATCCTATCTAGATAGGATTTATGCATATCTAATAAATATAATCATATCACTTAAGATAGAGAGGATCAAGTTAGAGTCCCAGTAGGACTCTGAGAGGAGGTGGATGATTTTCTCTCTACCTCCAGGCCTGGATGGGCCAGCCTAGGGATCAAATGCAAGGAATAAAGATGGGCCTCAAATAAATTAATTATCTTATGTTCAGCCCAGAACATAAATTAATTCATAAACATTTATTCATGCCACTAGAGAATAAATGCTTGACTTACCCTTTATTTCGAAGTTGAGTCGCTCGCATTTAGACTTTACGAATTCCGTATTTAAGATATCGACATCCATTAATTATTTACGCTTACGATCGCTTAAAATAATTAATATCTTTAATTCCTTAAGTAGTACCACTCAACCTTATTATTGTACTTGAGATAACTCAACTGCGCAGGTTTAGTACAATAAACCTTTGAGCTCCTTAAGGGACGCCATCATCCTAAACGGATACGGTGACTCGACACGTAACTAGCATGACATACAAGACCGCCACCACCCAATATGCAGAGAATCTGGTTAACTCATGTAACCCTCACCCATAACAAGTCAAAGTGATGGTCAAGAACTCATACTCACCTAATACCGTATCGAGGTTTAGATCAACGTAAGTCTCCGAGATCTAGGTTCTTCACGACGGTCGCTAGAAGAACTCATCTCACCGTGATCCATCAATACGTCGAGACGCATCAAGATAGACAAGTAACTAAGTCAAGTCACTTATCTATACCGCAGCCTATACCAACAACTCGTCCTCAAGTTGTCTCACCGTGATACTTTTATATCTCATTAAGCTTGACCAATCATACGGACTTCGTGATCTACAACACAATCGTATGATCTAACTTATATATGAGATAAAGGGACATACATATGCAATCAAGTAAACAACTCGATAGGAGATTGTAATAGTGGTAACAGGAAACATTGTATACAAGCTCAACCAAAACTGCTTCCAGTATACAAATCCAACATCTACACGAGACATCGAAGATGCCGTATACTACCAAGAATTGGTACAAGTATACCAGTCCGAAGATATACCCTCAGACGAGAGTATATATGAACAAGAAGAGATCTTCATGGAGAGAATGTAATGATGAGTCTTCGTAATCGGGATCCGATCGAAGGAGGCGGCGCCATCGTGAGCGTCAAGATGTGTTAGGTCATACTAGCCGAACCATCCTATCACAAAAGATGCTGACCATGATCATGAACAAAACCCTGAATCTACAAAAGTATCAAGGGTTTTCGATCGAAAGAAAGATAGACCATGTTCTAAGGAACCTGAGTGTAGTCAAAAGGAACACTACAAGAAAGTTGACTTTTCGCGACACGAAAAATGTGTCGCTAACATTTGTTTTAATGTCGTAAAAGCTAACTTGCGACATTTTTTGCGTCACTTTAGATTGTGTAGCAAAAGGTCGTGTAGCATTTTTATGACACTTTGTTTTCAATTGTGTCGCATCATATACGACACTTTGTGCATCGTTAAATTAATTGTCGTATAAAATTCGTGACATATTATGTGGCATTAGTCGTAGTGACGCATGTTAGTTTGCATCGCATTACACGACATTAGCTGAAACAACACATTCTGATTTGCGACACTAGCTTACGACATTACAACCAATTTGACGTATATTTTGTATGACGTTTTCTCCATTAGTGTCGTAACATATGACACTTTATGCATCATTAAATTAATTGTCGCATAAAATTCGTGACATAGTATACATGGCACATGTTAATTTACGTCACATTACACGACACAATTTACTTGAATAATTTAATGTCGTATTTCTTTTTACGACACATTTTAATTAAATGGTTAAATGTCACAATTTTTGTGACAAATATATTAAATAATAAAATAATAATGTAAAAAGAAAGCCATAATAATTCAATTATGTATAAAGTTTAACACAATTAAAAAAATATTACTAATTGTCAAAAGTGAAAATACCAAAACTTAAACTTATCAACTAGAAATTATTCAAAAATCTAAATAAAAATTGCAAGAACACAAATTCCATGATGACAATGTGACACTCATTAGCATTTATCCTTCCTCTTGGTCCTTGCAGTTTTCCTTTGCACTTTTTCTTGGACAGCCCAATCGAGTTCTTCTCGAGATGTGAAAATTAATTCTTACTCTTTGAAGCAACAATTTTTCTGCATAGACATTCCAGTGTTTCGCTCCCAATAACTTCTTCAAAAATTTGCTTCATTAGCATCAATATCATCCATCAATTCCTCATACAACTTTTACTTCAACTCCTCTAGTCAAACCTAATTACAAAACATAAAATAAAAGAAAAACAATCACTTACTAATGCTCATGACTGCTCTAATAAGATATGAAAACTCAAATGTATCCAAATATTCGCAACAAATGAGTACCACAATTCACGAATCTGACAAAACCCTCACTTCCAAAACCAAACAAATGGTAATTCGAACCAAACACATAATTTCAGACTAAACAAAGAAAAAAAAAAAAATACAGCACAAAGAAGCTTGAATTGTAAAATATCAATTTCTTCAACCTTCTTTGGACAAAAGCTAATATTTCCATTTAACATTGTGGACCCTCAAACCACATAATGAATGCGTCAATACCAAAAAAATCACCTTACTTGCCAAAACCACATGTACCTTAGAACAAAAAGATTTTCAGCAAGATTTAATTCACATTTGTGTCACTAAATTACGACACAACATGTTGATGATGCAAAATTGACATAAATATACGACATTTAATGCAACATTATTCTAAATATATGGTATAATTATGACATATTCTATAAGTGTCACAAATATATTGTCACAATTTCGAGACATAAAAATAAGTGTCACATTAGTGTCGCTAAATTACGACACAACATGTCGATGATGCACAATTGATGTAAAAATACGACACATGATACAACACTATTCTAAATATGTAGTATAATTACGATATTTTATTTAGGTGTCATAAATAAATTATCGTAATATTGAGACATAAAAATTAGTGTTGCATATGTGTCACTAAACTACGACACAAAATTTAAATGATGCACAAACGACGTAAATATACGACAGTAGAAGCATAAGTGTGGTAATTTTACGACACATACATGTAATGTCGCATGTACGTATGTCGCAATAGGTCTATTTTGTTGTAGTGGAAGCACAACGTTGTCTACGGTGTAACCAGACGAGAGATGTCGCTTCCATCCCAGTTTATTGGGAATTAAGTCGAGATGCAACTGATACCAGCCAGTGATATCAGGGAAGATCTTCAAAGTATGAAACCAGAAATCGCTAATACGATGGAGTGGATTCATATTGGAGCAATTCAGTTGGTGATAAAATCATCACTCTATCTGGGTACAGATTCACCAATTGATATCGCGATCTGCGATAAGAGAATACGGAGTCATGCCGATTCTGTAATGGGAACCATCTCAGGGAATCTATGTGGTAAAAATCTTATATCAATCTTCTACCCGAAGATTTCTTATAATATCAAAGATTCCGAATTCAGTAGAGCCCTGACTCTTTATCAGGACTTTAAGAAAACAGAGTTGATGGATGATGGGAACAGACCTTATTCCATCACTTATCAGGTGTCTTATGCTCTTTCAAACTCCCATCATACAGAGTTATATTTGGGAAAGGAGTTTATCGAGATACCAGATATCTTCAAGAATGTAGCTAGAGCTAGCTGTCCTGATCGGGTGAAAATTCCACCTCTAAGAGAAACAAATATCCAAATCGACAAGCCAATACTTCAGTATGGCGAGAGTCAAAGATTTGGAGCCCCAAGGTTATCATTCCAAGGGGATAGAGTTATCTCCCAACCATAAGAAAGAAGTCTTTCTCACTCGTATGAAAGGAGATCAATTAGAGACATTCTACAACAAGCGATCAGAGTTTCAGCCAAGATTAGATGTCCTCAAGGATGGCGAGAAATTTCCATAAGATTTGACACCGCAGGCGAAGAAATATACTTTCCTTGCACGGTGTTATGCGATCTAAAGAATTTGGGGTCCAACGTCTATGAAGGAACCCTGGATTTCAGAGGCTTTCAAATGACCATCACAGGGAAGACCGGCCGAGAAATGGAGGTCCTAATCCTAGGACGCAAATTCCTCGATAGGTACAAACCATAGGGAATAACAACTGAAGGAATGGAAGTAACAATTAGCGGGAGAAAACTGCTAATTGAATGACAAGTCCATTCTCAATATACATCTCAATCGAGGTGTTATACGAGAAGTACAAGGCAGAGTATTTCACGCTATGTCAATTCAGTGCGAGGAATCACACGACCAAGAAAGGAGTTTTCCCAGCAGAAGTGGAAGAAAATCTACCTCAGATTGCTGGAAGAGATTTCTCCAAGAAAATCTTGCTCTTGTCCAAAGGAGTAAGACATGCGGAAATTTTGATAGGCGGAGCAGGTCAAACACCTTGCTACAAGGTCCAGACTCCACCAATCTATTTCCATGATACTGGAGTTGATATTTTGTTGGGAAATAATTTCCTACAGATGTTCAAGAAGTTCATGCAGGACAATGAAAGGAGAAGATTGGTGTTCACAACCATTTGTGATCACAAAATCATTGTTCAGCGACTGCAAGGGGCATTTAACAGACAAATGCCAATCAGATTTCGCAGCAAGCATGGTGATGAAGGAAAACTTCGACACCCAAAAATGAAGGATCAAAGGCGGTTCAACGAAGCACTGCTAAATTGCAGAATTTCAGAATTGTCAGATAATGAGGAGATCCAAATCCTTAAATCATCTCTAATATCTAACCAGGATATTAGAGAAGAAGCACAAGTAGCTCTAGAGGATGTCAAAAGGAAAATCGTTCGTTGCTACAACGATGATCCTTTGGCTTGGTGGGACAGGAACCAACTCGAAGCTAGTCTGAAGGTTAAGTCAGGCAAGGAATTCGAGTTCGTCAAATTCCGACCCATCCTGATGAACCTTGTGGATCATAAGGACATGAGGCAGATAATCAAGGAACACCTTGATTTAAAGTTGATCGAACCAGGGAACTCACCTTACAGCAGTCCAGATTTCTAGTAAGGAATCATGGTGAGGTCAAAAGAGGTAAACCCGGATTGGTTATTAATTATAAAGGTATTAATGACATTCTGGAGTTTGACGGATATTTTATCCCGAATAGAGAACATCTGATCAATTGCATTAGGAATGCTAAGGTGTTTTCCAAGTTTGATTGCAAGTCAGGTTTCTACCAGATTCGCATGGAGGAAGGGAGTAAGAAGTTCACAGCTTTCTCTACTCCGCAAGGGCACTATGTTTGGAACGTGATGCCAATGGGGTTGGCCAATGCACCCCAAATATTCTAGAGGAAGATGGATAATCTTTTCAAAGATTATTTCTCTTTTATGTTTGTCTATATTGATGATATTCTTATAACTTCAAAGAATATGGATGAACATGTCAGGCATTTGGAGATCTTTGCAGATGTCGCTCAAAAGGAAGGATTGGTACTGTCTGAAAAGAAGGCAGTCATCGCTACCCGAAAGATTGAGTTTTTGGGTATTGAGATCGATGAAACGGGAATCATCCTGCAGGATCATATCGTGCAGAAGGTGCAAAACTTCCCAGAAGATCTCAAGGAGAAGAAGCAGCTCCAAAGTTTTTTGGGAGTTGTTAACTTTGCAGGAATGTTCATCAAAGATCTTGCAAAACATAGGAAAGTCTTTAGCCCATTGCTAAAGAAAGACATTCCCTTCATATGGACGGACGAACATCGTGAAGGGATGAAAAGTTTGAAGGAGGTTTGCAAAACTCTCCCGAAGCTTTCAATACCTCGTGACGAAGACGACTTAGTCCTCAGACATGATGCGAGTGATCATTGACGGGCGCAGTGCTTACAAAGATCATTCCCACTGGAGAAAAGCCATGCGACATCAGTAGCGGTCTTTTCCCCGAAGAAAATGTTGTGCGCTGGCACATCAATGAAAATGAGTTCTTTGCAGTTCGACAGGCTTTTAAGAAATGACCTATTTTCTTACTTGCAAAGAAATTTACTTTAAAAGTTGATAACGCTCAAGTTAAAGCTTTTTTAGTAAATAAGATTGAATCTAAGCCTGAAAAAATGTGGATTATTAAGATGGCAAGCGGAATGCCAATATTATATTTATGATATTGTCGTTCTCAAATCCCATGAAAATATTATTGCAGATTTCCTGACGAGAGATGGATCCGAAAGAAGTTCAATCCATCATCATACCCCAGAGGCATCTCCAGGAGAATCTGGAGTTTCTTCTAAGAGAATGGGATGAGTGTGTCCTCCATGCCAAACAGGCAGGGAGAATTCAAGAAGGGGATGTGACCAGTGTCACACACCAAATAAGAGAATACATACCGAACGAGGGTTCGCTCCAATCCGTATAGCACCAGCCAATGCTTCGGGCTGCCAGTTCAAGACTAGGCAAGGAGTCATTTCCCATACAGGGCGGTATACCTGTAGCAAGGGGTTCAAGTACCCTTAGCACAAGTGCTAAGTTGGTGGATTCTTCTAATTACCGCCCAAGCAAAAGACGATGACCGGTGTCACAACCCCGACTCACCGTGTCAAGCCAAAGACCTCGGGGAAAATATGGAGACATCAGCCTTAGGCCCATGACGGGAAAATCTAAGGTTGATACTAATGTTTTTGAAATTTCTCCTACATGGCAGGTAGAGGTGGCAAAGTAGCGGGCCGGGTCGGCCCGACCCCGGGCTCGTCGGGCTTTTAAATTTTCTGCCTAAAATATGAAGCCCAAACAACCCCGGGCTTTCAAAGGGCATGCTTTTTAGATAATTTTTAATTTTTAATATATAAAATTAATATTTTAAATTTAAAAATAATTATTTAATTAAGATCTCATAACTCCTTAACTTAAATAAAGAATCGATGATGAGAATATTTTGAGCTTACTTATTCTTATGATAATGCTTCTTGTATATCTTGACCTATTTATGTATTCGTGCGATGATATTGTAATGCAGTATGATTTTAATTCTTTAATTTAAGGAGAAAAATTAGTAATTACAAATCAAAGATAAATGATATTATTAAACATCAATCCGACTTATACTCATAAAATAATAGAATAAAATAAATTAATTATATCAGATATATTTAAGATCAATGATTCAAAATAGATTTTACATACTATAAGATCATTAGTCATCAATGTATATATTTTGGAGATCATTTCTCTTATGAATTATTTTAAATGATTTATGAGGTTATTATTTTTCCGTAATTTATTTTTCTGACCATTATGTGAATTAGTAAGAAAATTGTTACTATAAAAAATAAATAATTATATAAAATATAATTAATATTATTAAAAATATAGATATGTATATTAAATAATATTATAAATATATATATTTAATAAAAATCGGGCTTTTTAGCCCAAAACCCTGGCTTTTTTGCCCAAAGTCCAGTGAGGTCTGGGTTTTTTCAGCGGGCTTTTAGGCCCGGTTTTTTGGCCTTAATTTGAAGCCCAAACCGCCCAAACTTGGTACCCCAAGGACTTTTCGGCCGGGCTCATTTTGCTTACCTAATGGCGGTGCATACCACCAATCGGGAGAGGTTGCGATCGAGGAAGGGGTCCATCCCGAACACATCGTGGTTGATACCTCGGGAAATATCCCGGACGTGGATGTCCACCGAGCTAATCCACGTGATGTCAAGTTATGGTATGATTATGGGGCACTCGCCCGCTTTATACCACCGCCCAAGTTTCACCGAAATCAAGTGTCTACCAAGGTGGATTCAAGAAGTGCATGATTCCCGGACAAATAACCTGTGTCTCGATCGAGGACGTGTTGGAGCTTTATTTCATCGGTCTTTGCTCCGAAACCCGCTTGGAAAAGGAAGTCACGAAGCCTTCCACTACATCAAGCTTGACGACCCGGCTGGGGCCCGAATAATATAAAGGTCCCGACATCGATTTCACGTTGGTCTCCACATTCTCCAAGATCGACACACACGAGCATGGGATTACGGGTCATCTTCTTGAGATGGACAAGGTCAAGTTTCCGCTCAAGTTCTTTCGTAACTCGACGAATGGAACTTTCCTATCGAATACTATGACAGGAAAAACAACAGGCTTCGCAGAGAATTTCTTCGAGAAAAGAGAACTCTACTCTGGGAAAATAAGGTTGGGGCGTGCAAGGAGACTCATCGTAAGTTCTGCAACATGGCTCACTTTGGCCATGGGACGTCCAGAGTTTGTTCGGACCGCCGTAACCGTAAAGAGCCGAGTTCAAAAGGCTTCGCCAAAAAGACAAGAAGTTCCGATCCGATGAGCATGAGGAGCGTAAGGTTCCTCAGAAAAGGACACCTCGGGCACCTCCAAAAAAGTAAGATGGCCGATAAAGGAGAAAGAATCATGTGACTCTGAGGCTGAAGATCACCCACCAAAAAGAAAACGACATGGGTGGGTGAAGCAACAAGGAGATTCCCACTAAGAAAAGTTAGTGGGAAAATTGAAAGTAGACTCCACTCATCAGCAAACGACAAAGCGTCGGCAGAAGAAGGTGGAGTGTATAGGCAGGCCATTTTCAAAAAGAAGGTGGTCCAGACACATGTGAAGACACGAGAATCTTTTCTCCACCACAAAATGAGTGTCGGCAGGAGACAAGGGTCCCAAAGGACACATGTGAGCACATTGTCACGGAAGAAGCATCCGAGGCAATAATTCAAGGCAATAATAGAGGGAATAAAACCTCTATATTCACAGCAAGCAGAAGGAAGCTCAGATCATCAAAAATTTTCCAAGTTTCCTTCAACCATCAAGCAAATAATTCTCTCTCTGTAATAGTTCATAATTTTCCCTTCCAAGTTCTTTTCCTTTTGATTTTTCAAGTTATAAGAGTTGTATGTATAGAGAGCACCCAGCTACCATAGGTAGCTAAAAGAGTTAGTCTCATCCCAAAATGAGATTCACATATGTATTAAGTATTTTATAATTCCTCAATAAAAGTAAAGGCTTTCGCCCGACTATTCCGGTGTCTTATTTATATAATCTTCCATAGATATCGCCCTGATATCCTACGCCCCGAATCGAAAGAAACGAGGGCTGTGTTGAGTGTTGCTGAAGGAGGTCCGAAGGTAGGAGTCCATCGGTTGCGATCGTGTGGTTGGTAGAAGCTCGGGAGGAGCTCGGAAGTCCGTAAAATCCAACGATCCGAAGGAGTCCCGGCAACACTGTGGTCAACAGGTATAATGGCAAAAACTCGATTGATTGTTTTTATATTATGTACGGAAGTATGTTGGACCTGATAGTTAAGCATGATTAATCTCCATTAATTGCGTGGATCTTGTTTAAATGTGATTTAATATATAAAGAAATTGTTGGTTTGTTGAAATAGTGGAATAGTGTGATGAATAGTGATGTGGAATAGTAAATGGGTATGTAGTGTAGATGTTTTTGGGAAATGGATGTAGGAAGTAGATATTATGGGGATTTTGGGTATATAGGTATCTGCCCCTTATTTAAATATCGTAACAAAAAATATTCATATATTTTATTTAAATATCATAATAAAACATAACGTAAGACAAAAAAAGTCACCCACAAATATAAATTAGACAATTTCAGTTGGTGATGCTGATAAGACCTAAAATAAGGATTCAACATAAATATATATAGGAGTTGGATCCACTGAGAACTCATCTTTTTTTAGAACTTGAGAACTATGCACACGTTAAAAGTTGATGAACAAAATCTTTCAAAGTTATGCACAAGGGAAATATTCTAAAATTGTTGCACAACAAAACAATTTTATAAAGTTTTCATTGTGAACAAATTTATACATTTATGTGCATCATCTTTACATGTCTTATGTATAGTTTACAGAATTCTAAAAAAAGATATAGTTCTCATTTGATCCACTATATATATATATGTTATGTATATATAATTAGAAGAAAAAATGGAAAACGAAATATATAATGGGAAGCAAGAATGGGAGAGCATGCCCCCAAACCCAAATTTCCAGAAACTTCTTTTCTTCACTACCATGTTACCCAAACTCAATGAACGGCGGGTCAAATTGAGGTCGGACCAGCTATCAACGATCGTTTTAGGAACCGTTGACCATGGTTTTGTCGGTCCAGAATCGAGAACTGACAAGTGGGAGGTTCGATTAGGGGCCAGGATACGAGGTAACCAGAATTGTCAGTTCAAGGTAGCTATAAGTATGCAAGTTTAGGGGTTGATTCTGTAGGGAAATCGTATGTTAACCCTCGCCCCGAGGATCCATCTTGGGTGTTTAATTCACCATACATTGATTATAAACCTAGCATGCGTCTATATAATTAATTGCAACACGTAGAGGTTTTCTCGTGTTTACCTTTGGATCTGTCGAGGTGGATCGAACGGGATGAACGGATCGAACGGATCGAGACTCGTGCTTTGATCTTCTGGACTGTATCCCGGTTGCCCAATCTCCAACGTCGAGTGAGGACGATCTATGGAGAATGCTTCGGAAAATCACCCAACCACACTTATGGAATTTTCGAGAATCCTCACACTCTTGAATATGTGATGCACGAAAATTGTAGGTTTAATTATGTGACCATTAACCTAGACTTTATCTCATACCTTATATTTATAATGCACTACCTTAATCCTATATGGAATATTACCATAATCCTATATGGAATATTACCATAATCCTATATGGAATATTACCATAATCTTAGGATTATTTCCATACTCTCAGGATTATTTCCATACTCGTGATTATTACCATAATCTTATATGGAAAGGATCTATGCATATACCATAAATATAATTATATCCTTATGGATAAAGAGAATAAAAATCTTGCCAATGGGAGCACATAGGGGGCCGATTTTCTTGTAGCTATGGGCTGATGGGCCACCTGTGGATCAAATGCAAAGAATAAAGATGGGCCTCAAATAAATTAATTATCTTATGTTCAGCCCAGAACATAAATTAATTTATAAACATTCGATCATGCCACTAGAGAAACAATTGAGTCGGGCTTGCACTTAGACATTACGAATCCCCAGATTTAAGATATCGAACGTCCATTAATCATTTCTAGCAATGACCGCTTAAACGATTAATAACCTTATTTCTTAAGTAGTACCACTCAACCTTATTATTGTACTTGAGCTAACTCAACCGCGGGGTTTAGTACAATAAACCTTTGAGCTCCTTAAGGGCGCCATCATCCTAAACGGATACGGTGACTCGACATGATAACTAGCGTGACATACAAGATCGCCACCACCCAAGATGCGGAGAATCTTGGTTAGAACATATAACCTCACTCATAACAAGTCAAAGTGATGGTCAAGAACTCATACTCACCTAATACCTTATCGAGGTTTAGATCATCGTAAGTCACCGAGATCTTGGTTCTTCACGACGGTCGAAGAAGAACTCATCTCATCGTGATCCTTCAATACGCCGTAGACGCATCAAAGATAGACAAGCAACTAAGTCAAGTCACTTGCTTATCTATATGCGGCTAAACCGACAACTCGTCCTTAAGTCGCCTCACCAGTGAAACTTTTATATCTCATTAAGCTTGACCAATCATACGGACTTGTGATCTTCTACACATCGTATGATCTAACTCATATATGAGATAAGGGACACGATATATGCAATCAAGTATTCAAATCGATAGGAGATTGTAATAGTGGTAACAGAAACATTGTATACAAGCTCAACCAAACTGCTTTCAGTATTGGTAGACCGCAAGCTTAGGTAGGTGCAGGGCTGACGTCGGAAATGGGTAGTTTCAGTTCAAAAGCGACAGTTCCAACAAATATTCGAATTTTTTAGAAAAATTTTAATCGAAATTTTAATCAATCAATCAAACCGTCGGAAATCGGTAGTTTCATTCCAATATCTTCATTGATAAATTAAGAATTATAGCCAATATCAAGTCAAGGATTTTAAATAATCTTAAAATGTAACTTAGAGGGTGTTTGGCTGAGCTTATAAGCTCTTTAAAACAGCTTATAAGCTGTTGCAAAATGTTTGACAAAATAAGCTCCTAAACAGCTTATAAACTGTGAAAATAAGCTCCAGCAGCTTATAAGCTCCCATAAAAATAAGTTAGTCAACCCTAACTTATTTTTTCATAAACTTATAAGCAATCATGAATTTACCAAAATAACCTTATTATAGTTCGTTATTTCCTACTCATACATTATCAACTTCATCTCTAATCAATTTTATCTATCTAATTATGATTTTCTCTCTCTAACTCACGATTCTTTCTCTAGCTTATAAGATCAATTATCCAAACACTTTAACAACTTTTAAGCACTTGAGACATTACCTCTTATAAGCTCTTGAAACATCTTATAAGCTCTTGGAGCTTATAAACTCTCTAAAATAAGCTTAGCCAAACACCCCATTAGCCTAGTAACTTAGTTGTAATTGTTTAGGAGACAAAAAAAATGTGTTTTTACTATTAAAATTTATAATTTGTGAATGTTCAATTAAATTCATTGATAACAATCTTATTTTTACTTTAACTCTCTATATTTATTTTGTATATATATATTTGTTAATGTTGGGAAAAAATCATAAGTTATTAGGAATTAATTTATTTTAATTATGTATTTTGATTAGATCCCAAAATCTCTGATGATTATTTTGCAAATGTAACTAATGTTACTAACTTCTTCTAGAGTTAGATGTTTGTGTTACATGTTTAAGTAGTAGAATTATCAACTTGGACAGATCCAAGATTGAAGGAGTTCAAGCAGTACTAAAATCAACGTTATTGATTGAAGTATCAGTATCAGTGCAACTGATAGAAGCTTAACTAAAGGATCGTAGACTGAAGAACTGAAGACTGACAGAAAGCCAACTGATGTAAAAAGAACTGAAGTATAGCGATGCTGATGAACATAGCTACTGAAGTAAAGTCGAAGACTGAAGACTGATGTTGGAGGATCGAAGGCTGAAGATTGAAGACTGAGACTCAGCGCTAAAAGAGATAAAGAGTTAGGATATGACTAAGCATCATATCAGGCAGTCGACTGTCCCCACAGAACTTAAAGCTGGCATTCTAGATTCAAATCTGTCTATCGATAGTCAAAGTTGATAATATGTAGTTAATGCTGGCTATATCAAGTCAAAGTTGGCTTATGAAAAGTCAAAGCTAGCTATTTATCTACGTCTACTGAAAGCATCCTACTGACTTAGGTGTCCGAAGCTGACAAATGACGGGAGTCCGGCCTGCTGACAAAAGACGGAGCAATCTCGACTAGCCCAACCTGAAGTCAATGCTGATAAAAATACGGAGTCAACTCAACTGAAGAAACACGGAATATATTAAGTCTTGAGTGTTTGACTCGCCACGTGTATTAGCATATCTGCAGAAGATATGTCTTGTCAGAAGATCTCTTCAGAGTTACAAAGCTACAGTATATTAAGATGCAACATTTAACAACGACGTACGAGGATTCTCAATGGGAAGAATTCAAACGACAAATATAAGGATCTGATTGGTGTTCCACCCAACGATACTATTCTACATCCTCACTATAAATATATGCAGAATCCAACTTTTGAAGGTTACCATAACGATGCTCAATTAAAATCTCAAAGCATTCAAGCTCAAAACTCAAGCCAATTAAACAACGATTTCGAAGAAGGAAGTTCACAGTACTATCAGTAAATCTCAAAAGCTGACATATATTTATCAGCTCGAGATTTCAGTATACACTTCCTTAAGTCTAGGTTATTTATCTTGTATATTTTAAGTCTAGACATACTAAATTTGACGCATGTGTCAACTCGGATCCATAGTTGGATACCACACTACTAAACCCCCAAAAGTTGAGTAGAAGTTTGAGAAAATAGACAATGAAGTGTTAGTTGTTGAAAGCTTGGTCATCTAGCACCTGTAAACTAGAGGTAAACTCGACTGCATCTGAAAACAGTTAGTGGTTTCCTAGCACCAGCAAACGGGGAGGAACGCCGAGTTAAGCGGGATACTATAAGGTGACCTCCGTATATAGGTTTACTCTTGTAACCATAAACAAGACCAATCCGAAATTAGTGGATTGACTAAGCAATCAGTCCATGAAGGTAGGAACTGATCTCTCTGAACCACGTAAAAATCAACGTATTATTTATTTCCTATATTGCTTTTAGATTATATATTTTTGAATTGTCATCAGCAGTAGAATATTATTTTGAAATCCTCTATCAAATATCATGTTGATACTGAAGAGATATATACTGAAAACTAACTAATCCCATATTTGGTTAAGTGTTTCAAACTGGCTTTAAATTTTCAGTAACCACCACATTCCGCAAGCACATCAGTTATCAATCCAACTGACCAACTATCTTAGCAGTCAACAGGTTTGCAAACTGATAATAGTCAATACAAGACACCCCTTATTTGCACTGGCCAGCAATACTGTCAGTTATCCGACCAGCTACACCCAATAGCCAGTCAATCTTATCTAAAGAAAAATCATTAAAATTTGTATAACTGATGTATTATCATATACCAATACATACCCAACAAACCCATCAATTAATTAAATTAAATACAATGCAAAGTATAAATTACACCCAAATATTAAAAAAAATTACCAAAAGCAAAATCGAAAAATCGTCAGTTTAACTTTGAAACTGAACGACTAAATCCTTAACCGCAACCGCCGGTTAAGAGCCTAGCTAAAACCGCTAGAGGTGGGCATTTGGATATGGTTAATTGGATAATCCGATAACCGAACCGAAAAATCGGTTATAGGATAACCGAATAACCGATTTTACTGGATTCGGTTCGATTATCGGTATAACAATTTTAAGAATATCGGTTATCGGTATAACCGATAACCGAATGAGAATTACCAAATAATCAAATAACCAAAAATAATTTATATATATTTATATAATATTATTTTAACAAATCCTATTGTAGCTTAGTTGGTTTTGACGGAGGTTTTAGGATTCTACTTTCCAAGAGGTTCCGTGTTCGATTCTAGTGTAGTGTGAAATTTAATAACTTTTTTTACTGATAAACGACTAGAATAAATATATTTAACCTGTATAAATTTCAAGTTGTCTTTATAGCTCAGTTGGTTAGACGTTTTCATTTCTCTACAGATGTCGTGTGTTTGAATTCTTCCTGGCACAAAAATAAATAATTTTTTTAATTAAAATCGATTAATCGATCGGATTAATCGATTGGTTAATCGGTTAACCGAATTAATCGATCGGTTCAGTTTCGATATCAGTATTTCATACATTTTCGATTTCGATTAACCGAACCGAACAAAATACCCATCCCTAAAAACCGCCTACCACTGTTCACGAGCCGATTGCGAATCATATTCATAAGTAACCATAATCGTTGGTTCAACTAGGGATGTCAATGGGTGGGTTTTACCCGGACCGATCCGGAACCGTTCAAAATTCATTAAATTTTAAAGCAGCGGTTCTGGTTCTGGTTACGGTTCCAGATCCGCTTTAGACCCGGACCGTTTAGATCCATAGTTCGATGGTCCTGTCCGATCTGGATCTGGTTCTGGTTTCAGAACCAGAACCAATACTTATTTATTGGTTCTGGTTAGAGTAAAACCCGTCTATTGACAAGTCTAAATTTAAATAGGCTTGTCAATGAGCTAGTTTTATCCATATCGATTCAAAATCACTCATAACACATTAAATTATAAAGCAACGATTTTGGTTCTAGTTCTGGTTCTTGTCCGGTTTGGTTTCCAGACCCGCTCAGATCCGGACCGTTTAAGACCCATAGTTGATGATCCTGGTCCGATTCAAATCCAGTGTCTGATTGATTGATTCCAAAATCAAAATCATTACTTATTTATTGGTTATGGTCTGAACAAAACCAATCTATTTACATCCTTAGGTTCAACATTCAGAACTAGCGGTTTTGAACCATTGGCAACATCAAAGACAGGTGATCTCATGTCATCGAGCAGAGTGGGACCCACCACTTCCTCTGCACTACCCAAAAACGTGGGAGTTGGTGCTACGCTGATTCCAAAAATATTGCTCCTTTGAGCTTCCAAGCACTGAGTTATCTCAAGGTTGAAGGGTATTTCTAGGGGTGTCTAAACGGTTTTCGGTTAGAACCGGAATCGAACCGAAACCGACAAATTCGGTTAACCGAAAACCGACAAATTTGGTTATCGGTTCGGTTTCTATTCCAGAGTTGAAAAAAAATTCGGTTATTGGTTAACCGATAACCGAACTGTTCGGAATAGAAAACCAAAAACCGCTTTTTATTTTTAATTATTATTTCAATTATTAATTAATTAATTAAAATTATGAAAATCAATTTTAATTATTACTTTATTAATTATTGTTAAATATTTTATCTATTTTTAATAAGTTTTAGTTTTTAATTATTTTTTTTATTTTTTTTAATTATTATTTTATTTTTTTTTATTATTATTTTATTTGTTTTTATTAATAATTAATTTTAATTCGGTTTTTCGGTTAAACAAAAACCGAACCGCCAGAATATATCGGTTTTTGGTTAACCGAAAATTTAAAACGGTTCAGTTTCGGTTCCACTTTTTCGGAGAAATTCGGTTCGGTTAATCGAAAAATTCGGTTCGATTAACCGAAACCGAACCGTTAAACACCCCTAGGTATTTCTGTAACTCTCGACTCTTCATGTCGCCTCAGATGACGTGTATGGAAACACATATAAGGCGGGGACAACCACCACTTAGATATGAATCTTTTGCAAGGAAACATTTGATGCATATCTTCTATTGTAAAAGAAAATGAGGATAAAATAAAATCTATGAATATATTTTAGCAAACGACAGAATTATATATACTATATCTGCATGCAATTTATATAATTATTTCCAGAAATTCTTTAGTTTATAGAGTAGTGCTAAATGTACATAATATGTAATACCCTTGATAATTATAGCATAAAGATCCCTCCCAAATTACCCCTAATCCATTTTTGGTAGTCATATCATGAAATTGGGATGTTTTTATTTTCCTTTTTTACTCAAATAATTTTGGAAACAAAATGATTAATTTGTATCTTAAGAAATCACCACTATGGAAATATAAATATGTATCAATTATACCATTATATAGATTTTTATACATTTGTGAATACTTATTAATTTTAACGTATTTTAAATTGAAACATTTATATTTTTATGTATATTATAATGTCTTAATTTTGAATTTAAGATATTATTCCAATGTAGATTTATATCATAATTTTTATTTTCATTGATCATTTTTAATATATTTCGAATTTAATTTATAGTGTAAGATAAATAATATCAAGTTTATGTATTTTACTAGTTATAATACTAATTGTGTATCAAGTGACGAAGAACATAATGAAATCAAATTCCATAAATTTGTGGATGATGTGAATGTGTGAAGAAAAGAATATGAAGTGAAATATATTATTTAATCAATAAATAAAATAATTATTCCTTCCTTGATTGGAATTACTATCATTATCCCTAGTGTTAACATACACTAGTATTAATCGTCATCTGACAATGTAGAAATTAATAAAGTATGTATAATTGATATTAATAAACAAAATCAAATTAGAGATTAATTAAAGTCAATTGAAAATAAAATAAAAGCTGGCTGGAAATGACTAAATCCTAAGTAAAATCCCATTATCTCATATTTAATTTTCGACCACCACACATGAGTTTTTACGTTAAATCAATTATTTGTTGTATATATTAGTCTTAACAAATATTTCACAGTACGTCTTTATTAGACAAGAATAATGTTAAATAATAAATCACTGTAGGAATAATGACAGGTTGACATTATAAAAAACAAATCGTTATGTTTCAAATTATCAACAACAACCGAAGTCACATGAATTCATGATACCAGATCATTCTAGGTGATGCACTATAAATATTATTCAATGGTATAATAACTTTTACCTTCACACTGTTCAACCTTTAGCTTAATAATTTTATCGTCATATATATATATATACACTAATTGATCGACGCCAATTATTGGACTCGTCTTGGGCATTATCGATCACTAATTGTATAGGATTGACTGCAAAATATAAGATTCACCATCTTTAGTCATTTTTGTAATTTAATCTTAGTCATTAAGGAAATCCTTTCCTTAATTATAATTATGGATAATTTGGTAAATTACAAATTCAATTAAAATATAACTAATCTATTAATTCCTGAAAATATGTAAAATGACAAAAATGTCTAATTATGTACGTACATATTATGTACGTTTAGTATTTTCCTAGTTTATATTATATTGGCATGGAATGTTATGCGATGTGCTCCAACTATATTTTGTCACGAGAACACTTACTTCACCATCCCGGCATCACAAACGACATGTCTTATTGTTTAGTGGTTGGTTTTCATATCTAATTGTTAATATCGTAGACTGATTATCCCCAACCCAAAATTCATTAGCTTGATTTGAAGCTAAAATATCATATAGAGAGAATCACTTATGACCGTTTTCCATCTAATCCATCTAATAAGTTGGTATCGATCTAATATGTTACCAACAAATTGAAGATTTTTTGTTTTGAATAACACAATTAGAAAGTAGTGGGATCACTAAAATCATAACAATAAAATATTACAATTAACTGTGTCGATTGTAAATAGCTAGTAAGTAGAATATTATATCCACAGAGACTGATGATACAATAATACAACAAGTAATAAACAATGTTTCACAATTATCCAGGCTAATATAGTAGTGTATAGATTTTGAATTAAAACTAAGAAACTAAATAATAAAAACAAAGCATAACAGATTCTATATATATGAAGATAAATGACTGATCTTATGGGATGTATTAATTTAACTGAAAATCACACAATCAGTCTAATGCCCTATTAACCAATTTAATTCAATTCAGTTAGAGACTCACGCAATTAACCACAATATCAGTCGCGGACAACCTGTAACTGTAGATTAACACAATTTCTATATCCGTCAACTCTCAAGAAATATGCATCAACTCCTAATAACTCAAAAACATTCTTTCTAGGGGTGAGTAGAATATTCGAAAATCGAATAACCGAACCGAACCAAACCGAAAAATCAAATTTGGTTCGGTTAATTTGGTCAAAACCAAATTAAAATTCGGTAATTCTGTTTTCGGTCGGTTCGAAAAAAAATTAACAGAATAACCGAAAATCGAATTATATATACTATATAATATTATTTGTTTATTTATTTATTTGGAATTATAATTTTAATATATCAATATCCTTAATCCTATTCATTTATCTCTTTTTTCCTATTATATCAATATATAATATTTATAAAATATAATATTATTTAGTTATTATATAATACTTTTTTTTGTTGAATATTATATATATAACATATAAAAATATATTTATATATATATATATATATATATATTATATCAATATATAATATTATTTATTTATTTATTTGAAACATATTTTTTTTGTTAAAAATTCATTTTAATCGAAATAACCGAAATATATTTCGATTCAGTTACCGAATAAAAATCGGTTTGGTTTGGTTATTTTTTTGAAAAATTTAATTAATTCGGTTCGGTTATTTTTTCGTCCGAAACCGACCGAATAACCGAATACTCACCCCCAATGTTTCTCCTACAGTTAATTCTAAATCCGCCAAGTATTTAGATTAATTGTATTATGAATTTATGAGTTCGATTACTTAACTAAACCCACTACATATTTAATCAAGCAACTAGCATGCATCCATAATGGCTAGTTATCTACAGTTGAAAATAGAATCAGGAATCATAAATCATGAACATGTAAATAGACTCAATAGACCAATCACACAAATTCCTACTAAATCATATGAACCCTAGAATCAATGAAAAAAATTAGCTACTCATAACTGAAATTAAATAAGAAGAAATAACGAAAAAAATAATATAAATAAATAAATAAAAGAGTGATGCTATTTGACTACATTATGACCAGCCATGATCCTACCCAAATGAAAAAAAATCAATTTACTTAAAATTTGATTTATTTAAAAAACTAGTTTTACATTAAACCATACTTATAGAATTATATTTTTATTCATATTGTGTTTTGGCTCCACTTTATCCATCTCTTGTCAAAATTCAAATTTAAAACTAATAAATTTAATCGCTTTTCAGAATAGGTGAAAAAATGGTATTTATGTAAAAATGAATAACATATTAATTTAATATTATTATTTTATTAGTTAATTATATTAGCAATTACTAAAGTATCCCCGTGTGGTCGTCCATAATGTGACCGCATAGTTTTATTGTAAATAAAACTCGGGTAGAAATTCCACATTGAAGATCTTGAAGTCAAAGCTTGAAAATAAACCTCTAAACTCTTGCAACAAGCTATAAAGTAAAATAAAACTCTAAGAAATATAAATGAAGATCAGAGTGGGAACCCTAATACAGTGTAAAAAGAAGGTATTTATAGGTGGAGAAGACCCATTGAATTCTAAAAAGAACATAAATCCTATTAGGACTCAAAATACAAAGATAAGTGGAAAAATAGAAAAAAAATCACAAATTTTCGGATCTAGACGCGTTTGGACCGTGGTCACGACTTGCAACCGAGCTGACCGTGGCCAATACACTAGAATGCTCCTCAAATACGGCCACGACGTTGGTCGCTTTTGCAGCCTTATTTGGCCGTGGGCAACGGCCATTTTTTGTCTTGCGAACCGCGGAAGTGGCTCCGTTCGCCCAACTACGCGCACAATGTTTTTGTTACGCTTTGTTCACCTCGTCCAAACTTTGATTTACGAATCGTTTGCACTCACGAACTCCTATCAAGATGTACTTCAATCCTATAATTTCTAAATTCATTCTTCATTATCCTTTAGAAAGAGAAAAAGATGTCAACAAATATCATTTTTTCAAATATAAGTAAAATTAAACAAATGCACATCTCAAATATAATTTTTATAAACAAACAAATCACAGATATATTCTATAAATAATTAAAAAACCATATTTATGGTGACGGTGTTTTAATGTGGAGTTCTGAATTGAAATAAGAGAACACTAAGATATGGCCAACTGTGCTAATCATCATTGGTTCCTAATATTAATATTTATATATTCTATGCCAAAGCAATACTCAACGACAAAATAATAAAAGACGAAACCCAAAAAAAATCAAACCAACACGTTTCTCCATTGGCAGAAGACAGAGTGGGGTTAAAATAGCGCCGCCTAATTTCTATATGCAGTACTCTTTAATTCTAAAAAATTCTGAATTTATGCAAACAACCCCAAATATTGATTCGTCTTTGCCGAAAGAATTCTAGCTCCACCTAATATTCTTCCTCAATATTGGTTCATGCTCTTTACTTAGCAAAGAAAATAGAGAAAAAAGTAAATGTAGTGAAATGATTTTCTTTACTGCCTAAACTCCACATTTTAAAAATTTCTGAAAATTCTCAAATACTAAAATACATGTAATCATTTTTTAGCAATAGGTTTACTATTCATTCAGTTATTACTAATATTTAAAATATTGTTTTTTTTTTATCTGGGCGTGTGTGTGTTACATGGCGGTGTCTTTCTACCGATCTTTAACTTTTTCAATAAATAGTATCCTTTGAAGAATATCTAAGTTAAGGTATTCACAATTTGACCCTCTCACTACAACAAAATAGACTTATTGCGACATACACATATGTGACATTACATGTATGTGTCGTAAAATTACCACACTTATACTTCTAGTGTCGCATATTTATGTCATTTGTGCGTCATTTAAATATTGTGTCGTAGTTTAGTGACAAAAATGCAATACTCGTTTTGATGTCTCAAAATTACGATAATTTATCTACGATATCTTAATAAAATGTCATAATTATATCACATATTTAGAATAGTGTTGCATCTAGTGTTGTATATCTACGTCAATTGTGCGTCATCTACATATTGTGTCATAATTTAGTGACACATATGCGACACTCATTTTGATGTCTTAAAATTACGACAATTTATTTGCAACACCTCAATAAAATGTCATAATTATATCACATATTTAGAATATTGTTGCATTCAATGTTGTATATTTATGTCGGTTATGTGCCATCTTTATATTGTGTCATAGTTTAGTGACACATGCGACGCGACACTCATTTTAATGTCTCAAATTTGCTATAGTTTATTTAAACACTTGCTAATTATTCATTCAAAATATTTAAATAATCAAATATGAGCTATTATAATATTGTATACACGTTCAATAAAAATCCAAAGGTTACAAATAAATAAATAAATAATAATAATAATAATAATAATAATAATAATTTAACACAAGAAATTGTGTAAGTCTAATAATATTAGTTTAGTATACAATATATTTGTCACAAAAATTGAAAATGTGACATTAACCATGTGTCACAAAAGGGGTAATGAATTAACCATGTGATCGTCGGTGCGGAGGCATGAGCAGGCGACTCCGATTAAGACTTCAAAGCGGAGGGGTACATGAATGAATCGAAACGCACCGGAATGAGAGGGATTTCGACAATATGTAGGTATGTGACTGTATATTTGAGGAGAGCTTAAAGGATTTGATATGTGCTACTCATACCAACAAGATTCATCTTCTTTTTGGGAGTCCATCTCTTAAAAACTCTAAAGTTAAGCGTGCTTGGCTTGGAGCAATTGTGAGATGGGTGACCCCTTGAGAAGTTTTCTCAGGGAGTGTGTGAGTGAGGACAAAGCACACTGAAAAGACTCGTATTGGTCTGTGGGGTCAGCCGTCAATCCGAAATCCGGATCGTTACAGATGGTATCAGAGCCGAACCTCTCCCAGTAAGGTGTGGTTCGAGGACGAACCAAGCGGAAGCTGGTGGACATGTGATGCCCGGGGCAGAAGTACGGAGTGATTGCCGGTGCGGAGGCATGGACAAAGAGCGGCTCCGATTAAGACTTCAAATCGGAGGGGTACATGAATGAATCGAAACGCACCAGAATGAGAGGGATTTCGAGAATATGTATGTATGAGACTGCATATTTGAGGAGAGCTTAAAGGATTTGATATGTGCTACTCATACCAACAAGATTCATCTTCTTTTCGGGAGTCCATCTCATAAAAACTCTAAAGTTAACCGTGCTTGACTTGGAGCAATTGTGTGATGGGTGACCCCCTGGGAAGTTTTCTCAGGGAGTGTGTGAGTTAGGACAAAGCACACTGAAAAAATTTGTGTTGGTTCATGGGGTCAACCGTAAATCCGGAAGCCGGGTCGTTACAAACCATCTAATTAAAATGTGTTGTAAAGAAATACAACAATAAAATTGTTTACATTTATGTGTCATTTAATGTGACATAAACTAACATATGCAACTTTCACGGATGACACGTAATATGTCGTAAATTTCAAACAACAATTAATTTAGTGATGCACAAAATGATGTATATGTTGCAACATTAATGGAAACAATGTCGTAAAAATTATACTACAATTGATAATAATGTCACAAGCTAATGTCGCAAATTAGGATGCATCAATTTGGCTAATGTCATTAAATATGACGCAAACTAACATGCGTCACTACAACTAAAGTCACGTAATATGTCATGAATTTTATACGACAATTAGGTTAGCAATGCATAAAGTGTCGTATATGTTGCGACATAAATACAAAAAAAAGTGTCGTAAAAATAATACACGACCTTTTGCTACACAATATAAAGTGATACAAAAAATGTCGCAAGTTAGTTTTTGCGATATTAAAACAAATGTTAGCGACACATTTTTCATGTCGCAAAAAGTCAACTTTCTTGTAGTGTTTGGACAACTCCTGCATTACCAATTTACCGCATTCATGATTCCAAATTTTAAAGGTACACACGGTGGACTCGAACCAAGACCTTTGATTCTCTACCACTGCCAACACACACACACGATTCAGTTCTTCTTGAACAACAATGATACTTGAGATTATTAATTTGTCACACGAAAATATAAAAGTAAGTAGTTTTACCTATTTTCATACTGAGTTTGGCATGCTAGAATTATCTTAGGATTGTTGGCTGGCTCACTGTTGATAATTTCGGATAATTTCTACTACTATATATAGATTAATTTGATCATAAAGCATTAATTTCAAAGTATAAACAATGCAAACAAAGGTCAATTGTAAAAATTAGGTCAATTATCAATTATAACTAAAACTTTTCAATTGTGCTAAATCAAAGCCCTATATATATCATCGAATGCTCACCCTAAACCTTAATATTGTCATTCCAATTTGATTATCCCATCCTCCATCCCATTTTATCCCATGCATAATCAATTTTGTCCTCCAACATTAATTTCAAATACCAAAAAAAAAAAATTAAAAATCTCGTAAATTATACATAATTAGGTCATGTCATCGATCGATAACAATAATAGTCAACATCCCCATTGTGTACTTCATCATTTTATCCCATGTCTTCTTTGTTGATTAAGCTCTCCGATGATCTATCCATCACATACACATTCTAATATCTACTTAAAATCTAATGCATGAAATTAGAAAAACTAATTGTTTAGTTGATAACTGTCAGTCAGCGTCTATCTCTATCAAGCATCAATGCAACCACCCTCGCCTCCTTAATTATCACAATACATTTTCAGATATTTTAAAATAGTAATAGTTGGATAAAAACGTTTGTATCAATAAAAATTAATTTACTAATAGCAATAATGACATCCATTCTCTATCTATCTACTTTTTTTTCCAAAATATTCTATGATTACTAATTGTTAATTCGGTGTTTCGATTCAAATTCTTTAATCTGGGGCTATAATTTATAGTCAGACAAAGAAGTCAGAATAGATAATAATTTTTAATAAATCAAGTCATATGCTGTACATAAAGTAAAAATCTTGATTTGTGGACTTACTTATAATGGCAAATTTTGATTATTGCGATCTAAATCCAAAGTATAGAACATTGAATCTCACAATTGTTTGATGCAAATAAAACAAAAACTTTCTATAAAAACGATGAATTTGGCAGACTCGTGGTCCAATCCTATGCGTCCGGATGCTTATTTTAGTTTGATTTAACAAAAATTTGATACAACCCATGATCAACTAAATTAGACTAATTAAATGTCGGCTTTATATTTTGATTTTATCTTGGCAATTGTACGTGTCGAAAAACGAGTTAAGGTGTTTCCTATTACGAGTACGGCTCCAATAAATTAACAGAATAGTTTATCATTTAATCATTCATGTATAAAAAACTATTGGCGGCTAAGAAGTGTATTGACCGAGAAAATAATAAAATAAACAAATTAAGAAGCATAACTAATTTTCCAGGTGGTTTATAAATAATCGACCTCTAGTTCCAATCATATCCGAACTTAATTTTTTTTATTTAATGTTAATTACATATTCCACTCATAGTTTGACTTTCTTCTTTTAGATAATGAACTATTCCTTGTAGTTAGTATCATGAACTCAAGATATTTCATATGATATGGTAATTTGCAAGCAAAGCAAAAATTTATCAACATCCAAAAATCTCAACACCTTCTCATTTGTGTCATCTATATATCAACTAATGTGTCCATTTAACAACAAGACAACTGTTGAAATCACGTGCATATATATATATATATATTATATATGTGATCAAGTTTCCAGGAAGCTACTTTGACCAAGATTTTGAGTGACGTAACGTTTAATTTTGTGAAATTAAACGGCATAGGATCGATCTACGTTTCGAGTAGATGATCGTGGTGTATTCACATTCTCAAATCCGATTTCCGGTGAGTGAAAAATAATGGATCAAAGTTGGTCACTTAAACATGAAGTTATGTGATTAAGGGGATAAGCATGGATTAATTAATCCTTATCCCACATTGATTAATGTACATAAATTAATTGTTTATATAAGTGGTTCATTGAACACTTAGTATAATTGTGTGCACAAGTGATGGGCTATAAAAGCCCACACGCATCACGCCGCCCGCCCAGTCCAGCCCGACCCGCCCGGTCCGAGTTCGGGTTCGGCCCGGCCCGGCCTGATTCCGTGGATCGTGGATTTTGGGCTTGTTCGTGGGCCTGGTTCCGTGGCCCATTGCCCGTATATTTTGGATCAACGTTTGATCGAGCCCAAAGATGGAGTTGGTCCGGGCCCAACTCGTGTGGCCCAACCGTTGGGCTGCTGCACTCAAGAGACGTCCGGATACGTCCAATGAACCTGGACGCACGCGTTGTCCAGATTCATCGTAACTGTCGGTAACGTTCCGACATGATGGCTCTGCGGGAAACGTGGGCACGTTGTCTCCCGAAACCGCCGCGTAACCCCTCTGCACTCAATGGGGGACATAACTCCGTAACACCCGACATCAATGCGGGTGTTGACTCCAGCATGCTCCCCATGAGGGGGACGACGCCTATAAATAGGACATGTCTCCTCAAAGATTAGTCACCTCTCGCAAAAACATTCCAAAGATACGTAAGAGAACTCCATGCATACATATTTTGTGTCCAAGCTCGCCCTCGCCTCCGTCCGGGCCACGGAGCTCGTTGGTCCGCGGTGCGCCACCTACGACGCATGTCGTTTCATCTTTGGGACGATACGCCGTAACCGAGAGCACTACCGGGCGTATCTCGCCTTCATGGAAAGAGGCCTCGACTCGGCATAAGTTTATTGTTTTGTTTCATTTTTGTTTCAATTGCATGTTCATTGTTAGTTTTGATCTCCTACTTCTACATTCTGTTTTAAGTTGTAATACGCCCGGCAAGTTGTACTGTTCTGTACACACTTTTCCAACAATCGCAAGACGAGATAGTACTTGCCACAAGGAGTTGAGACTTTTTAATTAACTTAAAAATTTCGAAACTAATACATTTGCTTGGAGATGTCGACTGCACCTGCCACCGACTCGCTCACCGCCGCCGCCTCTCATCGCCGCCAATCGCATAATGGCTACGGCTATGTTTGGTTTGATGCCTTCGGGGTCAACCATTGGACCCTTTGGGTCGACTTTGGTTCCACTTTTAGTGGTTCAACAATTAGTTCCACTTTTAGTGGTTCCAGTGGTTCGACGACTGCACTTTTCAGTGGGTCGACTGTTGGATCCATGGGATCTAACACCGGTGGTTCTCATTCGAGTTCCATGTTTCAAAGACACCCAAGTGGTGCCAGTGGATCCGATTTTGGATCGATCTCGGCGCTGCTCATACAAAGCGAGGATGATGCCGCCACCGAGAAGCCGCCAAGTTTGGAGGATCCGACTTCAAGAGATGGCAACAAAAGATGTTGTTCTACCTCACGATGTTGGGCTTCACCAACTTCGATGGAAGATGAGCCCGCCGTTCGGGTCAAGTGACGAACTTTCATGTCCGGGCAAAGATATGACAACCGCCTGACCGCAACTATCTTTGTAAAAATTTTATACTGTAGTTTAGAAGATAGCTTGTATAGTGTTTATGTTGTTGTAACGACATCCAAATGTATGTGGGATGCGTGAGAAAAGAAGCACCGTAGTGATGATGCGAGATAAAGAAGTTCATTGTAGCCAAATATTTGGACTACAAGATGGTCAATTCTCGACCGATCATGGACCAAGTGCAAGAGTTTCAACTCATTGTACACGAGGTTCAAGCGAAGAGCACACCGCTTTGGACGGCTTTGTCGTCGCTATGATGATTGAGAAGCTACCCCGGTGGAGAGACTTCAGGTCTACCTTAAGCACAAGCGAAAGGATATGACGCTGAAGACTTGATCGTCAAACCGCGCATCGAGTCCGACGTGAAGAAGCAAGATCTAAAAGCGAAAGGCTTGCTCGATGCGAAGGCTAACCTGTTGGAGAGAGGCGGTCCCTCCAACAAACGTGTTCGTCCCAATGTCAATGACAAAGGCAAAGGGAAGGTGGTTGCTCGTAAGTTTGACGGGGACTGTTACAATTATGGCAAGCATGGTCACACGAGTAAGGACTACCGTCAGCCTAAGAAGAAGAAGGCTAAGCAAGTTGCCAATGTTGTCGAGAAGGACTTCGACAAATGGGACAAGGATGACTTGGCTGCTGTGGTGACCGAAGAAGTCAACCACATCGAGAATCAAGGTGGATGGTTCATCGACACTGGCGCAACCGCGCACGTCTGCGCCGAAAAGATGCGTTTCTCCACCTACAAGCCTGTTGAGGGAGGAAGCTCAACATGGGAACCAAGCTCGTCCGAGGTTGCCGGAGTTGGTGATGTGGTGCTCAAGATGTCGTCCGTGTTGAGATCACGTTAAAGGATGTCTTTGCATGTCCCGGACATTCGCAAGAACTTAGTGTCAGGCTCTATTCTAGTTAATAAGGGTTTTAGACTAGTTTTGAGTCGGACAAGTTTGTCTTCGACTAAGTTTGGAAAGTTCCTTGGTAGGGGTTATCTCACCGGGGTCTTTTTAAACTAAATGTAATGGTCATGCGCCGTACCCAAGTTTGCTATGAATGAAAATGCATCTACTTCTCTTACTTAATCGAGTGCTCGATTTATAGCATTGTAGATTAGGACATGTTAATCTAAATGCAATAAAAGATTAGTAAATTTAGATTTACTAAAGTTAAATGAAGTTAATACACAAACGAAATGTGAGGTTTGTGTGGAAGCCAAAATGGCTAAGTTACCGTTTCATTCGGTAGAACGGAGCACTAAACCTCTAGAATTTATTCACACCGATGTGTGTGATTTAAAGTTTGTACAAACTAGAGGTGGTAAAAGTACTTCATCACGCTTATTGATGATCGACAAGATATTGTTATCTTTACCTTCTAAGAAGTAAAGACGAGGCTATTAAAGCTTTTAAAACTTCAAGAACGAAGCCGAGAATCAACTAAGCTATCGAATTAAGATCGCTCAAGTGATAGATGGGAGAATATGTAGCTCCGCTTGAGGCATTATGCAACGAAAGTGGTATAATACATCAAACGACAGCCCTTATTCACCTCAATCTAATGGCGTTCTTGAACGAAAATCGAACACTTAAGGAGATGGTGAATGCTTTGTTGATTAGTTCGAGGTTGCCCAGAACTTGTGGGGAAAACTGCTTTGACGACCAACTACATCTTGAACAAGATTCCACTAAAGAGTAAGGATGTCAATCTCACGAGTTGTGGAAATGAAGAAACCATCGTACAAATATCTCAAAGTGTGGGGTGTTTGGCGAAGGTTGAGGTGCTCTTCCTAAACAAGTTACAATTGGACTGCTTTTACGATCGATTGTATCTTTATTGGTATGCATCGAACAAAGGCGCTTATCGTTTCGATCCACGGTCGAGGTACCGGATATGATGTGGGGACGACGATTGAATCAAGGAATGCTATATTCTTTGAAAGTGTTTATCCTCAGAAAGATAAGGATAAAGTGAAGCCGACTCTAGCAATAGAGCGATGGTGGCTTCGAGTTATAAACCTTTGGAGGAAGAACATATATCGCATAAGAGATCGAGGTCTGATCCAGAGGGATCGGAACAGAGACGAGGCAGTAGAGTCAGAACGCCAAAGGATTTTGGTCCCGACTATATTGCGCTCATGTTGGACGAAGAACCAACGTCGATCAAAGTAGCCTATGCTCGGCCAGACGGGATGCTCGCGAGAGGTCGCTCAGTGAGATTGATTCTATTCTGCAAAACCACACTTGGGTGCTGGTTGATTTGCCAGAAGGTTGTAAGCCATTAGGATGCAAATGGATTACGTCTATTAGGGTGCTTCTCGCAATTGCTGCTTTGCACAATCTTGAGATTCATCAAATGGACGTTAAGACCGCATTTTGAATGGTGACCTCGAGGATGAGGTATATATAGAGCAACCCGAAGGTCTGTAGTACCGGTCAAGAGGCAAGGTATGCAAACTCGTGAAGTCTCTATATGGTTTGAAACAAGCATTGCAAACGGCACTTGAAATTTGACAATATAATGTTGGAAAATGGTTTCAAGATCAACGAGTGTGACAAATGTGTCTACGTTAAGAACACTGATAATGGTTATGTTATAGTGTGTCTGTATGTAGATGACATGTTGATCATGGGTAGCAATACTCAAGTCATTAATGACACAAAACACATGTTAAATAGAAATTTTGACATGAAGGACATGGGTTTAGCTGATGTGATTCTTGGAATCAAGATTCTAAGAAGATCAGACGGAATTGTCTTGACACAATCTCACTACGTCGAGAAAGTGCTTAAGAAATTCAACACGTTTGATAGTTTTCCTGCTAAGACCCCATTGGAGCTCAATGTTCACTTGAGTAAGAACAGGGGTGAACCTCTTGGGCAAGAAGACTATGCTAAGGTTATCGGGTGTTTGATGTATCTTACAAACTGCACTCGACCTGACATAGCTTGCGCCGTGAATAAATTGAGTCGTTACACGAGCAATCCAAGAAAGGAGCATTGGAAGGCTCTAGTGAGAGTTTTGAGGTACTTGAAGTATACTCAAAATCATGGGCTGCATTTCACGAGATATCCCGGTGCTTGAAGGGTACCGTGATGCCAATCGATATCCGACACGAAAGATTCACTTTCTACAAGTGGAGTGCGTGTTCACGATTGGGAGGTGTTTCTTGAGATCCACGAACAGACGTGTATAGCCCGATCCACCATGGAATCGAAATTCATAGCTTTGGATAAAGTCGCGGTGAGGAAGCCGAGTGGCTCTGTAATTTTGGAAGATATTCCATGTTGGTTCAAACCTATGCCACCGGTGATGACTCACCGTGATAGCCAAGCGGCTATCGGAAGGGCGAAAAGTGGTTTGTATAATGGTAAGTCTCGACATATCGTCGACGACATAATACCGTGAGGCATTTGATCTCGTGGGGTTATATCAATCGACTATGTCAAGTCAATAGATAATCTGCGATCCGCTAACCAAAGGTTTGAACCGGATCAAATGATCAAGTTACTAGAGGAATGGGATTAAAATCCACATCTTAAGAACAATCATAGTGGTAACCCAACCATGATGACTGGAGATCCCAAGAACGTGGTTCAATGGGAGAACTAAGCTATAGGAGTTCGTGTGTAAACACTCAAGTTAGTCTGTTCCCTAGAAAGCAAACGAGTGTTGAAAAACTTGCCTAGTGGTGAGGTTGAGTCATTGACTCTTAAAGATTCCTAAGATACCTCGAGGAGGTTGAGTATGGCAAGATACTCGGTAAAGAATCACCTATATAAGTGTGAAGTGGGGCCGCTTCAAACAAAACACTTATGAATCCAAAGTGGATGTCTATGGCCAAAATGGAATCAAACGTGAGAACGGATGAGGTTGAGGTGTTAAAGTGTTAATACCATTGTCTCAGTGCACGTTGTGGGGGAATAGTTCAGAGCATCGTGTCCACTAATCCGCATGTGTACTCGATGGTACTAACTATGGAAGGTTCAAGGCCATAAACCACCTGTCCAAATATTTTAACATCTCTTGAGGACTGAGCTGTGTCTGCATACATGCATATGACTATTTCCACTCATGTGGGGGATTGTTGAAATCACGTGCATATATATATAATATTATATATGTGGTCAAGTTTCCAGGAAGCTACTTTGACCAAGATTTTGAGTGACGTAACGTTTAATTTTGTGAAATTAAACGGCATAGGATCGATCTACGTTTCGAGTAGATGATCGTGGTGTATTCACATTCTCAAACCGATTTTCGGTGAGTGAAAAATAATGGATCAAAGTTGGTCACTTAAACATGAAGTTATGTGATTAAGGGGATAAGCATGGATTAATTAATCCTTATCCCACATTGATTAATGTACATACATTAATTGTCTATATAAGTGGTTCATCGAACACTTAAGATAATTGTATGCACAAGTGATGGGCTATAAAGCCCACACGCTGCCGCCGCCCGGGCAGTCCAGTGCCCGGCCCGGCTCGGTCCGAGTTCGGGTTCGGCCGGCCGATTCCGTGGATCGTGGATTTTGGGCTTGTTCGTGGGCTTGTTTCGTGGGCCCGGTTCCGTGGCCCATTGCCCGATATTTTGGATCAACGCCGATCGAGCCCAAAGATGGAGTTGGTCCGGTGCCCAACTCGTGTGGCCCAACCGTTGGGCCTGCTGCACTCAAGAGACGTCCGGATACGTCCAATGAACCCGACGCACGCGTTGTCCGATTCGTCAGAATCGCTTGTAACGTTCGACATGATGGCTCATGCGGAAGCGTGGGCACGTTGTCTCCCGAAACCGCCGCATAACCCTCTCGCACTCAATGTGGACATAACTCCGTAACACCCGACATCAATGCGGTGTTGACTCCAAAGATGCTCCCCATGAGGGACGACGCCTATAAATAAGACATGTCTCCAAAGATTAGTCTCCTCATCGCAAAAACATTCCAAAGATACCTAAGAGCACTCCTCGCATACATATTTTGTGTCCAAGCTCTGCCCTCGCCTCCGTCCGGTTCACGGAGTCGTTGGTCCGCATGGTGTCGCCACCTACGAGACGCTGCGTTTCATCTTTGGGACGATACGCCATAACCGAGAGCACTACCGGGCGTATCTCGCTCTTCTGAAAAGAGGCCTCTCGACTCGGCATAAGTTTATTGTTCTGCTTTCATTTTTGTTTCAATTCATACAAGTTCATTGTTAGTTTGATCTCCTACTTACATTCTGCTTTTAAGTTGAATACGTCCTGAGTTGTCTGCTCTATACACACTTTTCCAACAACAACCACATAAAGTCACGAATTATGTAAACAAGTTGAAATTCACTAGTTCTTTGACAAGAAAAAGTCGAAACTCACTAGGAAGCAATAAACTAATTTAGATTTGAAGTTCTATTCAGATTACTTCAAAAATATTTAATTTTTGTTTCCTATTTTTTTCTTTTTGATAAGTCCCCAAAATTTCTTTTTACTCTATTTATGAAAATTATCCCACAAAATACTTCATACCTATTATCATCAACAACACTATTTATTTATACATTTTATCACTTATGTTCCACCGCTATTCATATTTATTATTCTAAAAAACAACACTTAATTTATACATTTTACCTTACTTCACTCACAATACACTCAACAATTTTTATTAAAATATGTGCTGAATATTCCTAGAAAGACAATTAGAAGGCGAAGAAAGTATATAACAGAAATGATGAATTCCAAACATGACTCAAATCCTCCAATCAGGACAACCACCAACGAGTTTATAATCTAAGAACTCCAAATCAACCACCAAACTTCTCAATTAAACACAATCTTAAATGAATTGGAGAAAACTAAACTTTGTAAAATTGGCAAAGCTAGTTGCTGGCAGCACTCCTGCGATGCTAGAACATTAACATTGGACAATGAATTAGGGCGAACAAATTAAGAGGATGTTTTATGAAGCATAAAACAAAAAACAGTTTATAAATTTGCTTTTGGGAGAACTTATGTTCACCAAACACCCCAAGTCCTTTCTCCCAAATAAGTTCATTCAACCCAATTTATAATTAAGAAACTAAAATTGTAGAAATTTTAATTTTGATCACTAATGTCAATACCGAAAACCAAACTTGAACCAACTCAAAAAAAAATCCATACAAACTACATTTCATTTTATAAGTATATGAGGGGATACGAATGGAAAGGGTTAACCGAAAGTATAAATCTTTTTTCATAGAAGCAATAAATCTCGTGATGAGTTGAGTCTTTACAAGTCGAACAAGTTGCCTCGTCCCAATACGATTCACCTTAATTTCATGAACAAACACGGCGCGTCGCATTCCATCCCGCAAAACGGTGGGCCCTACGTCGGCACAGACGTATGACAACTACTTAACACAAAATATCAGTTGCCCCCTCTACCCTCTGTTTCTGTGGTTCTAACACCTCCACGTGTCACCCCACACTAGTCAGCATCCAGATTTCCACTCTCCCGACTTGTAAATTAGATAAAGATGCGCAGCTCTGCTTATTGCCTCCCAAACCACTAGTTAAGCCTCGCCACCAAAACTATTGGAGAGAAGCAATTTAGTAATTATTTTTTCCCTTTTTTCTTTCCATTTGACTCTGTACTAATCATGAGGATGACACACAACGGCGGTGGCGCCCCAAGGTCAAAGTTTTTTCCGGCGGGGCTGAATGTGGCGGCGAAGCCCTGCGACTACTGCAAGTCAGCGGCGGCGCTGCTCTTCTGCCGCGCGGAGTCGGCTTTCATGTGCATAGCCTGCGACTCCAAGGTGCATGATGCCGGAGATAGCTCGGCGTGCCTCAAGCACGAGCGCGTGTGGATGTGCGAGGTCTGCGAGCAGGCTCCCGCCATCGTCACCTGCAAGGCCGATGCCGCCGCCCTCTGTGTCACCTGCGACCGCGACATCCACTCGGCCAACCCCCTCGCCAGCCGCCACGAGCGCGTCCCCGTGGTGCCCTTCTACGACACGGCCGACTCCGTCGTCATGAAGTCCACCGCCGCCGCCAGCCTCCTCGTCCCCGCCGCCGAATCCGACTCCAGCTTATTCGCCTGCGGCGTCCACGACCGGAAACTCGACGCCGGCAGCGGCTATGTCGACGACTCCTGGATGCGGACGAGCCCAACCGTCGCCGCCAAAATCCCGGCCGACCCCCCTGATTTGAAAGCGATGGAGTTGTTTTTCCAGGATTCTGATCAGTTCCTCGACTTCGATAACTACCAGATTTCATCGCAGCCTTACAGCGACAGCGTCGTTCCGGTACAGACAACAGTCAAACCGCCTTTGCCGACTCCCTTTACTCATGATCACTCGCCGGAAAACCGGTTCCAGATTGATTTCACTAGGTCCAACATCAACTCCTACAACAACAACAGCAACTTCACAACACCGTCTCTCAGCCACAGTGTAATTAATTACCACTTTTCATCATTTAATCCACCAATTTTATTAATTAAATTAATCTGACAAATTATATTGTGATATTCAGGTCTCATCCTCGTCAATGGATGTGGGGGTTGTGCCGGACGGAAGCTCCGTATCAGAAATATCATACCCCTTCGGTCGAAACGTCAGTACGACCGCCGATCCGACCGGGAACCAGAGCTCACATGCGGTCGGGATGGACCGGGAAGCCAGGGTGTTGAGGTACAAGGAGAAGAGAAAGAACAGAAAATTCGAGAAGACAATTCGCTACGCTTCTCGAAAGGCTTACGCGGAAACCCGGCCGAGGATCAAGGGCCGTTTCGCGAAGAGAATCGACTCCGAGTCTGATATTGACCAAATCTTTGGTGCTGGCGCCGCTAATTTCATCGCCGACGCAAGATTCGGCATCGTCCCCACGTTCTGACGGGAAAATATTGAATTAATATATTACTCTTGTATCCCTTCTAATTTTCAGCTTATTGGATAATTAGATTTCTTTGTGAAAGGAAGATAAATTAATATTAGTATTCATAAAATCTGCTCGTTTGAATCTTATTTCACCTCTGTATTAAATTTGAAGCAAATCGGCACTTTATAGAATTATATCTTTATCTGAAAATCTGAAAAGCCTGCTACTTTTGGTCGAAGGACTTTCAAGTTTCAGCTGGTAAATTTCTAAATCAACTTATCTTTCTTTTAAGATTATTCCTAATTTTTTTCGGTTTTATGAAGTAAGAATGTCTTTGCATCCGAAAATCATATTAATGTTTCATTTAACTTTGATGAATTAAATTACCTACGGTCTAAAAGTGTGAGTGTTCTGAATTCAATCGCTATTAACCTTTTCCAATCTAAATTTTCTGTTTCTATTTCTAACATAAGCAATAATAATAAAAATCATCTAGCTTTTTTTTTTTTTCCTATTCTGTTTTGAGTATCAATCTGAAAAAAAAGAAAAAGAATTGTATAGTTTTTACTGTATTGGTGGCGATGGTATGTAATGATGGATGAGTCCAAATATCGATCTTGATTGGCATGTAGGAAAGTGGATCTAAAACTGGAAGCTGGTTGGCTGAGGGGTCATTTTCAATGCTAAAAATGATATTTTAATTTAGTGAGGATTGATTGGTGGTGATTGATTTAGGGTAAATTTAGCATAGTTGTGCACCAGAACCAAGCAATCAGACACCACCTAACCTGTTCGCAGTTGTAAATGAAACCTAGTTTGAACCGAACTTCTGTAAGATTTTTAAAGCTTACACACGAGAATCCAGATTTTCCTTAGAGATTTGTCTGCCTAAATATGTTAGAATGAGATTGTGGATTGTAAAACTTTTCGTTGTTTCGGGCGGATAAGTAGAGGTGACAAAATGGTGGCCCGGATCGGCCCACCGGGCTTTGGGTACTATGCGGGTCGGGTCGGGCTGTCCGCATAATGCTATCTGACCCAAAATTTAAGAGCCTAGTCCAGCCCCATTCAGGCCACCGGGCCATCGTCCTAAGCTCGTGGTAATAGTACATTTATATGCGTCCTATTAGATATTATAGTATGATATTGAAGAAACTTTTTAATACACTTTTATGCATCTTATTAGGTATTGTAATATATCACATAGATTACGTAACAAAACACTTATAAGCGTCTTATTAGGTTCATATATACCTAACAAAATGTTTATATACCTAATGAGGAGCTTATATAAGCATCTTATTAGGTATTATATGAATAGTCACCGGGCAGACTATTTAGCCCGAAAACCCTGCGCTTTTAAATTTCAAAGCCCAAGAGGTCCGTTCGCTATGTGAGTGGGTTTTTAGTTCGATTTTTTCTTCTTATTTTACGAGCTCAACCCGACCCCAATTCCGGATACCTCGGGCCGACCCATCGGGTCGGACCAATTTTGCCGGCTCTACGGATAAGTAGAAGATTGTGTGGGAACAATATATTAAACCATCAACCTCAAATATATTTGTCTAACATTTAATTTGCGCATCCATGTGTATATAAATATAGTTTTACCGACTTATACATATTTAACTTATTACATTATTATTGTGTGCTCCAAACTGTTTATAAGGGTAATACAGTAAATCACTCCTAGTCATTTTCATAACAACACTACTGTTTGCAATCTTCTTCAAATCATGTTGGAAGCTCTTACAAGCGACTGTATGTCGATTACTAGAGATGGCAACAGATCTTGAACCTGTTCAAATCTCTGTAGATTTATATTCATTTTTTAGGATTTTGCTCATCAAAATTTTGGATTCGATGGATCTGGATCATATCTTTAAATTTTCGATCTAGGTTGGTCGACACGCAGACCCTCTTACAATTTAATATATTCTAATTAAATTTTATTCTAACACAAGACATAATTCTTAAAATTTCCTTCTTCCAAACATCCGCCCGCGAGCTCACACAATCTCAAACCCTTATCTTCATTCCTAATTAGTTCTTGTACTTCTGGCAACCCCATCACCATCGAGGCGCCGCCCCTTCCCGGTGAACAACATAGTTGTCGTCTGAGTCACATATCGTGCCACATTCCCTCACCGTTGTCATTTGCTGCCTTCCATTGCGACCTTAGCCTAGCTCGCCCAACGTCGCCCTTCACTTGGTGAGTAGCAAGCTGTTAGGCATTATGTTTTCTAACTGATAAGAATTTATGTGCCTCATATATTTTCCCTTAATCTTGCAATAATTGTATGGCGTAATGATGTTATTGTGAATTTTCGTTAATTTATAACTTTTGTTAGAACATAAAATATATAGATTCGAGTCTAGATCTTGGACTTTATAGATATGGGTCTGAGATTTTATTTTTTGACCCAATGAATTTGGACCGGCTCCGTATCTAAACAAAAAAATTGAATTTGAATCTGAATCTAGTAAGATTCTATCCAAAACCGATCTATTATCATCCCTAATCAATCCTCCCCCGACTTAAAAGAAAAACAAAAAACAAAATTGTTGGAGAGGCACTGAGAATTGGTTTATTCTCTGGCATACAGTTGGAAAATGATCATTATCGTACATAAAACTTGGTCAAACAAATAAAGCTTGTAGAGCTGTTCAGAAATTATAGTATGTCGTTGCACAGGGTCATTACGAAAGGAATTTTAATTCACGTTTGAACATATCATTTGGTTCATTTATGCAATAATATCCAATCACTATTGAGCATACGAAGTCCTTTTTGTAAATAAAAAATGGCTTTATGTAATCTTATAGCTAAATAATAAACCCAAACATTAGGAGACAAAGATATTTCTCATAAAAAACAATTACTTTTGTATTTTCTGATTCGTTAGTTGCGTTTTCTTTTAAGAAAGAGAGAGGAAAAACGGAGGCAAGAAAGGAACACTGCATTAATAGAAGTGGGCCTCCCCTGCAAAAATGGTCTCCAACCACGTGACGTTCACGTGCGGAGTATTAACACAGCATAATTGATCTACTTTAATAGGGCCCAGCCCAGTCAACTACCTAAATACCCCACTTATCATTCTCATGTAAAATTTTCCTTTGTCATTCTCTGCAAATAGCAACCAACACACGAGATTCTTAGCTACAAATAGTGCTACATATTTTCCTTCATTTCCCAATCAATTATATTAGCCTTTCATGGATAATATATAACACATTTTTGAAAGTTGGATATATTGCGAACTCTAGATATATTACTTCTGTAACCGGTATTATATAATTATATTGATTATTGATTTACGTTATAATTGATGGTGTGGTTGGAAGTACAACTAATAAGGCAATCAAAGATGCAGTCAATGATACCACTAGCTCAGTGGCATTCTTCCCTTTATAAGGATAAGTGATCAGGATACAAATTTAGAATTCCAATCCCCTGACTCAATAAAAAAATATAGTAAATGATATAATTTATTATCAGGCCTTTATGTAGGCCTCAGAACAAACCAAACTGTCATCAGTGAAATACTTCGGAATCACTCAAAAAAGTTCGTTTGAAATTCGATCGTTTTGTAAAAGAACCGAACTCGAACCTCGAATAAGTTTATCGAACCGAACTCGAGCTTAGAGATGTTCGGCTCGTAGGCTCGCGAACATGTTTGGCTTGAACTCAAATGAGCCAATTCGCGAACCCTGATTCGAACATATTCGCGAACGTATAAAATAATAAATTATTTATATATATTTAAATAATTAAAATAAATAATAAATTATAAAATATATGTTAATTATAATTATTTAGCAAAAATAAGCATATAGATGAAGTACTGATAATAAATTATTTATATATTTAAATAATTAAAATAAATAACAAATTACAAAATATATATTTTAGTATAAATTTCATCTAACTTATATAACTAATTAACTAATTATCATATTTATACTCGTATAATATTTTTGAAAAGTAAATGTAATTAAATGATGTTGCATAGTATATTCAGGTTTATTTATTATATATATATTTTTATTTTAATCAAACCTTAATATATATTTTCATGTGTTTTATAAAATCATTAAATGAATAATTAATTAATATAATGAGATATTGATTTGGAGAAATATAATTAATAATAACATGATTTATTAAGTTATCCTATGAACAAAAATATCAATTTAGATAATTATTGTAACGACCCGGCTTTCGGATTGACGGCTGACCTCCTCACGCATCAACACGAGTCTTTTCAGGTGTCTTTGTCCTCACTCACACACCCCGAGAAAACTTCCTGGGGTCACCCATCCCATAATTGCTCCAAGCCAAGACGCTTAACTTTAGAGTTTTATGAGATGAACTTAGAAAAGAAGATGCATCTTGTTGGTATGAGTAGCACATATCAAATCCTTTAAGCTCTCCTCGAATATGCGGTCCCATACCGCATATTCTCGAAATCCTCTCATTCCGGTGCGTTTGGTTCATTCATGTACCCTTCGCTTTGAAGCCTTAATCGAGCCGCCATCGTCCATGCCTCCTCACCGGCGATCACTCAGTATTTCCTCCGGGCGGCCACATGCCCACCAACTTCCGCTTGGTTCGTCCCGAACCACACCGTCTCGGGAGAGGTTCGGCTCGATACCATCTCGTAACGACCCGACTTTCGGATTGACGGTGACCCCACGCATCAACACGAGTCTTTTCAGTGTGCTTTGTCCTCACTCACACACCCCGAGAAAACTTCCTGGGGTCACCCATCCCACAATTGCTCCAAGCCAAGACGCTTAACTTTAGAGTTTTATGAGATGAACTTCCAAAAGAAGATACATCTTGTTGGTATGAGTATCACATATCAAATCCTTTAGCTCTCCTCGAATATGCAGTGCAGTCCATACCGCATATTCTCGAAATCCTCTCATTCCTAAGGCGTTTGGTTCATTCATGTACCCTTCGCTTTGAAGCCTTAATCGGAGCTGCTCCTTGTCCATGCCTCCGCACCGACGATCACTCCGTACTTCTGCCCCGGGCGTCACAATTATTATGTACACGTATACAAGTATACATGATTTACATAGTTATATTTATATCTCGATAATTATAATTCTAAAAAATTAATTACAAATAACATACATCACTAATTGACTATGAGATAAATATAATAATAATTCATAATTCTAATATAAAGTTAATCTACCTTATATAACTAAGTAACTATGATATAAAACAATTATAATTTGTAACTCATAAGTAGATTTTGAAAAGTAAATATAATAGAATGATATTGAGTAGAATATTCAATTTATATATTATTCATAATACCAAATACTTATGTTTCACATATACTTTAATCTTTTGACAACTATATATGTGTTTTTTTTTTTTTAATCATGGCTTAATATATATATTTTCATGTGTATTATAAAATCATTAAATTAACAATTAATTGATCAAATGAAATATTGAGTTGGAAAACTAAAAAAATATCTTATGAACAAAAATATCAATATAGATCATTATAATGTATAAATATATAAGTATGAGTTACATAGTCATATTTCTTTCTCTATAATTATAATTCTAAAATAAATAACATCTAACTTACATAATTAATTTACCATGAGATAAATATAATAATAATAATTCGTAAGTAGATGAATGAAGTAGATGTTTTCGAATGATATTAAATAGTATATTAATTTTATATATTGTATAGTCTATATCCAAAACTAGCTAGAATCAGACATATTTTTTTATATGAATCTTATTCAAAACTAGCTAGAATCAGATATCTTTTTCTTGTTCTAGTTGTGAAAATTTCATTTGGTAATGAATCTTGTTAAACTTCTTATTGTAATTATTGTTTGATTGTGATTGATTAAGAGACTATGCATCCTTTGAATTAATGGAATCATGGAGTGAATTATGCGAAAATAGTGTTTTAAGCAGAGTCGAGCTTGAGCTCGAACTCGAGTTCGATCTCGAATTCAAGTTCGATCTCGAGCTCGAATAACACATTATCAAATCGAATTCGAGCTCGAAAACGAGCAAAGTCGGACACGAGCAGAGTTCGAGCTCGAGTTCGAATATGTCTCATAAACGAGTTGTTATCGAACCGAATTCGAGTTGCACGCGAGCTCAAAAATTTTATAACGAACCGAGCTTGAGTTCAATTTAAAGCTCGAATTCGAACTCGAGCCGAGCTCGAGCTTTATAGTATTCGACTCGGCTCGGTTCGTATACAGCCCTACCTTTATGTATGGCAACAGGGGCAATGACCTAGGACGGAGGGCCCCAAAATTTTAAAAAAGAATCCAATTACTCAATCTATCAACCATAAATTCAATTGAAAAAAAAATATTTTTCTTTCAACGGCTATCGATATGTGAAGTTCTTAAATTTGTTAAAACTTCATATTGTCTTCCTAATATTTTTATTGAATATAAAATATTGTTCATTATATCGGTTAGCTTCAACAGTACAAAAAATTCCAAACTAAAATTGATAAATCAATGTGCGTTCTACTATGTTTCAAAAAAGGTTAAATAGGCTAGCAATTTTATGCATTGAAAATGAGTTATTGGAATAACTTGATCTTCAAGATGTTGTTGATGATTTTGTTTCCCAAAATGCTAGAAGATCTGCATTATTTTAATAATTATTTGATCCTTATTTGATGATTTACTGTACTTTATAATTAGTATTAATGTACATTCACGTGAGCATGAAAGACCATCATATACTATCTCTAGTTGACAATAAATTCGAAGCTTCGATTTATGGGCTTCTATTTTTATTTTCGCATAAGACTCCGAAATATTAGAACCGACCTTGTTCATGATATACTTGTAGATATAGTTGTGTCTATGACTCTATGGTATACAACTCTTTTATAAGATATAAACTTCACAGTTTCTCATTTATACCGACACTGTCCATTTTCAAAAAAGAAAATGGATAGCACATTTAGTGAAATATATATAATTAATTAATTCATGTAAATATACATCCAATTATGAGCTTTTGGAAATGAAAATGTGATACTTCAATTTGATGCACCGTACGTTATAACAACAAAAAAATCATTTTCACACACGCACAACAACAAAAAATAAATAATTAAGCAACAATGCTTACAAGGAAGCATGTGGAATATATAATCCATACGCGAAGGAACAGACGTGTATTTCTTTTATGTAGGGGTTTGGACGTGAGGCCAATTGAAGATTTTTTTTGCGTATGCACTCTCTATCTTTTCTTCTTTAAATTTTCCGAAATTGAAGATTCATATTTATTTGGACAATTATTTAGTTTGCAACAGTATGTCGCCCACATAAGAAATATCTTCTAATTAATAGTACTCACCAATTGCTTTAAAGTCCACTTTCTACATTAAATGTCTCATATAATATAATGTTCTTTTCCTTAATATACACCTGTTTAGTAATGACCTATTTTTTTGAATGAATAAAAAAGGGTATGGTAGGAAAATCTTAGATAATTTTACCTATATCAATTAGATACAGTTTTTTTAATATTGTAAAAATTGAATGGCTACAACTTATACAATTATAGATCACTATAACTAAAAAAAATGTATGGATAAGATGCTTAAAAAAGAGAGAAAGAAATCAGTCTAATATTTCCAATTGGAAATGCTTAAAATGTACAAATTGTTAAACTATTCTTACAAATTGCTACATGTGGTAAAGTCAGAGTTGATCTGGTTGTCCATTGGGAGTGATCTACTGGTCGAATTCATGAGCTGAATTTGGAGTCCAACCGAAATCTGTATAGTAGGCTTGTTGCAAAAACATGCCTAGTGGTATTATTTATGCTTTCTGTTTGATTAACGGACACCAAACTTCATCGAAAATTTAATATATTTATATCTATCTATATATATATATATATTAAACTGGAATCATAATAAATCTCATTTTCCTGTCTAAACTGCATTTATATAAGCACGTAACTTATTTCATCTCTTTTTCTATTTTCTCTCTCTTTTTTCTTTTTTTCGTTCTTTTTCAAAACTGTGAAATTTCATTGGTAAAAATATATATAACATATATCTTGAATGAAAAATATATTAAAACGAACAAGTTATGATGATATAAAGTCTCAAAGTGAATTATATATATATATATATATAATAATAATTGATTTGTGTCTGCATATGTATGTTTTCTAAAAATTAAGAATCAAATGAATTCGATAGGAAAATTACTGAATCCAAAAATTCGAAAGTTTTCACCTGGGTTTGAATCCCATGAGGGAGGAAAATTTCATTTTTTTGGATTCAATAACTTTTTCGATGGATTCATCAACTTTAACAATGAATTCATCATTTTTGGTTCTCACGTTTTCACGATAAAAATGATTTTCACGTTAACTCTCACACACACACACACACACACACACACACACACACACATATATATATATATATATATATATATATATATATATATATATAGGGTTGGGTTCCGTAGCACCTATCCTCCCTCGAGATAGTATGTAGACTCAATCTAGACCACACATTGTGGCCATGTGGATAGCATGGATAAGCGACACGTGGCATAACATTTTTTTATTTTTATCTTTATTTTATTTGAGGGTAATACAAGAATTTTCTCCTTCTCCTTCTTCTTCTTCTTCTTCTTCTTGCATTGCTACTGTTCATCGGAGAAGAATAGGAAGCTGACAACAACAATGGCACAATGGAGGCGGTCGCGGTGGCGGTTGTTACGACGACGACAATCGCGGTGGCTGATCGCTACCTGAAATTACAGAAAAATCATTGATTTGTTGCTTGAAATTGAAGAAAATAAATAGAATTTTGAGAGAAGATTGAGGTATCGAGAGAGATGATGACTATGGTGATGTTTATGGTGAAGTTCGCAAAAAAATTGGAGTAGGAGACGGTGATTTACAGTGGAATTCGCCGGAAAATCAGAGAAATAAGTGAATCGGAGAAGGCGACGACGAGATGATGCCATCTACGAAGAATATGCATATTGATACACATAAACCTGCATCATAATACACATAAACCTGCATCATAATATACATAAACCTGCATACGCATAATAATTTATAGGCATGCATATTAAAAAACAAAACATGCATACGACTAAACATAAACATGCATACGATTAAACATAAATATGCATAGAACAAAACACAACCCTACATGCGTTGAAACAAAAATTATCATTTTCGATATCTCTTTTCTCTCTTCTTCAATATGCACAAACACTTTCTTGTTGATCATTTGCTTTCTTTCTTGTTGATTGTTTGTTTTCTTTCTTGTTGGTTATATGTTTTTTTTAATTATGAAACTAAAAGTAATTGATCTAAACTAAAGAATAAATTATGGATAAATCAATATCACATGCATTTTCGTGTTCAACATTATGTTGTTCTTTGTTCAAGCATATGTAGTTTTTTGTTTTAAAACATGCATGATTCGTTTTCTATATCACATAACAAATCAAATTGTGTGATTTTTGTTCAACCGTATGCGCTTTATGTATAACAATATGCATTTTGTGTTCAATGATATGCGTTTTCGTTTAATTACATGCATAGTTTTTTCCGCAATCACATAACAAATCAAATTACTAATCTACCCTTACTATAGCGAAAATCGGTAAATTAAGCTTTAAAAGTCCGAAAAATCTCAACCATAGGATCTATGAGATGAATGGATGAGATTGAGTACTACATACTATCTCCGACTCGGTACTATTTGATCCATCCTCTATATATATATATATATATATATATATGTATATAATTAGGTTCAAATAAGAACCATTTATAATGTGAGAACTAAGAACCATAAAATTTCATTATAAACAAAATGAATTCGCTATGAAAGTTGATGATCTGCTGGGAAAGTTACTAAATTCAAAAATTCAACATTTTCACCCGATTTTGAATCTCGTGAGTGACGGAAATTCTATTTTTTTAGGATTTTTTTTATTCAGTAACTTTCCCTACGGATTCATCAACTTTCACAACAAATTCATCATTTTTGGTTCTCATGTTCTTAAGATAAAAATTGTTCTCACATTAACCTTCCCCTATATAAATTGATTCATATATATGCAATTCTTAGCATAAATAATGAGAACAAATTATAGGCATTAGATTTAAAAATATAATGGTCATTTTTAAGTATGCATCTGAATTAGTTATATATAAATTTCTATATATAATTTTGCATTTGTGCATTTGCATCAAATTGAATATGAAGCGTCCATATTGATTTATCAATTATTAATGTTTGTCCTCATTTTACATTATAGGGAGTGATTATAAGGAGTGTCCACATGATAATCACTCCCTATATAAATATATAAATATATATATATATAAAATAAAATGTTAACTCAATGTTTTATTTTTATTTCTAACTTTAGTTTTAATTATCTAAATTTTAATTATTTAATTCTAATAAATTAATTTAATTAAAAATATATTTTATTCTTTATTAAATAACAAATATCAAGCAAGTGTCAATATATGATTAAAATTAAATTCATAAATAAATATAATAAATAGAAATAATATATGAAAAAATGCACTTTAATTATAGCAAGAACCAAAATAGTAACATATATGCGATGGTGTAATTTGCTCGATAAAAAATAAATAAATAAAACTTAAAATTAATGTGATTTATTAGCATTAAATAATTAAAATTTAAAATTTTTGCAAACATGTTACCTTGTGATGGGTGTACTTTGCTCCATGAAAAATAATCAAAAAAATGTTTTAATCATATAAATCTCAACGATGAATTATCGTTTGCTTAATTGCAAATTTTAAATTTAAATTATTTATATGTGGATAAATGATATGTATATACGCATTAGTGAAAATGTTTTATAATAAGGTTGCATATATTGTGAAAGTCAATTTAGTTGTCTATTATAAATTAAATTTTCATATTTAATATATTTGCTATATATGTAAAATATATCATTATACTTGAAGATTAAAGTATACACATAATAAAAACAAAATTTATCTTATTTTAAAATATTTATTTTATTTGTAAATGTATTTGAAGTTTATTATTTACTATAAACTATAAGATATTAAAGAATACTTTTATATAAATTTCAATCCCATCAAGTTTATACTTTTGCTGTGCGAATTTAGTATCCAGTTGATTTGAAAATTTTCTTTTATGCTTTATATGTTTAGAATACCTTACGATTTTACTTATATAGTTCTGTTATACAATTGAATCTTAATATTCTATTATTAATTTGATTAAATAATCATTGCCGTGCGAAGGGCAAATCTAGGCATTGTTTAGAATGCAAATAAGTTAATACATGTTTCTATAAAAACTATTATTATTATTATTATGTTATTCTTACCTTAAATACACATATTATATAGCTCTATTGATTATATATATATATATATATATATATATATATATATATATATATATAGAGTGAATCAAATGAGAATCACATCTTTTTTATGACTCTGCGAACCATGCATAAGATGTTGAAGATGATGCAAAAGCGGTATAAAGTTGTACATAACGAAAACTTTTAAAATTATTTTGTTGTTCAACAATTTTAGAAAGTTTTCGTTATGCACAACTTTATACTGTTTTGTGCATCATCTAAAACGTCTTATGCATGGTTCTCAAGTTCTCAAAAATATGAGTTCTCACCGATCCAACCCCTATATATATATGGATCAAATGAGAACCCTATATATTATAAGAAATGAGAACTAATCTTGAGCGTTGAATTTGCATGATCTGAAGATCACGATTTTATAGTTATATTAGGTATGTTAATTTGCGTTAGTTTCATTAAGGTTGTTATTGTAATTTTATTTAATATTGCCATTGATTGTAGGAGTGATTTTAGGAATTGCTTTTAATAATAATGGTGTTTAGTTATTTGCGTATCTTATCTGTATCTTTTTAAATCAGTTAATATAATCCTAAGTTAGTATAGTTGTGCAGTACTATCATTATTCACCTTGATTCTGCATATATGTTGTTTAATTGTATTCGCTAAATTTTTCGTTTTATATTGTTATGCGTGTAATATACAACGCGTGTGCATGTGCCAGTATTTTATTATGCACTCAGTTTCTAGTTCTGAGAGTTGCAGTAGAACACAACACTTGATAACTAATTGGACTTAAAAATATTTAGATGTCATGCACTACCATTATAATCACATACATAAATACTTACAAGTCATGCATAACAATCTACTGGTTTGTCCAATTTCATAAAAAGTATAATAAAATATCATGTGTGTAAATACAAGTCATGCACTACCAATACAAGTCTATGAATAACTATAAATTGATTAGGCATAACACACATTTCACCTGCCTAATTTTATCGAGCGCAAAACATCATATTTCTTATTGATATGTGATGCACACTTATCCATGCATAACTACCATTATAATTCTATGCATAAGTACTAATAATTCATGCATAGAAAACCAATTGAATAAGGCACAATAACTCCAAAACGGAACATCAATCTAATCTATTTTTGTTTACTATTTGCAGAGATCCTGAAAATTAAAGAAGAGAACAAGTTAGGAAAGAGAAAGAAGGTGAAGAGATTTTATTGTGGTAATTCAGGGATTGGGGGCGGGTTCAATTATGTAATTACAAAATCACCCTTGATGTATTAAATATGGCAAAAACGTGTCAAATTTAGTTAATATTGAACTTATGCATAGATTTAATCTAGACCATTAGATTTAACATTATCTAGGGTGTATATTAGTTCTTATTTCTCATCTTTGGGGTGGTTCCTCCTATAACCAACCCATATATATATATATATATATATATATATATATATATATATATATATATATATGGGTTGGTTATAGGAGAACCACCACTAAGATGAGAACTAAGAACTAATCATCACCCTAGATTTCATCTGATCTGATGGATTATATTTATTCATGCTTACAAAAGAGTTTGACTATTTTTATACTGTTTTTATGATTGTAAACGAGTTAGGGGCACTAAGGTCATTTTAAAGATTCACCATATCCCTAATTTTTCATATTCTCCCACTATAATTCGATTTCCTTTATGAAAATAGTAGTTGTGCATAAGATTGTAATGATTGTGTATAAAATTGTTAGTATTTATGCGAAACGAAATAAGGACTAATTAAGAATCAAACTTATAAAATTGAGAATTATTGTTTGAACAATAATTAATGTATAAATAAAATTTATAAAATTACCTAAAAATAAAGATCACATATAAGAATTTGGCACTACAAATCCCTCAATTCGTGAGTGAAAAAAAAAATGATAAATATATATACAAATATGATTATTCATGTGATTTGGGTAATATGCATAACTATATAGTAATTGTGCATAAGATAATATTTGTGCAAATAAATGGATTAATATGCATACTGTTTAATATAGTGTGCACAAACATAGTGATTTAAAGCATAAGCATAAACTCGAAAAAATGCAGATAAAAAAGATATACAAAATAAAAATATCATAAATATAAAATAAAATCCCTTAAAACACTCAAAAAATCGATTACATAAAAACAGAAAATTACAATAATATCCTTAATAATAAAATCTAAAAATCAAATACTTAACAAATCTAAAAAATCGTGACCATTAGATTACACAAAATAAACGCACCAGATTAGTTCTTAGTTCTCAAAACATATATGGTTCTCATTTGATCCATCCCCTATATATATAAGCAGAATCTACACATTTCTCTTTCGTCTAAATTTACTACATTAATTGAAGTAATACTTATTCATCAAAACTTATATTGATTTCTATATGCATTTATCATTCAACAATTTTCTTCTCACTTCCCTTTCTATTTCTCCCACTTTCTTATTCCTTCATTCTTTTTCAAAATCATGCGATTTTGTTCATAAAAATATATGCAATATACAACTTGAATTAAACATTACAACAAGAGTTTTAATTTGTTACATGATATGTAAAAGATGAATTTAAAATGAACAAGTTATAACTATTTACAGTTTTAAAATAAATTAAATATATATTATATATGATATATTACACAACTAATTCAATTATTCACTTTATTTTTTTAATATAGTTTTAATTATATAAATTTATTTTTTAATGCTAATATTTCATTTTAATTGTATAATTAACTTTTATTTTTATTAAATAACACATGTATTTTTCAAAAATTATAAATATATTATTTGTGATAATCGTGCTTTGCTCCATAATAAAATAAAAATATTTTTAATCAATATGGCATCTCTACAAAGGAGTCATGCTGAAGAAGAAAGAAGAATAGATAGGGACATGGAAATGATAGGGAAAAGACTGAGCTTTAATCGTCTTTTTTTAATAATACCAAATTAGCTTCCGACGACATGTTCGCTTTAGTTAGTTGAAATTTTGAGACGGATCATTAAATGAACAACAGAGATAAGTATATGCTATATTTGTTATAAAAAAAAATTGACTTAAAGGTCACTAAGAGATCAAAATCCGAACTATAATTTAAAGAATAACTCTTTTATATTTAATATATTTGTTATATATAAAACAAATATCTCTATACTAAATGTTAGAATTTTTAGAAATATGATAACCGTGCATTGCACGGAAGAAATGCTAGTTGTTAGTATAAAGTTCATTCAAAACACATTCATCGAAAAATTAAATTGTTAGTATGTATAAAAAAATACCTTCAAAAAGTTTGATTTTGTTTTAAGTAGACATATTTAAGAGTTTCCAGTTTCCACAGCAAAAACATATGGAATTTTGATTTTGTATGGTTAGAGCCAGGTTCAGGCATTTTAGCTTGTAGATCAGACCCCGCACCATTCGGTGGTCACATGCTAAATTAACTTAATCCCCAGCTATTTCAATTCACTAGCAATATATAATACTCCATCCGTCCCAATATTATTGGCTCTTTTTTTTATACGTAGATTAAGGAGAATTATGTTTTGTATATAAAGTAGCGAATGATACGAAATTCGAAAGACTTTTTAGTATAAAATTGTTTCCTTTTTTTTGGAGGGGGCCAATAATAGTGGGATAATCCAAAAGGAAAACGAGTCAACAATAATGGGACGAATGAAATATATTATTATGAAAAACAATAACTAATTGATTTGTCGCATCGCTATGCACGAAGATAGTTACGATAATTGGTCTCATTGGATATGGACATCGACGAGCTCCAATTTTGGATTCAAAGGGCCCAAACTACGGCTGAGTCCAAAATGGGTGGATTCTGTGATACTCTCTCTCTCTCTGTTGGGGTTGGGTAGGGTGAGATTGGTCGGTTTGGTTAACAAAACCAAATTTCGAATCAAACCTAAAATACCAAAATAGAATCAGAATCGATACCAATCGGTTAATCGGTTAACCGATTAACCGATCTTATCGGTTCGATTATCGATTAACCGAAATTTAAATTAAATTTTAAAAAATTAAAAAAACAAAAAAACAAAAATAACCGAAAATAACCGAATTAACGAAAATAACCGAAATTAACCGAGATTATTTCAAATATTACAGAAATTAATATATTAAATTAAATAATTTTACTTAATAATTAAATAAATAAATAAATAAATTAATTAATTAATTAATTTGGTTAATCGGTATAACTGTTGTTAATCGGTTATACCCGATAACCGAATTACATGCAATCGGTAATCGATAATCGAATCGAAACGAAAAATCGGTTATCGGTTAACCGATAACCGACTTTTTTCGGTTTTGCTTATCGGTTAACCGATAACCGATACCGCGCTTAAGCACCCCTAGGGTTGGGGAAAGAGGGTGGTGGATTCCAGACCTAATTGGATACAATTAACTTACAAATTAAACTTAGCAATTTACGCTCAATATATAGTTTCTTAATTCCATACGTTATTAATTGAGAAAATTAATAAAATATTTATTTTCATATAGTAAAAATATAGACTAATAATTCATATAAAAGATGAAAACCAGCTATTATTACTATTTTACTTTTATTTTCAATTTTCGCATTTTACCTATAATTCAAGACTTGAGTTGGAATTAATTCTTATTATATATAATCCAATTAACATGTTAATGTTGATTTTATCTTGAAATTCAGATGTACGCAAATTGTAGGTCAAATTTCCCGATGCATATACACGCGGCGCGGAGTCCACGAGAAAAGAACGAAAACAATAAAAGCAAACACAAACACTGCCCTCCACAAATTCTGTCTGAAACTCAAGTGTACAAATAAAGAAGAAGCAAAACTCTGTGGCACTAATATCTGTCTCATCGCCTCTCCCATAACGCCGGAAAGGATCCTCCATCTTCTGCGCCTCCAACGCCCCGAAAACGCCGTACACGCTGCTCTCATCTTCATACCCATTCCTCCCACCATCATCGTCATCACTCTCCTGATCACGAGCCATCAAATCCTCAGAATACTTGACGCTCTTGATCCGCGCAGTAGCCGGCGCTCTCGTATTAAGCAGAACCACCACCTCCTTCATCGTAGGCCGCTTCTCCGGTTCACTCTGCACGCACAACGCCGCGACATTAACAGCCTGCATGAGCTGGCTCTCGTCAAAATTCCCCCGAAGCTTCGGGTCGGCGAGGTCCTTGAACCGGCCCCGGGTTATGTGCGGCTCGGCCCACTCGGTGATGGTCCGCTTGATGCCACCCGGAAGCTTCTCGATGGGCTTCCTCCCGGTGACGATCTCGAGGAGGAGGATTCCGAAGCTGTACACGTCGCAGCTCTCGGAGACTTTCCCCCACATGGCGTACTCCGGCGCCAGGTACCCCAGCGTGCCCTTCACGCGCGTCGTCATGTGGCTCACCCCCTCTGGTATCAGCTTCGCAAACCCGAAGTCCGCCACCAGCGGCTCAAAGTTGGAATCCAGCAGCACGTTGCTCGCCTTTATGTCCCTGTGGATGATGTGCGGCGACACCTCATGGTGCAGGTACCTGCGGACCCAGAAAATAAGTGTAAGATTACAAAAATTTATTGGGGTGCTGGGGCTCCTCCAACTCCCTCCTAAATTTATACAATGAATTGAATATATTACAAAGAATTGTAGGCATAAGCAAATTGAAAGTAATAAGAGAGAAGATTACAGTATGCCCTGAGCGGAGCCCATTGCGACTTTCATCCTCTTCTTCCAATCAAGTTGGACTTCGCCAGCGAACTGGCCGTGTAAATGCGAGAGAAGGCTGAGATTAGGCATGTAGTCGTAGACGATGAGGCGCTGGTCGTTGCCGGCGCAGTACCCTCTCAGCCCTAGAAGATTCTTGTGCCTCACTCTTCCTAGCACCTCCACCTCCACCGCGAACTCCATCTCCGCCTTGGAATTCATCGACTTCAACTTCTTCACTGCAATCTACACACACACACACACACACATATATATATATATATATATATATATCACTTTCTCTCCCAATTAATCATCTTAATTTCTGCAAAGCCCTAATCAAATTACCTGAAGGCCATCCGATGTCCTGCCCCAATAAACGCTCCCAAAACCGCCTTCGCCGAGCTTGTAGTCCTCGCTGAAGCCGTTTGTCGCGGCATGCAGCTCCTTGTACGTGAAAATTCGCCATTGATTGCTGTTCGCGCCGCCTCCCAGCGTCAAACTGTGCGAAAAACAAACGTTAATTTTGTTTTGATTAATTGAGATGATGATGTTCGATCAAGTAATTAAGAATGCGTACCCTTCTTCAACTTTATCATAACCGCAGCAACTGAAGGATGATCCCATGGTGGCTTGAGAGTAGACAGAGTTTTCTTCTTTTGGGAATTTTTTGTTTGGCGAATCCAACGATGAAGATGTTCTTTAAAGAATTTGAGATGAAAAAAGTGTGTCAATTGTGGCACTGCCGTCCTAAGCCGGCTGCTCCTCTTTAGATTAAATAATGATATCTTGTTACTGGTTTCTAGTTTGACATCAGCCTCTCATTTCTTGACATATTCAAGTTTTTTATGTCGTTTTATTTTTTCATATCAGGCCAACTGTTTGACTGCATAATATAACATTATATTTACCAAAGCCTAACTAACTATTAGCTTACACCGAATCTTAAATTTAAATAAAGGAATTAGTAAATCAGGACAAATTGCTATTGAAATCGAAATAAGTATGACATTTTCTTCAAGTTGGATCATCTATACATCTGTAACATAAATTTTTGTATTTAAATTTTATAAATACAAAATTGTATAAAAAATAAATATGAATTTGAATTTGATGTATTTGAGATGAGTTCGATCTCTATCTATCATCTGATTCTTCTCTTCGACTTGAATTCTTGAACGATCTTGATGTTCTTCGAGTTGTTTGGAGGGGATGTAGTTCCTTGATCTCCTTGAACTTGAAGTTTGGACTTGACGATGTTGATCTGAAGGACCTTGACCTTGTTTTCAGATCGACTGTCGGATTTGGGTTGATATGTTGAAGAACGTTTGAAGATCTTCAAGTTTGAGCGTCAATGCGGAGGGTATTCACCATATTTCCAAATTGAATGCCATCTTTGATTTGATTTGGAGGATGATCTTGACGAAGAACGTGGTGATTTGCACGAAGAATGTCTTGAATGTTGAAGAAGACTTCGAAGCTTCTTGAAGACTTCGCCGATGATTCTTCGAGTGTCTTGAGCTCTTCGATTCTTCACCTTCTTCACTTCACTTCACCTCTTACTAATGAAGCCCCAACACTCCTATTTATAGATTTAGGCTAGTGGGCTTATGGGCCCTTTGGGCCATCAAGTCATGAGCTTGGGCTTGGGCCTTTTGAGCCATCAAACCATGGGCTTGGGCTTATGGGCCACCAAACCATGGGTTTGAGCTTGGGCTTGGATTTATGGGCCACCAAACCATGAGCTTGAGTTTGAGCTTGGGCTTATGGGCCACCAAACCATGGGCTTGAGTTTGAGCTTGGACTTATGGGCCATCAAACCATGGGCTTGAGCTTGGGCTTGAGCTTATGGGCCATCAAACCTTGGGTTTGAGCTTGGGCTTGGGCTTATAGGCCTTTTATGACTTATTTGACCAATTTGAGTGATTATTCATCTCCGAGGTGTCGTTGCTACATGTCATTCTCCTATTCGTCGATAAAATTAAATATTAATCACATATCTATTTAATTTTGGAATAAATTCCATTAGTAAAATAGAAATATAATTAATTATTTAATTCGTGATTTACACGTGGCGCAATATAATTTGCTAACAATTTTTAACTGTCTACAAATTGCCCCATCGAGACTTGTTCATGGACGAGTTGTCTTGGAAATGGACGAGTCTCGAAATTCACTTGGATAGTTTAAACTCGTGTCGAGGAGTTCTTGAATTTGTAAATAGTTTATACTCGTATTTAGGAGTTCTTGAATTTGAATTTAGAAAGTTTATATTCGTTTCAAGGAGTTCTTGAACTTGATTTGAATTTGTAAACAGTTTATACTCGTATTTAGGAGTTCTTAAATTTGATTTGAATTTGTAAACAGTTTATACTCGTATTTAGGAGTTCTTGAATTTTTTTTTAAATTGTAAACAGTTTATACTCATATTTAGGAGTTCTTGAATTTGATTTGAATTTGTAAACAGTTTATACTCGTATTTAGGAGTTCTTGGACTTTGAATTTAGAAAGTTTATATTCGTTTCAAGGAGTTCTTGAACTTGAATTTGAATTTATAAACAGTTTATACTCGTATTTAGGAGTTCTTAGACTTGATTTGAATTTGTAAACAGTTTATACTCGTATTTAGGAGTTCTTGAATTTGATTTGAACTTGTAAACAGTTTATACTCGTATTAAGGAGTTGTTGATTTTGATTTGGAATTTGGGCTTCAGAATTTCCTTCCTGAATTGGGCCTAAATACCCACTTTTAGTTTGACAACCCAAATTAATCCTTAATTTTTATTTGGCTCTTTAACCCATCTAACCTACTCCAACTTTTCTCGTTTTTTTTTTTTTGCCTAACATTCTTTTTTTTTTGGATTCATGGCCCAATATACCTATCTTAATCTGGAATTAATCTAAGGAAAGATTCATTGGGCCAATTTTAAAACATTTCCATTTCCTTTTCATGTTTGAACTTATTAAGACTTGGCCCATCTTTAGAAATTTTCGGCAGCCCAACGTTTTTTGCTTCAATTTTTTTTTTTTTGGTATCCAAAATAATCCCTCCGCAGAGTTTGTTTGTTTTTTTTTTTTTTTGATATCATGGGGAACCCGCAGCCGCTACCTCCTGTGCAATAGCCTGTGTGCAATAGCCTGCAAACCACACATGGAAAACCAGGTGTGACAGGTTCAAACCTATAGAGGCGTTTGGTGGGGTTCGAATCTGTGACCTCTCGGCCACAGGAACCCACCTTAACCATTGGACTGTCCCTAGGGGACCTCTGCAGAGTTTGTTGGAGCTGCAGCAAGATGCCAAAATATGGAGTAATTTTTTGTACCATTGCTTTTAAGGGGATTTGTTTGATAGCTCCAAATTATTCAAAGTTTATTGAAGCGTATGGCTAGCAGCCACCTAGCTGCTAAGTTTAGGGTTTTAGAGTCGACACCTTCTATAAATAGGGACACACCCTTGCAGCTATTTTCACTCCAAACCCTAAGTTTGCAGCCACATTTTGTTTTACTTTCATATCTGCACAGCTTTTCTTCTCTTGTTAGCAGCATCTTCACTTATTTGCTTCTTTCATAGCCTCGTTTTCCTTGTTTTCGGGGGCTATATTTCATGCCGCACAATTCCACTTCTGCACCAAGCACCACTTTATTGTCGAGTTACATCCCTCCTTCCATCGGTCATAACAACCACAGCTAAAAAGGAACAAGACGTCGCTGCTCTTCCTTTTTTTTTTTAACTTGGCAACCAAGCTTGAGGTAGATTGTTGTTGGGTCTTTCTTTTTTTGTTTGAACATCTCAAAATATTTGATTCCTTGACAGGTGATCCTGAGCTTCTTGTAACTCATTGGTATTGGCTCATCTTGACGGCAGAATGCATCGACAGAGTAGCGGTAGCATCCTCTCCTTCAAGTCAGCAGACGATTGTGTCCACATACTCCCATTTCTGATCTTGGAGGCTCATTTTTCAAGCGGGACTTGGCTGGGCTCAGTGAAGCTGACCCACAGCTTGGTGGCAATGAAGAGGCCACTGCTCGACAAAGAAGGAAGCGTGGCGCGAAGCGGATGACGCGGTAGGTTGGGGCAAAGTCGGCGTCAGGCATCGACACCGTGACGGGGAGGACCAAGTCCAGGCGGCGATGGGTCATGCGCCCTGAACTGCAGCGGCAAGGGCGTGGGATTTGGAGGTGGAAACAGACTTCTTGTGCGATTTTGTCGAGACGCGGCGGACGACAGGGTTGCATACGGTGCTGGACAAGTGTCGTAGGCAGTCGTAGCGAAGCGGTGTGGGGCATACGTATTCGACAGTGGCAGCTCTGGGTGTTCACGATGCGATCGAGACTAGAAGAGCGACGACATCATTGCTGGATCTAATGGTGATGGCAGCGAGACATAGCCGAGGGAGAGAGGAGCGGTGTTGGTGTCAAGTCCACGCCCGAGAGGTGGCATCTCGGCAATTGCGGTGGCGTGGAACTGCTATCATTCCGCCGAGCAATCTCAGAAATGAACAACGCTTGGGGATCTAAAGGTCCGATGGCGGCACTTTCCAGCCAGCCAAGATTGAGGACGACGGCGGCGTACATACTGTTGGAGAGTTGTTCTGCCGAGAGAGGAAAGAAGTAGATCGACGTTGGGATTCTGGCCGTCGGGTAAGGAACTGTATGTTGACGGCTATGACGTCGAATGGCATGCAAAGATGACCTCATGCGGGCGGAGCTGGAGTTTGAACGATGTCGTGCCTCGGACGCTTCGCCGGAGAAGAAGGCGCTGCAAATGGCGATGCTGCCGTCGTACTGCCACTGTTTCCTCGATGTTGAGGCTTTAATGGTGACGTGCGCACGCCGTTCACTGGATTTAAGAGACGGCAGCGGCTCGTTGGGACGGCGGGCTTGTCGACTGAAGTAGAGGCAGCGTCGACTGAAAGTCGCTAACGGCGAGCGTGGATGTACGGCTGGAGACGACATGGCTAGATGCAGGCACGCCTTGACCGGAGTAGAGGCGGCGTGGGCGAAGGTGGCGGCAGCAGCATGATGGTGGAGAGATGTTGGTACGGTGGCGTGAGGTGTTGTGCACGGTGTGTGTGTATCAAACCACCTCATGCAAACGCGCACTTAGTTTGCCATGCAGCGAGAGAATGCTTCGAGTCAGCCAAAAGGAATATCCAACGTGGCTGCTTCATCACCTTACTATGAAGAGTTCAAGAAGAAGGATCTAGATTAAAGTGTTGTTGATGCTTGATTGGAACACTTGTCACCAAATCTGCATTATAGCATATTCCTTGATTCCTTAGCATTAGGGTTTCAGATGATAGGTTTCTATATATAGTGATGTATTTATTGCTTTCATGTAAGTTGAAATATTCAATGAAAATGCATTCAGTTTTGGTTTATCTCCTTTGTCGTATGGTCCTCTTTTCCATCATGGTATCAGAGCAGGTGGCCATTCCTGCCTGACACTATTGTTTAGCTTTTCCTTTCCCTTTCTTGTTTTTTCTTTCTCGTCCCTATTATGGCAGAAATACAACAAGACTTCATTGATAATGGATTGATAGCAAACACTGTTATCTTTCTCCACAGTATACCTACCCCTACCAAACTCAAGGATACAAATTACCTCATATGGAAACAACAGATTCTAGCTACAGCACGTGGCTATGGGCTCGAAGGCTTTCTTACTGGATCAACACAACCACCGCCTAGGTGGATCGAGGAACTTGAAGGAGAAGTGATGAACAGATCTATAAATCCAGTCTACACAACATGGGAAAGACAAGATCAAGTTCTTTCTGCCTGGATTCAATCGTCGCTAACTGAAAGCGTCATGATTTTGGTGGTAGGACTCACAACAACATCCTCCATATGGCGCGCACTTGAGACAAATTTCTCAAATCAATCTAGAGCTAAGGTAATGCAGTTTAAACTTCAGCTTCAAACTCTTAAGAAGGAAAATCTGGTATGGCTGAGTATCTCTCTAAAGTCAAAACATGTTGTGATCTTCTAAATTCTGTTGGACATAGAATTTCTGATGAAGATCAGGTCATGCATATTCTAAATGGTCTAGGTAATGAGTATGATTCTGTTGTGGTAACGGTTAGTTCTAGAATTGAAGCTTGGACTGCCATGGATGTACATTCCTTGCTCTTGAGCTTTGAAAACAGGTTGGAGACTACCAGGTCCTCTCCTCTTAACACAGATGGCTCACAACCTACTGCCAACTATGCTTCTCATGCCTACTCACAGAAAGGAAATTTTTCAAACTACAAAGGAAGAGGAAGTTTTAATGGGAATTTCAATCGAGGAGGAAGAACTGGTTTCTCTCGTGGAGGTTTCAATGGCCGCGGAAGAGGAAGAAATTTGGGAAACAGACCCACTTGCCAAGTGTGTTTCACACCAGGCCATACTGCGGACAAATGCTGGTACAGATTCGATCAAAGTTTCGTGCCAAAGCAACAATCTCAACAGCATTCTCAGACTGGAAATCAGTCTCTCTTCAGACCTGGTGCACACATTGCACAGCTCCCTTCTGCAGCTCAACTACCAACTGCGGCTGGATCTCAATACCACCCTCTGACTATAACTGTGAAAACAGTTGGTACCCAGACTCAGGAGCAACAAACCATGTATCACATGATCTCTCCAATCTCAACATAGCATCCGAATATCAAGGTAATGCAAAGCTGCAAATGGGTAATGGTCAGGGAGTTAATATCGCCCACATAGGTAAAAGCATTCTATCCAATCCCTCCTCATCCAAACCTTTCATTCTAAATAATCTCCTACACGTGCCACACATCACTAAAAACTTGCTTAGTGTATCTCAGTTTGTTCGAGATAATAATGTTTTCCTTGAGTTTCATCCCAATTTCTGTCTTGTGAAGGATCAGGAAACCAAGGAAATACTTCTCAAGGGTTCTCTTAAAGGGGGGCTATATCACTTTCATCTTCATAACTCTCATCCCAGTACTCAAGCTTCAAGTCATTTTTCCATTTCCAATCAAGTGCCATTTCTGGGGTCTACTGTCTTGCAGCCCACTGCTGCATTGGCGCAACCTGTCTCCAATTCTCTCAACCTAGATGTTTGGCATAACAGGCTAGGTCATTGTAATGTAGATATCGTAAGGAAAGCCTTACGTTCTTGTAATCTTCGTTACAATGATGTTCAATCAACAGCCTTATGTCAATCTTGTGTTTTTGCAAAAATGCACAGGCTTCCTTATAATGATTCCCTCACTCAGTACTCTTCCCCATTGGAACTAATTCATAGTGACTTATGGGGACCTGCTCCCATTCGTAGCAAGAATGGTTTCTCATACTACGTGAGTTTCATTGACCATTACAGTCGATATGTTTGGCTGTACTTGTTAAAAGCCAAGAGTGAAGTGCACAATGTCTTTTTACAGTTCAAAACTCTTGTTGAAACTCAGCTTAACCACAAAATCAAAGCAATCCAAACCGATCATGGGAATATAGAAGCCTTTCATCATTTTTTCTACAAAACGGCATTCACCACAAAATATCTTGTCCTTACACTCCTCAACAAAACGGGTTGGCTGAAAGGAAGCATAGGCATATTGTAGAAATGGGTTTATCCATTCTGTTCAAATCAGGTCTCTCGATGCAATACTGGGATGATGCTTTCACCACTTCCATCTTCATCATAAATAGACTTCCCACTAAGGTTTTGCTCTTTAGCTCACCTCTTGAGAAGCTACTTCATCAAAAACCCGATTACTCTTCTCTTCGAGTTTTTGGATGTCTATGTTATCCTTTCGTTCGACCTTACAACAAACATAAGCTTCAGCCACGTTCTGCTTCAGGAATCTTTCTTGGATATAGCCTTCATCACAAAGGCTATAAGGTTTTGCTACCTTCTGGCAAAATTATTGTATCTCGCGATGTCTTGTTTGATGAAAACGTTTTTCCTTCTCTTACATCATCTACTCCTTCCATCTCCACTGATACTCCTTCCACTCATTCGTTTCCTATACCTCAGTCTCTTCCCTTTCACATACCACCTTCTCCACCTATCTCACCTACTGCAAATCCATCTTCTCCTTTACCCACGGATACTGCTCCTATATCCTCTTCTAGCTCTCCTTCCACAATCTCTCCTGCCTCTTCTGCCTCTCCATCTCTCTCCCTCCCACCCTCTCCATCTCCTCCTACTGCGGACGATATTTCCTCTCCTTCACCTTCCCCACAGCAGCCTGCTCACACTGATCATCCTATGCTCACCAGAGGTAAGGCTGGCATCTTCAAGCCTAAGTTGTTCACCTCTCAGCCTGTTGTTGATACTTTTGTTCACACCGAACCTCGGACGGTTTCTGATGCTCTCTCCAGCCCCTTATGGAGGGCTGCTATGGTCAAGGAATTAAGGGCCCTCTTTAAGAATCATACGTGGTCACTTTGTCCTCCACCGGATGGTAAGAACACTATCGGCTGCAAATGGGTCTTTAAACTTAAACGTCATGCTGATGGTAGTATTGCAAGGTATAAAGCTCGCCTCGTTGCTCAAGGCTATACTCAGGAGCCTGGGTTTGATTTCACTGAGACGTTCAGTCCGGTTGTTAAACCCACAACTATCCGCACTGTTCTTTCACTTGCTGTTCAACAAGGATGGGATGTCACTCATCTCGACATTGATAATGCATTTCTTAATGGTGTCTTGGATGAGACCATCTACATGAAACAGCCTCCTGGCTTTGAAATTGCAGGACCCGTACCTCTGGTTTGCAAGCTTCACAAAGCAATCTACGGGCTGAAGCAGGCTTCTAGATCTTGGTTCATGACTTTCCGCGCTATCTTGCTTCAAATGGGCTTCATCCAATCCAAAGCGGATCATTCTCTTTTCTTTCAAAAAGGAACTTCAGGCACTGTTCATCTCCTAGTTTATGTCGATGACATCCTTGTCACTGGATCATCCCCAACGGCTATTCAGTCCACAGTTGATCTTTTGGGGAAAACTTTATCTCTCAAGAACCTTGGTATTGTTCATCACTTTCTGGGTCTCGAAATCTCTTCGACTACTCAGGGCCTTCATCTCCACCAGAAAAGATATGCTACAGATATTCTTTCCAAGGTCAGTATGATTCATGCTCATCCTTGCCCAACACCAATGGTTTCCACAGCTCAACTCTCTAAGTTCCAAGGTAGTCCTATTTCAAACCCCAAAGAATATCGAAGCATTGTCGGCGGCCTTCAGTATCTCACTATCACTCGACCCGACCTCTCTTTTGCTGTCAATAAAGTTAGCCAATTCATGGCTAACCTCTTGATTCCCACGGCGTCTTCAGAAACGGATTCTTCGTTATGTAGCAGGTACTCTTGATCACGGTATTAATCTGACTCGGACTGGTAGTTCTTCTCTCGTTGGTTTTTCTGACTCCGATTGGGCTTCCGACATTGATGATAGACGCTCTACATCGGGCATGTGTATTTACTTCGGGGGTAATCTTATTTCCTGGGCATCTAAGAAGCAGCATGTGGTATCACGTTCAAGCACAGAGGCTGAGTATAGGAGCCTTGCCAATGCCACTGCTGAAATCGCATGGCTTACCTCTCTTTTCAAAGAACTTCGTGTTGGTATCTCCACTACTCCGACTATTTGGGTTGACAATTCAAGCGCTATATCTTTAGCCTCGAATCCTATTCTTCATGCTCGTACAAAGCACATCGAGCTGGATATTCACTTTGTCCGAGAAAAGATTGCTGCAAATATTCTTCAAGTTCGTCACGTTCCTTCTCTGGACCAGGTTGCAGACATCTTTACCAAACCGTTGAGCCTCCAATTCTTCACTCGCCTTCGCAACAAACTTCGGTTCTTGCTCCGGGTTCGCTCGGTGCGGGGATATCAAACCACCTCATGCAAACGCAGCACTTAGTTTGCCATGCAGCGAGAGAATGCTTGAGTCGGCAAAAGGAATATCCAACGTGGTCGCTTCATCACCTTACTATGAAGAGTTCAAGAAGGATCTAGATTAAAGTGTTGTTGATGCTTGATTGGAACACTTGTCACCAAATCCGCATTATAGCATATTCCTGATTCCTTAGCATTAGGGTTTCGGATGATAGGTTTCTATATATAGTGATGTATTTATTGCTTTCATGTAAGTTGAAATATTCAATGAAAATGCATTCGCTTTTGGTTTATCTCCTTTGTCGTATGGTCCTCTTTTCCATCGGTGTGTGTGTGTGTGTGCAGAGGGGTGAGAGGTGGTGACGTGAGAGGAGAGGAATTTGGGTAGGTTTGAGTGTACAAAAATGTTTGGGCTTTCTTTTTCAAAAAGTGGGCGAGGGTTTTTTTATGGAGGTGTGGGCTGAGAGAGAAGGCGTGAGATGGGAGAAAGAAAAATAAAAATAAAAAATGGTGAAAGGTTTCTGAGAGATGAGGAGATATATTTTGATCTGTGTGTATGGCGAGAGAGGAGACGTGAGAGATAGATGTTGTGCAGAGATTAGAGTTTGGGCTTTTGCCCCCATCTTTAAAATTTGGGCCAATGGCTTAAAAAGTATGGGTTTGGAGAGAGTGTGGCGTGAGCTATGGGCTTTTCTTTTTTTTTTTTTTTTGGTGGGATTTTGGTTCTCGTTCTTTTTTCTTGTGGTGTTGGTGAAAATATGTAATTTTTAGCCCAAGGGATGTGAACCACAATGTTCTAATATATGGATGTGATTTTTAGACCAAATGTTTAGGTGAATTTTGTTAGCCCTCTTTTGTTTATTACCTTTTTTTATGATGATGAGTACAAGAAGTCATCTTAACTCCATTTTTATGTTTTTTTTTTTATATATAATTGCACTCGTTTTTTTTTTTGCACATTTTCATAATTTTTGTGCATGTGACTGTATTTCAGGTGGCAAAAGTTCATGTAATTCAACTTCAAGTCTTCTTGTTCAAGAGTGGATCGACTAAAGACATCAAACTTGATCAACTCCATTACACCGACTTTTGGACTTTGGCTTCACATTTGTTGCAGACGTCATCCTCATTTTGTAGAAGAAGCGGTCTTGATCTTAGCAGACACGACAACACGACAGTGGAGACGACATCGTCATTATCAACGAACTCTACCCATTCTGTGTAGATGACACGAAAAGCAGCGATTTGCACGACATTCGGCATCATGGCCTCAGAGAGCTAAAAGCAGCTACAGAAAAGGAAATAGAAGTTGTGTGCTGTCCACGAAGGGGAAGCTAGAAGCTGTGCACCATCGATGGAGGAGGAGCTAGAAGCTGCTCAACATTCGCAAAAAGAGTTGGAAGTCTGCGCCATCTGCGAAGAGGAAGCTAAGCGTGTTGGATTTGTATCTTGAAAGCGCTTTGGTTGAGCTTGTGTACAATGTTTCTGTTACCACTATTACAATCTCCTATCTGAATTGAATACTTGATTGCATATATCGTGTCCTCTTATCTCATATATAAGTTAGATCATACGAAGTGTGTGAAGATCACGTAAGTCCGTATGATTGGTCAAGCTTTAATGAGATATAAAAGTTTCACACCGAGACAACTTGAGGACGAGTTGTCGGTGTAGACCGCAGATAGATAAGAAGTGACTTGACTTAGTTGCTTGTCTATGCTTTGGTACGCCTCGACGTATTGAAGGATCACAGTGAGATGAGTTCTTCTATCGTACCGTAGTGAAGAACCTAGATCTCGGTGACTTACGATGATCTAAATCTCGATAAGGTATTAGATGAGTATGAGTTCTTGACCATCACTTTGACTTGTTATGGGTGAGGGTTATATGTTCTAACCCAATATTCTCCGATCTTGGGTGGTGGCGGTGCTTGTATGTCATGCTAGTTATCTCAGACGAGTCACCGTATCCGTTAAGGATGATGACGTCCCCTTAAGGAGCTCAAAAGGTTTATTGTACTAAACCCTGCAGGTTGAGTTAGCTCAAGTACAATAATAAGGTTGAGTGGTATTACTTAAGGAATTAAAGATATTAATTATTTTAAGCAATCGTAATGCTATAAATAATTAATGGACGCTCGATATCTTAAATACGGGATTCAGAATGTCTAAGTGCAAGCCCGACTCAACTTCGGTAATAAAGGGTAAGTCAAGATTTATTCTCTAGTGACATGAATAAATGTTTATAAATTAATTTATGTTCTGGGCTGAACATAAGATAATTAATTTATTTGAGGCCCATCTTTATTCCTTGCATTTGATCCCTGGGCTGGCCCATCCAGGCCCGTGAGCTCAAGAAAATCGTCCACCATCATGCTCTTATGGAAAGGATTTGATTCTCTTTATCCTATAAGGATATTATTATATTTATGGGATATGCATAGATCCTTTCCATATAGGATTATGGTAATAATCCTTTCCATATAGGATTATGGTAATTTCCATATGGGATTATGGTAATTTCCATAAAGGATTATGGTAATTTCCATATGGGATTATGGTAATTTTTATATGGGATTATGGTAATTTCCATATGGGATTATGGTAATTTCCTTATGGGATTAAGGTAGTGCATTATAAATATATGGTAAGAGATAAATTCAATGTGAATCCTCATAATTCATCATCAAATTTTCGTCCATCCCATAGTAATGTTGGGAGGATTTTTCGAGAATTTTAAGAGCATTGGGTGATTTTCCGAAGCATTCTCCATATATCGTCCTCACTCGGCGTTGGAGATTGTGTAACCGGGATACAGTCCAGAAGGTCAAAGCACGAGTCTCGATCCATTCCGCCGACAGTTCAAAGGTAAACACGAAAACCCCAATGTGTTGTAATTAATTATATAGGTGCATGCTAGGAATATAATCAATATATGGTGAATTAAACATCCAAGATAGATCATCGGGAGAGGGCTAAACATAATTTTTCCTACAATTGGTATCGAGCACGGGATTAGTATCTTGTCTCGCTGGATTAATTCACGCTTGATTATTACGCGTAATATATTAATTGTTGAACTGGTTCATCGTGGCTCGCTTTTTATTTTGTCGGATTTTGTTTTTCACCACGAGATATTGTCGTGCTTGAATCACTTTCAACAAGATGTGCCTTCACCACCGTGTCCTCTCCATTGGCCACTGATAACTGTTGGCCGCCATCTCTTCTATGATGCGGCTGGCCTCGTCTACACGTCTGTTCAATAGGCAGCCCCCCGCTGATGCGTCTACAATACTCCTTGTGTGAGGTGTCAGCCCGCTGTAAAACTGTGTAATCTGCTGCTCCCTCGAAAATCCATGCTGTGGGCACCTTCTCAATAGGCCCCTGAATCTTTCCCACGACTCGAATAAAGATTCATCTCCTAACTGGGAGAAGTGGGAAATCTCGGCTATGATCTTCTATGCCTTAGCCGTGGAAAGTACTTTGAGAGAAATTTCTCACGTAGTTGCCCAACCGTTGATGCCCGTCGATCTAAGGTCTCAACCAGTCCTTTGCTTGATTTCACGAGAAAATCCGAACATGCGCATCCGGATTGTGTCTTGTGGCACCCCATTCTGCTTTGATGGTGTCACAAATATCGAGATATGTCTCGAGATGGGCATTCGGATCCTCTCGTGACACCTCCTCCGAACTGCTCCCATGAACGATGCCGATGAGGGCGGCTTCACTCAAAGTTGTTAGCGCTTGCTGGGCCCCATCCGCCTCCTTGAAATTGCTCAATGGGAGGTCTGTACATATAATTCAGCGGTCTTGCCTCGGGCGAGGACAACGAGTCCCATGGTCGCCAATTAGCGCCGCAGATTGTAAAATCTGCGGCAAAGGCATGCTACTACTTAGGAACGCCCCGTTGTTCGATTGTTCGATTTGTTTGCCATTGCTTCATTTCTTCTTGCCGCCTCCTTCTCCTTTGTGAATTTTTATTTCCGGATCAAAGTGTAGTTCGGAGGTCCTCGACCTTGTGAACATAAACTACCGGAGAAAAGAAGGAAATCGATTAGCAAGAAATAAAATAAAAATAAAAGTACAACTTGAATTAATAATTCCAAATTGTCAAGTTATTCCTATATGATCTTAACAATCCCGACAATGCGCAAAATTTGATCGCTCCTTTTTCACACGTAAAGGTGTATATAGAAGGTAAGCAGTATCGTATCCACGTGGGATTGTAATGCGACAAGATGGAACCCTAGGGATGCATTAATCCTATCCACAACGTATGTTTATCCTGTTCCTATTAACCAATTTTAATCCAGACAAGATGGAAGATCACATATATAACCGACAACTTCATTACGACAATTGTGGTCAGAGATCACTAGTTTTCCTATTATCATTCGTCTCTAGGTGAAAACAAGCAACTTCAAACAGATCACAAAGAATATACTTCCTACGAATATCCTATCTCGCCTACGACTCGAAGGCTCATTCGTATCATGCATTCGAGATCGATTGACAATTAACACAATTACGTAATTAACCGACAACTAGATATGCATCAAGATTGATCGAAATTAACACATATAAATAAGCACCAAGAATCATGAATCAATGCACGGAAGGTAAATAGCGATAACGAGAATCACAACATATAGGATCGGATCATGCAAATCCTAGGATTAGAACGAAAATCTAGCGGACATAATAAACGGAATAAAATACGATTTAACCATAAAATAGAAATTATATAAATGAAACCCGATTGAGTTGCGTCGATGAACAATCGTTGGGCTTGAATCCCAACCTCGGTGAAAACGGAAATTTGCAAAGATTGTCCTGACGAAAACGTTCCGGATCGTAGACAAATACGTAAAACTAATGAAGAACAATGATCAACTAAACTCTAGAATGTAATTAGATGGAAGCTAAAGCTAAAAATATGAAAAAATGATGAAAAACTGATAAAAAGAGGTTCTGGAACGTGTGTGCGAAGTTGGGGGCACGAGGGGGTGTTGCCATATATATAGGCACACCCCAAACCCTAATTTTTCCTTCTGCCGCTCGGTCTCGTGACCACGCCTTGCGATCGCTAGGTCGATCACTAGGTTTGTCTCGCGCGCGCTCTTCTCGCTCGCGGTCGCCTCCTTGCGCCAAGACGGTTTCCTCATGACCTAGCTAGCGGTCGCTAGCCATGGCCGTGAGAAATCGTACAGTAACTTTCTCGACGCTGGGCTTCGCTCGCGTGCACGAGGTCGCGGTCGCGGCCTCGCTTGGTTCTCGCGCGGGTTGCCTAGCGGCCAGCCTAGCGACCGCTAGTCGGTCGGTCGCTAAAGCAGTCGATTGAGTATTTTGGCTCGTGCTTCGCTTCCTTGCTTCGATTTTCAACATATGGACCTACACAACACCAAAAGAACACCCAAGAGCAGTATCTTCTAGAAATAGATAAAACATTAAGAATCGATACGTAAATGCACATTAAACGACCTAAACTCATCTTTAAATATCAACTATAAACGTGTAAAATGCGCGTTTATCAAACCCCCAAACTTAAATCATTGTTTGTCCTCAAACAAAACCAAAGCAGAAAGACACAACGAAAAGATCAGCGAGCGTAGCAAAGATGGTAACCATTCTAAGCCTCGAAACATATCAACGCCAAAACATTAGTGCACATGGCGACGTTAGTCAACTCAACACAAACAACAATTGACGGCAAAAACTCATTTAATTCAACCTCACAACGGCATGTGTGTAAAATATAGGATACACTCAACTCATAAAGAAATGTGGGACGTGTATACACTCAGCGATCAATGTAATGCAACATCTTACCATAGGCTTGCCGTTTCTCTAATATCTCCACGCGTCATTGTGTTCAAATTAGGATCAAAGAAGTCTTTTCATAGGTTGTAATGTAGGCACATTGGTTAAGGTAGGATAAAATATGGCTAAGTGACTCAAGAATATTCCAAGCACCCCATTTATACTTTTCGACACATATGGACTTTGTCCATTTTCTCTTCTTTCCCAACGTGCTAAATCAACGCTTCATGCCACGAAGGTACCTATACTTTGATTAAAAACCCTTTATGCTCAACACTCATAGTGAACTTATCATTTTTTTCTTTTCTTTTCTAGAGCTTATAGGGTTTATCATTCACAACAACTATTCTTCACCACGGATGTATTTTCTACAAGAAACTTTTCTCGTCATAACTACATCAAAATTTCAACCCTTTTGATTCCCATATCCATCCTCACCTCCTATCATCCGGTTAATCGAAAGAAAAGTCTAATAAAGTCTCAAAGAAGGCGACAAATGGTATATATCATCGGGTTAGTGTTTGGGTGAATGTGTGGTTAACAAAGATGGCCTTTATCCTTTCCAAATTGAAACACATATTGCGGTCGATACGGAAAAACGGCAAGTTCTAGAAGATAATCACATGCACGATATCACACAATTTAAAAGCGTATCAGAAAGATATGTATACAAAGTGAAGCCCAAGTCTCACAGGATAAGCAAATGGTGAAAAACAACAAGCCTAAGCAATCTCACGTCATTCATGCGTCATTTTCTAACTTATCATGTGCACTATCATTAAATTTCACCAAAAATTTCTATCGTCATTGGCCACATGGATTAACACACTTCACTTAACTCGTTGATCGATGACACAAAAACAAAAACAAAACAAAAACACGACAAAAGACCCCAAAGCATAACAACTTAACAATAAAGCACATAAACATAAACGGGATTCTCAACCAACCAAACTCGTCTACTCCCCCCAAACTTATTGTGAACATGTGGAAGCAATAAGGTTTGCAGAAAAGAGTAGTTGGGAGAAAACTTACCTGAATGCCACATACTCGGTGGCGGATAAAATCCGCGCCATTGATTCCATTCTCGCATCATCTCCATCATCTTACGTTGTTGCTCGAGATGTGCACGGTGTTGGGTGAAGAGGGCTTGTCATTGTTCCATCATCGAGGTCGCCCCGTCAATGTGGTTTAGACGACCATCTATTTGATCTAATCGATCATAAATCCCGGGATCGCCTCGAACGGGTGGCGGGTGCAATATGCCGCCTGTCTCGGGAGCCACTTCCGGCTCGGCTTGCTCCTCATGCGGTTGCTCGCCGACCGCCTTGCGCGCTCACGCTACCGTCCATGCATAGTCGCAGGGAGCTCAAATTCCAATTGGCATCCGCGTGAAAGTAGCGGCTTATACTGGTGAGCTCTGGATTGGGTAGGCGGAAACCGATTGGCGTTTTGATCATATAACGACCACGTAACGCCCTGGGTGCCTCTTGAGAATGTCGGGCGTATATGCACGGCTTGTCCAGAAGATGTCGTGAGAGATCGGACTCTCTCGAATCGTTATCCCAAAAAAATCAGCAACGGGGGTAACGAATCCCCCTATGCATATCTTTGAATTGCCCGAAACCGTGGACTGCATGTGGAAGTGCTGAGCTAGGAACATGCCGGCATGCATCTTCTGGTTGAACATGGCTCCAATCAGGATGCACATGTCTTGTGATAGAATAGTGCCGGCGTTCGAACGGCCATGTAAGGTGAACGTGATGAGCCGGTGGAAGTAACGGACCGCTGGATTCCGTATCGAGCTAGCCTTCGATCTCGAGGCATCATAGTACGGAGTGTGCTCGAGTCTGGAGTCCATGAACTTTGGCCATACACTTTGGACCGTGTACTCGACGTCCCCTATGTAGTTTCCCTCCGGATCTCCATTGATTATTCCATTAAGTTCGTCCACGGATAGTTGACGGGGCTCATTGTCAAGCTGGAAAGTGATGTAATCCGGCATTCCATTTGTCTTATGGACATGGATAGTCAATAAGAATTCCAGCGTCAGGATCCGGTATGTTAGATAGTTGGCTGTGATAACTGAGTACAGCCCGGATCTCTCGGCCAACCACGTCACATCATTTCCTATACCCATCTCTTGACACGTATTGATGCACATGAACCGCGAATGCCTATGTCGTAATCTTACCAATCGATTCCAACGGCTTCTCGATGAGTCATTCGGCAGTCTGACTCCAAAATTTTCTGGATCGAATTCATCTTGTGGCGCATTGCGTGGCTCTTCGTGAGGCTCATCATGATGCTCATCGTGTAGCTCGTCGTGGAGCTCATCTTGTGGCTCGTCGTGGGAAGTGGAGACAATGCTCTTGCCCTTGCGCTTGTGACCGTGAGTACGCGGCATATTGTACCTAAAGATATTTCAAAGTCAGTGCATGTATGTATAAAACTATAAAGACAACGTCAACCCAAAATGCTCAATATAGATCCCCCAAACTTCAACTTAGTCAAATTATTTCCCCCATATTGTCATATAATCTATCAAGACAAAAAAAAGTGGGGGAAAACACACACACAGCCAAAAATTTGCACAATTGGGCGTTACAGGCGAATTCATGACCACACTCGCGGTCGCGAGGGTGGTCACGAGGCAAGGTTTTATGTCGCCAGAGGGTCACTGTGGCGAGCGCGGCGCCAGATCTCGCCTGACCAGTGACATGACATGGTCGGCCCCGAAACCTGACTCTTGACGATTTTTAAGCATATTTCTCAAATTTTTGAACCCAAATCAACAATGTAGGCAAATTAAACTAACAATATACGTGTATAAACATTAATAAACCTCACATTGGACAAACCATGCTCAAACACCAAACAAATCTAACAAAATAAGCCCTAGTTTCTCAAATTTAAATAACCCACATCAATAGGATAAATGGACAAGATTCTTCCAAATCATGCTCAAGAAATGAAAACCCATGAAGAATGGAGCAAATGTAGCATACCTTGAGTGGATTTGATGGAGAAACACAAGAAAATTGGGAGAGAGAGGTGTATTGGGTGCTTGAGAGGGGAAGGGAGCTGCTGTTTTTCAGAAAAATGTGTGTGTGTGCGTGTAGGTTACAAAAAATGGGTTTTGGGGTGTTAAAACGCGGGTCACGAAGCGGGCGCGGGTCAGGACGTGGGTCATGACGGATCTCGCGGTCGAGCTCGCGATCGCGACTTAACCTTGCCGCGAGTTACGTCGCCGGCCCAAAAACGCTTACGTCGATTTCTCGACCACCTCGCGACCTCGCGATCGCTAGGGTGGTCGCTAGGTACTTGTTTTTTTTTTTTTAAAAAAAGCTATTAAAACTTTGGGACCTAACAAAACAACGAGACACGACACAAACAAAGAAAAACAACCAAAAACAAAACGAAAACAACAAAAACAAAAAGCATGTAAAACTGTTGGGTTACATCCCAACCAAGGTAGAATTATCGTCGCTAGCTCGACGGTACCTCTTATCATGGTTCGTTGAGCTTGGTCACCTTGACTTCTCGGTCGAAGTGTGACTTGAAGTATGATTTGAGGTATTGTCCGTTCACCTTAAAAATGTTGCCACCCGAGTCTAGCAGTTCGTAACTCCCATTGGCATGTGCACGGTAAACGGTATACGGCCCCGACCATCTTGACTTGAGCTTTCCCGGGAAGAGACGGAGTCGAGCATTGTAAAGCAAAACTTCATTACCCGGTGAGAATCCTTTGGCACGAATGTGGAGATCGTGGAATTTCTGAGCTCTTTCCTTGTATATCCGAGAATTCTCAAAAGCTTCATTCCTCCACTCATCAAGCTCCAACAGTTGGTCACTTCTCATCATACCGGCCTCCTTGAAATCCATGTTGATTCTCCTCGTGGCCCAATATGCTTTGTGCTCCAATTCAACCGGTAGATGGCAAGATTTACCAAATACCATTTGATATGGAGATAGCCGATGGGAGCTTTGTAAGCGATCCAGTGGGCCCAAAGAGCATCATCCAACTGCTTTGCCCAATCCTTGCGATGAACAACCGATTTCTCTAAAATCTGCTTGATCTCTCGGTTGGCGAGCTCAGCTTGCCCGTTTGCTTGTGGATGGTAAGGGGAGGTGACTCTATGCTTCACACCATATTTGGCTAGAACGTTGCCTAGCCATTTATTATTAAACGCGACCCCATCGATCAGCGCCTTGGGACTCCAAATCGAGTCGAATGTTCTTGTAGAGGAACTTGATCACTACCTTGGAGTCGTTCGTGACAGTGGGAATCGCCTCTACCCAACGGGAAACGTACTCCACAACAAGAAGAATGTACGTGTAACCACAAGACATGGGGAACGGACCCATGAAGTTGATCCCCCATACGTCAAATAGTTCCACCTCCATGATGGTTTTCTGTGGCATCTCGTCTTTCTTAGTGACATTCCCCATTCTTTGACAACGATCACAACTCTTGATAAAATATTGGCAATCCTTGAAGATCGAAGGCCAATAGAATCCACTGTGGCAAATCTTTGCCGCTGTCTTGGTTGCTGCAAAATGGCCTCCATTCAACGAACTATGGCACTCGTGGATTATGTTCTCCCATTCTCCTTGGGGAACACAGCGACGTATCAGACCATCGGCACATCGGCGGTAGAGATGGGGATCGTCCCAATAATAGAACTTGACATCGTGGAGAAATTTCTTTTTCAAATGACCTTTGCACGATGGAGGTAAAACTCCAATCACCAAGTAATTTACAAAATCAGCATACCATGGTGTGCGATCAATGACGCTCAAGATGTGCTCGTCTGGGAAGTTCTCCTTGATACCAATCTTCTTATCCTCTCCTTCGACTGGTTTCTCCAATCGCGACAAGTGGTCGGCAACCACATTTTCGCAGCCATTTCTATCTTTAATTTCCATGTCGAACTCTTGAAGAAGGAGGATCCATCTCACCAATCTGGGCTTTGAATCTTTCTTGGCGAACAGATGACGAATGGCGGCATGGTCAGTGTGGACAATAGTGTGGGTGCCCACCAAATAAGGTCTAAACTTATCAAAAGCATAGACCACGCAAGTAATTCCTTCTCGGTGGTGGTGTAGTTCATCCGAGCGAGTCGAGAGTCTTACTTGCATAATAAATGACTCGAAAAGTTTGTCTCGTTTACGCCCCAACACGCCTCCTCTCGCCCAATCACCGCATCACACATCACCGAACGGTTAACTCCAATCAGGGGAGACCAAAACTGGAGTCGAGATCAGGGCTAACTTTAATTTCTCGAACGCCTCTAAACACTCATTTGTGAACACAAACTTGGTATCTTTCTCGAGCAGTCCGCACAATGGCTTCGTGATCGTCGAGAAATCCTTGATGAACCTTCTATAAAAGCCCGCATGACCGAGAAAACTCCTCACTGATTTGACATTTGTGGGTGGAGGTAGTTTCTCGATAGCTACTATCTTTGCTCGATCCACTTCCAAACCTTTGGCCGAGACTTTGTGACCAAGCACGATACCTTCCTTCACCATGAAATGTCACTTTTCCCAATTGAGAACAAGATTCGTCTCCTCACATATTTGGCAAAGACTTGTGACAAATTATGGAGACAATGGTCGAATGAAGAGCGAACACGGAAAAGTCGTCCATAAAACTTCCATAATATTTTCAATCAACCCATGGAAGATGGACATCATGCACCTTTGGAACGTGGTCGAGCATTGCACAATCTAAGCGGCATTCGCCTATAGCGAAAACTCCATACGGACACGTGGCGCCGTCTTGTGCTGATCTTCGAGGCGATGGCAATCGATTATACCCCGAATATCCATCGAGAAAATAGTAGAACTCATACCCCGCTAGTCTGCATCTAACATCGATCGAATAAAGGCAAGGAAAATGGTCCTTCCGCCGTGGGCGTGTTGAGCACGATAGTCGATGCAAACCGCCATCCCGTCACGAGTCTTATTGCCACAAGCTCGTTTGTCTCGTCTCTGATCACCGTGATACCCCCTTTCTTAGATACCACTTGAGTAGGGCTAACCCACTCACTGTCGGATATGGCATAGATCATGCCTGCGTCTAAGAGCTTCAACACTTCTTTTCTGACGACCTCTTGCATTGCGGATTCGATCGGCGTTGAGGTTGCACCTTCGCTTGATTCATTCTCCAACAGATCCGGTGCATGCAAATCGAGGGTCGACCCTTGATATCGAAATCATCCACCCAATCGCAGACTTGTATCGCTCAAAGACAACCATCGGTTTACGTGTCTCCTCATCATCAAAGCCGAAGATATAATCACCGCACGTCTCATAATCGCCAAGAATGCATCGAAGGTGGTCCGCAACTCTTTTAACTCCATCTTGGGTGTAGTCTCTTCCTTCTTCACCACGGCGTCCTCTCCTCCAATCGGCTTCCTCACATCTAAATAAGGCATCGACTCGCCGGGAGGGCTCGACTTCATCGATGGACTCGAGGTACTCTAGAATCTCATCACACGCCTCATCAAGGTCTCAGTGAGAAAATCGAGTTCTGCATACAAAACTCCACGGATCACCGGTGATTGAAAGTGAGTGGGCGACGGTTGCGCTCTATAACTCGACAGCCTTCCATGGTCTTCTCGTCGTCAGTTTACAAGCGTCGATATAGAGATTTTCATCTTCTCGCCGCTGACTCAAGGTGAGATCTCCATCTTGCACGTCTATCGATGCTCTACCGTAGCTAGGAACGGTCGCCCGAGAATAAGAGGTGTATTCCCATCCTCCGCATATTGAGAACAACGAATCACCGGAAGATGAAATCTCGAACTTTCACGAAACGTCCTCCACTATCCCTTTCGGATAAGTCACCGATGTGTCTCGCTATCCGAAGAGCTATGGTGGTCGGCTTGATCTCCCAATCTCCAATCTGTTAAAATGGACAACGGCATCGATTGATGCTTGCCCCAAATCACACGAACCTTGGAGAATGTCTCGTCTCCGATGACACATGCTATGGTGAAGTCGCCGGATCTTTCTCGCTGAGCGGCAACTTCTTTTGCAGTACAACACTGCACTCTTGAGACAGATTTATCGTCTCGAATTTCCCAAGCTTCTTTTTGTTGTAACGGCATCCTTCAAAACTTCACGTAACCCGGCATGTCTCGAGTGCATCAAGTAAAGGAATATTGATGTGCACTTTTGAAAATCTCCATGAACCGGTTAACTTCTCATCGATTTGGGCTTGGCTAAGCGGCTTGGAAACGGGCCCGGAGGCACGTCGTCGGAAATTTCTTCACGGTTGGCCGCCATGATCAGCCTCGCGACCGCGTGTGCGGTCGCTAAACAATGGGACGCCATCGTCCTTCGCTTCACGGGCGTCTGTGCCGCTTTCTCGGGCGCTAGGTTTACGTCTGAAGCTTCGCCTTGTTTCTCGCGACGGCAATTACTAGCGACCGCCAGGTCGCCGCTAGGTCCTCGATTTACTCCTCGTGGGTGCGTTTTGACTTGTCGCGCTACCGAACCGCCGTGAAATCCATCAGATTCCTCGCGGCCGGGCTCGCGATCATGAGCTCGATCGCGAATCCTCTTTCTTTGCCCGTTTTCACCGTTCGCCTTCTCGTGATTTTGATAGGCTCGCCCACCTCAATTGAATGGCATTACAATGATTTTTAGGGTTTACCTCCAGATTACTCGGAAATTGGCCCGACTTGTCGCCTTGCCCGTTCTGTCATGCTATCTCGACTTATTTGATTCTCCATCATCTTCATATGCTTTTCCATAGCCGTCACAGTGGACTCCAAATGATTAATCTTCTGCCCGGTGTTGCTTATAAACGAATTCTGGTTCATTGCCAATTGTTGGTTGCTTACAACCAACTGCTGCATTATGTCCTCTAGACTCGGCTTTTTCGTCTCTTGAATCACTCCATTCTCGAATCGAGAAACCCGCGGTGTTGAAAATTATTAGGGTTGGCGTACGAGAAATTTGGGTGATTTCTGTTGTTTGGATTGTACGCGGATTCCCCGTGACGGTTATTCCTCCGATTGATGTAATTCACGCCCCGTCCTCGGTCTTTTATATCGACTGCAGCATTTATCCGAGCCACGCCTTTCCTTTCCTTTCTTTCTCAAACCGACTTCTCAAAAGGGTGAACTCGCTCCATAATATTATCGTATTGAATCACTTTCAACAAGAGCCTTCACCACCGGTGTCCTCTCCATCGGCCATCGATAGCTGCTTGGCCGCCATCTCTTCTATGATGCGGCTGGCCTCGCCTACACGCATGCTCAATAGGCAGCCCCCGCTGATCGTCAACAATACTCCTTGTGTGAGGTGTCACCAACAGAAACCGTAACTGCTGCCCTCGAAAATCCATGCCGTGGGCACCTTCTCAATAGGCCTGAATCTTTCCCACGACTCGAATAAAGATTCATCTCCTAACCGGGAGAAGTGGAAATCTCGCCATGATCTTCATTCCTTAGCCGATGGAAAGTACTTTGAGAGAAATTTCACGTAGTTGCCCAACCGTTGATGCCTGCATTTATCTAAGGTCTTGAACCGGTCCTTTGCTTGATTTCGAGAGAAAATCCGAACATGCGCATCCGGTTGTGTCTTGTGGCATCCCATTCTGCTTGATGGTGTCACAAATGTCGAGATATGTCTCGAGATGGGCATTCGGATCCTCTGTGACTCCTCCTCCGAACTGCTCCCTTGAACACAAATGATGAGGGCGGCTTGACTCAAAGTTGTTAGCGTTTACTTAGGCCCCATCCGCCTCCTTGAAATTGCTCAAGAGGAGGTGCAGACATATAATTCGGGTCTTGCCTCGGGAGCGAGGACAACGAGTCCCATGGTCGCCAATTAGCCGCATTTGTAAAATCTGCGGCGGTGTGCGGCTACTTGGAGAGAACGCCCGTTATTACGATTGTTCCGATTTGTCTGCCATTGCTTCCTTTCTTCTTGCCGTCTCCTTCTCCTTTGTGAATTTTCGATTTCGGATCAAAGTGTAGTTCGTGAGGTCCTCGGGACCTTGTGAACATAAACTACCGGAGAAAAAGAAGGAAATCGATTAGCAAGAAATAAAAATAAAAATAAAAGTAAAACTTGAATTAATAATTCCAAATTGTCAAGTTATTCCTATATGATCTTAACAATCCCAAAGAACGGCGCTAAAATTTGATCGCTCCTTTTCACACGTAAAGGTGTATATAGAAATAAGCGAGTATCGTATCCATGGTTATTGTAATGCGAAAACACTTGAAGCTAACTCAACAAGAATTCATCATTATCCAAGCAACATATATGGTTTGGTAAGATTTTAGGGCTTCGGAATTAATCCAAAACAGATGTAACCATGCAGAAAATAAAATAAAGCAATAAACACTCGGATGGTAAAAACAGGACGACTAACTCTAGGGATGCATTAATCCTATCCACAACGTATGTTTATCCTGTTCCTATTAACCAATTTTAATCCGAGACAAGATGGAAGATCACATATATAACCGACAACTTCATTACGATAATTGTGGTCGTAGATTACTAGTTTTCCTATTCATCATTCGTCTCTAGGTGAAAACAAGCAACTTCAAATGGATCACAAAGAATATACTTCCTACGAATATCCTATCTCGGCTATGACTCAAGGCTCATTCAGTATCATGCATTCGAGATCGATCGACAATTAACACAATTACGTAATTAACCGACAACTAGATATGCATCAAGATTGATCGAAATTAACACATATAAATAAGCACCAAGAATCATGAATCGATGCCCGGAAGGTAAATAGCGATAACAGAATCACAACATATAGGATCGGATCATGCAAACCTCGGATTAGAACGAAAATCTAGCTGACATAATAAACGGAATAAAATATGATTTAACCATAAAATAGAAATTATATAAATGAAACCCGTATTGAGTTGCGTCGATGAACAATCGTTGGGCTTGAATCCCAACCTCGTGAAAACCGAATTTGCAAGATTGTCCTGACGATAACGCTCCGGATCGTGAACAAATACATAAAACTAATGAAGACCAATGATCAACTAAACTCTAGAATGTAATTAGATGGAAGCCAAAGCTAAAATATGAAAACCGATGAAAAACTGATAAAGAGGTTCGGGCGTGTGCGGTTAGGGCGAGGGGTGTTGCCATATATAGGCACACCCCAAACCCTAATTTTTCCTTCGCCGCTGGGTCTCGCGACCACGCCTCGTGATCGCCAGGTCGATCGCTATGTATGTCTTACGCTTTTCGGCCGGTCGCCTCCTCGCTCGCATGGTTTCCTCGCGACCTAGCTAGCGATCGCTAGCCATGGCCGCGAAATCGTCTGATAACTTTCTCGGCGGGCTTCGCTTCGCGTGCACGCAGTCGCGGTCGCGCCTCGCTTGGTTCTCGCGGGTTGCTGGCGGCCGCCTGGCGACCGCTAGGTGGTCGCTAGAAACAGTCGCTTGAGTATTTTGGCTCGTGCTTCGTTCCTTGCTTCGATTTTCAACATATGGACCTACACAACACCAAAAGAACATAGATAAAACATTAGTCGATGGTGACGCGATCGATATTTGGTCATCTTTAAATAGATAAAACATTAAGAATCGATACGTAAACGCATACGAAGCGACCTAAACTCATCTTTAAATATCAACTATAAACGTGTAAAATGCGCGTTTATCAATGACTACTATGTCCAATGGCTTGCAGCTGCAGCATCAGTCGATGGTAGATGCGACTGATATTTGGTCAAGTCTCGAGAGTAAGTTTGGGCAGTCGGATCGGACAGTCCGCTTCCACACAATGAGAGAAATCTTGGCGTGTAAGATGGAAGAAGGAAGTTCGGTCCATGAACATGTCTCCCACATGACTCATCTCATGGATAGTCTTGATCAGTTGGGAGGAGGTATTGACGGCGAAGCCAAGGTCGATATCATCCTCAATACACTGCCCAAGTCTTTTGAGAACTTTCGCGTGAATGCGATCATGAGCAAGACTGAGTATACACTTAGTCAGTTGCTCAATGATCTCATGGCTGCGGAAGGAGTTATGGGCAAAGGAGCACATGCTCTTACTAGCACATCTAAGGGCCCAAATTTTCCGCTGCAAAATGGAAAAGAAAAGGGCACCAAAGGTGGTAGAGGCAAGGAAATAGTGGGAGTAATGGGCATAAGAACATGGTCTGCCAGGAGGCTTGAAGAAGCCAAGGAGAAGGCAAGTGCTTCAAGTGCAGTAAGGGCGGGCATTGGAAGGCTAAGTGCCCTATACTCGAGGCTCAAGGTACGCCGTTTGCTTTAGTGTGAAACATGTTTAGCAACTTGTTCTACCCATTCTTGGGTAGTAGACACGTGCGATCGATCATGTTTGTTACACCTTCGTGGGTTCTGCGGACAAGGGAGCTGAATGATGGCGAGATAACGATCTCCATGGACAGCGCGAAAGTCGAGGCCGTTGCGATCGGAGATGTTACTTTATATTTTGAGAAAATAGTTTTAGTTTTAAAAGGCGTTTTATATGTGCGGATTTTCTACGAACCTTGTTCTGCTTTGAAATTGTTTATTCATGGATATTCGAGTTGTTTTTGATAGTGGTGTTTCTATCATAAGAAATGACGGTTATCTCGTAGGCACATTATATAATTCGCTTTATACTATTTCGAATACATAATACCTATAACTATGTTGCATCTACATCAAACCTTAAAAGAAAAGTTTTCTTCAGAAGATGACACCTCTTTTCTCGGCATCTTAGATTAGGTCACATCAATCTAAATAGGATCCAGGACGGCTAAGAATGGAGCATTGGGTAATCTCACGCCATTACTCGGTTCTCGATCTGCGAATCTGTATAGAAAATAAGATGTTGACCCGACCCTTTAAGCGAAGGGTCATAGAGCCAAAGAAATGTTAGAGCTAGTCCATTCGACTGTGTGGACCGATGTCCACACAAGCTCGTGGAGGGTACAGTATTTTGTCACTTTCATTGACGATTACTCAAGGTGCGGATACGTATGCCGCTTCACCGCAAGTCTCGAATGCTTTGAGAAATTCAAAGAATTTAGGGTGAAGTGGAGGCGAAGCTAGGTAAGAGTATCAAGTCATCGTGTTACGATCGCGGTGGCGAATACCTCAACAACGAGATCATGGACTATCTAGTGAAGTGTGGGATTACCTCCCAACAAGCTTTCATCGGGCACACCACAAAAAATGGTGTGTCGAGCGAAGAAATAGGACTCTTTTGAAATGGTTAGATCAATGATGAGTTATGCAACTTTGCCTATTTCGTTTACGGGTATGCCTTAGAAGCGACATACTTGCTAAATCTAGTACCATCCAAGTCGGTCGAAGAGACCCTTTCGAGTTGTGGTTTGGGCGCAAGCCGGTTTAAACCACATAAGATTTAGGCGATCCGGACATGTCTTTGAACAAGAAGGCGACAAGTTGGAGCTAGATCCGACGCAAGGCTGTTTATTGGCTATCCTAGAGGAGCGAAGGTGGTTTATTCTATAGTCCTAAGGATCAGAAGGTCGTTATTAGCACTAATGCCCGATTCTTAGAAGAGGACTACATGAAAATCATAAATCCAAAGTTGAAATCATTCTTCAAGAATTGAAGATGATCGTATTCCACCACCGATTAGACCAAAGGTGCGAGATGTCGAGTCTAGTGGGAGGATCGACACCGGATACTTGAAGAAATTGAAGTGGGTCGAGTTCCATCAAGATACCAACCGCATGTTGGTACCTACCAAGCTAGTTGTGTAAGATGAGAACCACAAGTTCTGCACCCGTTGCCATTGTGCCCGTAGTGCCTCGTCGTAGTGGGAGGTTGTTCGTCAACCCGAACGATGTATGTTAGTGGGTGAATCTTGAATTTAGTCCCGAAAACGAATAGGTAATAATCGACCCGGGGACGTCTGTATGAGGCGATCTGAGACAATGATGCAAGATCATGGAACTTACGTTTGGATGAGGTGGTAAAGTCCTATGGATTTACCCAGTTGCCTAGCGAGAGTTGTGTGTATCGGTTAGATGTCAACGGTGATGTGGTATTTCTTGCACTTTATGTAGATGACATTCTTCTATTTGGCAACAATGTGAAGTTGTTATCAGACGTAAAGAGTTGGTTATCCGATCGCTTTCAAATAAAAGACTTAGGAGATGCGGCGTACATTCTTGGGATCAAGGTTTACGAGATCGCAAGAAGAAAATGTTGAGCTTATCTCGGGCGCCTTACATTGATCTTGTGATTACTCGTTTTAGTATGCGCACCGCCAAGAAAGGATTGCTACCTTTCGGACATGGCGTTCCTTTATCTAAGGCGATCACCTATGACCGCAAAATGAGATAGAGGAAATGAGACAAGTTCTTACATTTTCGCCGTAGGAAGTCTCATGTACGCAATGCTATGCACGCGGCCCGATATCTTCTATGCGGTAGGCATAGTAGCTGAATATCGATCTAACCTCGGACAAGCTCATTGAATTGCGATGAAAGCATATACTCAAGTACACGAAAAGACTTGATATTATAGTCTAATTTACTATGCGAGATAGTCTAATGCCTTTGGGTTATTCGGACTTCATTTTCAAGTCGACCGTGATAAGAATAAGTCTACCTCGGACTATGTGTTTATCTTGGGAGGTGGGCCGTATCTGGCGGAGTGCAAAGCGGCGATGCATTGCGGACTCTACCATGGAAGCTCAATATGTAGCCGCTCGGAGGTCGCTAAGGAGGTCAGATGGTTCATGAACTATCTCATGGATCTAGGTGTGGTACCCGGTTTGCCAAGAGTATCATAGTTCTTGTGATAACTCGGTGCGATGGCAAACTCGGAAGGAACCACGGATCCACAAGGCAACCAAACACATAGAGAGAAAGTACCATGTCATACGAGAAATCGTTAGACGATGGGACGTCTTTGAATGCAAAGATTGATCTGACGGATAACCTAGAGGATCCATTTACTAAAGCCTGCCGCCAAAAGTCTACGTTGGGCACGTTAGAGGACTTGAATTGCGCTAGATGGCACCTCTAAAGTCTGCAGAATAAGTCTACGTCGGGGACGTTAGAGGACTTGAATTACGCTGATGGCACCCACTTAGAAAGGAAACTTTTGTATAAGTGGGAGAAGCAAAGTGATGGTTTTGTTTGTAATAGCTAGTAGAGACACATTGTATACTAAAAGTTTGCTTTAGTATAAGTGGGAGATTGTTGGATTTGTATCTAAATCGGTTTGATTGAGCTTGTACACAATGTTTCCTCGTTACCACTATTACAATCTCCTATCTCGAATTGAATACTTGATTGCATATATCCGTGTCCCTTATCTCATATATAAGTTAGATCATACGATTGTGTAGAAGATCACGTGTTTGTATGATTGGTCAAGCTTAATGAGATATAAAAGTTTCACAACCGAGACAACTTGAGGGCGAGTTGTCGGTGTAGGCTGCGGATATAGATAAGAAGTGACTTGACTTAGTTGCTTGTCTATGCCGGTGCGTCTTTGACGTATTGAAGGATCACAGATGAGATGAGTTCTTCTATCGTACCGTAGTGAAGAACCTAGATCTCGGTGACTTCGATGATCTAAATCTCGATAAGGTATTAGATGAGTATGAGTTCTTGACCATCACTTTGACTTGTTATGGGTGAGGTTATATGTTTCTAACCCAATATTCTCCGCATCTTGGGTGGTGGCGGTCTTGTATGTCATGCTAGTTATCGTGACGAGTCACCGTATCCGTTAAGGATGATGACGTCCTTAAGGAGCTCAAAGGTTTATTGTACTAAACCTGCGCAGTTGAGTTAGCTCAAGTACAATAATAAGGTTGAGTGGTACTACTTAAGGAATTAAATATATTAATTATTTTAAGCGATCGTAATGCTATAAATAATTAATGGACGTTCGATATCTTAAATATGGGATTACGAATGTCTAAGTGCAAGCCCGACTCAACTTCGTAATAAAGGGGTAAGTCGGCATTTATTCTCTAGTGGCATGAATAAATGTTTATAAATTAATTTATGTTAAAATTTGAACATAAGATAATTAATTTATTTGAGGCCCATCTTTATTCCTTGCATTTGATCCACAGCCGGCCCGTCCAGCCCGTGAGCTCAAGAAAATCGCCCACCATCATGCTCTTATGGAAAGGATTTGATTCTCTTTATCCTATAAGGATATTATTATATTTATGGGATATGCATAGATCCTTTCCATATAGGATTATGGTAATAATCCTTTCCATATAGGATTATGGTAATTTCCATATGGGATAATGGTAATTTCCATAAAGGATTATGGTAATTTCCATATGGGATTATGGTAATTTTCATATGGGATTATGGTAATTTCCATATGGGATTATGGTAATTCCCTTATGGGATTAAGGTAGTGCATTATAAATATATGGTAAGAGATAGATTCAATGTGAATCCTCATAATTCATCATCAAATTTTCGTCCATCCCATAGTAATGTTGGGAGGATTTTTAGAAATTTTAAGAGCATTGGGTGATTTTCCAAGCTTTCTCCATAGATCATCCTCACTCGGCGTTGGAGATTGGTAACCGGGATACAATCCGTAAGGTCAAAGCACGAGTCTCGATCCATTCCGCCTCGGCATTCAAAGGTAAACACGAGAAAACCCCAATGTGTTGCAATTAATTATATAGGTGCATGCTAGGAATATAATCAATATATGGTGAATTAAACATCGAAGATAGATCCTCGGAGAGGGCTAAACATAGTTTTTCCCTACAAGTCAGTGCACCATCTACGAAGAGGAAGCTAGAAGTCAGATACCATCTTCGTAGAGAAGCTAGAAGCATCTGCAAGAGAGTTGAAACTAAGTGTTGCTTGAGATCGACATCATGACGTCGGCGAGCTAGAAACGGCGAAGGATGAGTTAGAAGCGTGTATCATCCGCGAATAGAGTTGAAGCCTAAGCATTGATGGAGATCGGCATCACGACCTCGGCGAGCTAGAAGCGGTGTGAATGATGAGCTAGAAGCTGTGTACCATCCACGAAGAGTGTTGAAGCGTGAGCGTTGGTGGAAATCGACATCACGACCTCAACAAGCTAAAAGCGGTTGTGAAGGAGGGCTAGAAGCTACGCCGCCATCTTCGTGAGAAAGCTAGAAGTTGTGCATCATCCGTGAAGAAGAATTGAAGCAAAAGCATTGATGGAGTCAACATCACGACCTCGTGAGCTAAAGCATTTGTGAAGGAGAAGCTAGAAGTTGTGTTCTCAACAAAAGCACAGGCTGAATTCATCAAGTTGAAGCCAAGTCATATTGAATCAAGTTTGGAGATATGGTGTTGAAATCATCCGGCTTGGACAATCTTCAAAGTAAAGCGATGATGTGGAGTTGGACTCGACAAGGTAGAACCATCTTCAAAGCGTATTGATAGCATCGAGTTGGGTTAACAAGTCGGAGCCATTTCGAGGCGTGGAACGGACTAAAGTTGAGGTCATTCTTAAAATGTGTTGACAACAGTAATGAATACTTCATCATCTCTAATTCTTGCCACTAATCGCTTTTGTTTCATTACAATTTTCACCTTCTTGTCTCTTCCGAGTTAGTATCAATTTCTTTAATCGCCCGAGCTTAAACTTTGATCACCCACTGAAATACAAATTTATGATGAACTTTGGCCATGCAACTTGAAAGAGAAAACACATATTATGACCGAACTTAGAAGATATCTAAGATGCCTCGTACCCTTTTGAAAAGGATCAAGTCAAAACGTTGTTCAAAAGATCAACTTGTGTTTTAGGGAGTGCCGTGCATAGTTTATACTCATGCGAGCCGGGGTAACATGCGATTTAGGCTCGTCGTCATGGAGTCGCTTCTTTTTGTTGATTTTGTCTTTGGCGTGACGTGCGGTTTAGGCTCGTCTTCGTGGGTTGTCTTACTTCTTTTTGTTGATTTTTTTGGAGTGGCGATGCGGTTTAGGCTCGTATGCGTTATGGAGCATGTCTTGCTTCTTTTTTGTTGATTTTTCTTCATAGTGACGTGCGGTTTAGGCTCGTGAGTCATGGAGCATTCTTCTTCTTTTGTTGATTTTCTTGCTTTCTCATTTTTTGACTTTTGGATTTTCTTCATTTTTTTTGCTTTTCTTTTAATCTATGTACATATCTACACACTTTCACGTTGCATTTCAATGGTAGTAGCACTTCAACAACTTTAGAGTTGTTGCCCCACTTCCAAATCGTAGTCAAGGTTGACTTGCATACACTGTTAGAGATGTAGTGAGATGAAGCCGCCCTTCCGATGGTGATTCGAACAGGCGCTTTTGGCACAAATCCTAGACCCACTTTGGTATTCTGGACCACATCATCTTTCTTCTTCAATTGAGGTTCGGTGAAGCTTTCTTGAGGATTGTACCCGGCATTGACGAGGAGCTTGTATGCTTTTGGACCAAAATACTTTGTGAGTTAGTCGTGCAAGATTCTCCATGTTCGATAGCATTACTTTGTTTTGGTCGAACAAACCGCGAAGATGTGGATGAGTTGGTCTTTTAGCATCGATCTTGGTGGAGAGCATCGTCGGTCCTCGAATGAGCTCATCTTGGATAACGACGTTTTATTCTTGACAATCGGCACAACTTCAGTTCTTTATCATGCTCGATTTCCACTTCTTTTATTTTTCTTTGTCATGTAGAATTTGGCATCGGCAAAATATGACTCGGCGTGAAGGCTTTTGATCGCGACCACCGTCCTCACGACACCATCCCGACGATACTTGAGGCATTGATGCAATGTAGAAGGAAGAAACCATTTTCATGCAGCCATGGCCGACCTAGAAGCATATTGTAGGATGTCTTGGCATCAATTACATGAAGTAGTGCATTTGAACTCATGTCTTCCGCCGAAGTTCAACCTTATGGGCCAACGGCCCTTTTGTCTTCGTGGTTGAATCCTTGGATCATTAGTCATTCTTTGGATAAGTCATCCATCGTAATTTCCAATTGCTTCAACATTTTAGTGGCAATATATTGATAGCCGATCCTCCATCAATGAGGATCCTCTTGACTTCTCGCTCACGGGTGAAGCAACTCACGAACAATGGCATATTATGAAGCTCGGACCAAAGTGCAAATCCTCGTTGGAACGTGATCGTCAAGACACCTTCATCATCGATCACATTTGACTCGACTTGTTCTTTTACTCGATTCGTCTGTGTGTATCATACAATGCCCCAATACTTTCCACTATGTCGTCGAATTCGGGGATCACAACATTTGTCGACATTTTCTCTTGAGTGATATCTTCCTTCTCGAGCTAGCCGTATGATCTTTTCTTTGAATATGATGCAATCATGTATGGGATGCCCAATCAATCTAACCGCCACCGACTCCGCTTCCCGCCGCTTCACGCGCCGCCAATTCGCATAATGGCTACGGCTATGTTTGGTTTGATGCCTCGGTCAACCATTGGACCCTTTCGTCGACTTTGGTTCCACTTTTAGTGGTTCAACAATTAGTTCCACTTTTAGTGGTTCCGGTTCGACGACGCACTTTCAGCTGGTCGATCTGGATCCATGGGATCTAACACCGTGGTTCTCATTCGAGTTCCATGTTTCAAGACACCCAAGGTGCTGGTGGATCCGGTTGATCGATCTCGCGCCTGCTCATACAGCAAGGATGATGCCGCCACGAGTAGCCGTTTGGAGGATCCGACTTCAAGAGATGGCAACAAAAGATGTTGTTCACCTCACGACGTTGGCTTCACCAACTTCGATGGAAGATGAGCCCGCTGCCCGGTCAAGTGACGGACTTTCATGTCCGCAAAGATATGACAACCGCACCGCACTATCTTTGTAAAAATTTTATACTGTAGTTTAGAAGATAGCTTGATAGTGTTTATGTATTGTAACGACATCCAAATGTATGTGGATGCGAGAAAAGAAGACCGTAGTGATGATGCAGTAAAGAAGTTCATTGTAGCCAAATATTTGGACTACAAGATGGTCATTTCGACCGATCACGACCAAGTGCAAGAGTTTCAACTCATTGTACACGAGGTTCGCGAAAATCGCTTTGGACGGCTTTGTCGCGCCATGTTGATTGAGAATACCCCCGGTGGAGAGACTTCAAGGTCTACCTTAAGCACAAGCGAAAGGATGACGCTGAAGACTTGATCGTCAAACCGCATCGAGTCCGACGAAGAAGCAAGATCTAAAAGAAAGGCTTGCTCGATGCGAAGGCTAACCTGTTGAGAGGCGGTCCCTCCAACAAACGTGTTCGCCCCAATGTCAATGACAAAGGCAAAGGAAGGTGGTTGCCCGTAAGTTTGACGGGATCATAATTATGGCAAGCACGCCACACGACTGCGGCGACCGCCACAAGAAGAAAGGCCAATGTTGTCGGAAGGACTTGACAAAGGAAAGGATGACGTTGCTGTGGTGACCGAAGTCAACCACATCGAGAATCAAGGTGATGGTTCATCGACACCGGCGCAACCGCACGCCTGCGCGAAAGATGCTTCTCCACCACAAGCCTGTTGAGGGAGGAAGCTCAACATGGGAACCAAGTCATCCGAGGTTGCCGGAGTTGGGATGTGGTGCTCAAGATGTCGTCCTGTTGAGATCACGTTAAAGGATGTGTCGCATGTCCCGCATTCGCAAGAACTTAGTGTCGATCTATTCTAGTTAATAGGGTTTTAGACTAGTTTTTGTCGGACAAGTTTGTCTGACTAAGTTTGGAAAGTTCCTGGTAGGGTTATCTCACCGGGGTCTTTTTAAACTAAATGTAATGGTCGCGTGTACCCAAGTTTGCATGAATGAAAATGCATCTACTCCTCTTACTTAATCGAGTGTCTCGATTTATGGCATTGTAGATTAGGACATGTTAATCTAAATGCAATAAAAAGATTAGTAAATTTAGATTTACTAAAGTTAAATGGTTAATACACAAACGAAATGTGAGGTTTGTGTAGCCAAATGGCTAAGTTACCGCTTCATTCGGTAGAACGAGCACTAAACCTCTAGAATTTATTCACACCGATGTGTGTGATTTAAAGTTTGTACAAACTAGAGGTGGTAAAAGTACTTCATCACGCTTATTGATGATCGATAAGATATTGTTATCTTTACCTTCTAAGTAAAGACGAGGCTATTAAAGCTTTTAAAACTTCAAGAACAGCCGAGAATCAACTAAGCTATCAATTAAGACTGCTCAAGTGATAGAGGGAGAAATGTAGTTCGCTTGAGGCATTATGCAAAAGGTATAATACATCAAACGACAGCCCTTATTCACCTCAATCTAATGGCGCTGTCGAACGAAAATCGAACATTTAGGAGATGGTGAATGCTTTGTTGATTAGTTCGTGGTTGCCCTAACTTGTGGGGAAAACCGCTTGACGACCAACTACATACCGAACAAGATTCCACTAAAGAGTAAGGATGTCAATCCTTACGAGTTGTGAAAGAAGAAACCATCGCATAAATATCTCAAAGTGTGGGGTGTTTGGCGAAGGTTGAGGTGCTCTTCCTAAACAAGTTACAATTGACCGCTTTTACATCGATTGTATCTTTATTGGTATGCATCAACAAATCGCTTATCGTCGATCCACGTCGAGGTACCGGATATGATGGGGACGACGATTGAATCAAGGAATGCTATATTTTGAAAGTGTTTATCCCTCAGAAGATAAGGATAAAGGAAGCCAGCCTAGCAATAGAGCGATGGTAAGTTAGTTATAAACCTGGAGGAAGAACATATATCGCATAAGAGATCGAGGTTCGATCCAGGGATCGGAACCGAGACGAGGCGAGAGTCAACGCCAAAGATTTTGGTCCCGACTATATTTGCTCATGTTGGACGAAGAACCAACGTCGATCAAAGTAGCCTATGCTCGACCGTGACGGGATGCTCGCGAGGTCGTCAGTGAGATTGATTCTATTCGCAAAACCACACTGGGTGCTAGTTGATTCGAAGGTTGAAGTCATTAGATGCAAATGGATTACGCTATTAGGGTGCTTTCGCAATGTCGCTTCAGACATCTGAGATTCATCAAATGGACGTTAAGACCGCATTTTGAATGGTGACCTCGAGGATGAGGTATATATAGAAACCCGCGGTTTGTAGTACCGTCGCAAGGTATGCAAACTCGTGAAGTCTCTATGGTTTCAAACAACGCCGTTGCAACGGCACTTGAAATTTAACAATATAATGTTGGAAAATGGTTTCAAGATCAACGAGTGTGACAAATGTGTTCACGTTAAGAACACGATAATGGTTATGTTATGGTGTCTGTATGTAGATGACATGTTGATCATTCAGTTAATGACACAAAACACATGTTAAATAGAAATTTTGACACGAAGGACATGGGTTTAGCTGATGTGATTCTTGGAATCAAGATTCTAAGAAGATCGACGAATTGTTTGCACAACTCACCACGTCGAAAGTGCTTAAATTCAACACGTTTGATAGTTTTCCGCTAAGACCCCATCGAGCTCAATGTTCACTGAGTAAGAAAGGTGAACCCTTGGCAAGAAGACTATGTAAGGTTATCGGTGTTTGATGTATCTTACAAACCGCACTGACCGACATAGCATTACGTGAATAAATTGAGTCGTTACACGAGCAATCCAAGAAAGGAGCATTGAAGGGTTTCAGTGAGAGTTTGAGGTACTCAAGTATACTCAAAATCATGGCTGCATTTCACCAGATATCCCCGCACTTAGGGTACCGTGATGCCAATCGATATCTCGACACGAAAGATTCACTTCAAGTGCGACGTGTTCACGATCGGAGGTGCTGTTTCTTGAAGATCCAGACGTGGTAGTCCGATCCACCATGGAATCAAAATCATAGCTTTGGATAAAGTCGGAGGGCCGAGGGTCTGATTTTTGGAAGATATTCCATGTTGGTCTAAACCATGCCACCGGTGATGACTCACCGTGATAGCGTCGCTATCGGAAGGGCAAAAGTGGTTGATAATGGTAAGTCTCGACATATACGACGACTACATAATACCGTGAGGCATTTGATCTCGGTGGTTATATCAATCGACTATGTCAAGTCAATAGATAATCCGACGATCCGCTAACCAAAGGTTCGAACCGGATCAAATGATCAAGTTACAGAGGAATGGGATTAAAATCCACATCTTAAGAACAATCATAGTGGTAACCCAACCATGATGACGGAGATCCCAAGAACTGGTTCAACGGAGAATAAGTTATAGGAGTTCGTGTGTAAACACTCGCTACTGCTCCCGAAAGCAAACGAGTGTCAAAACTCGTTAGTGAGGTTGAATCATCGACTTAAAGATTCCTAAGATACCTCGGAGGTCGAGTATAAGATACTTGAAGAATCACCTATAAGTGTGGCGCCGCTTCAAACAAAACACTTATGAATCCAAAGTGGATGTCTATGCCAAATGGAATCAAACGTGAGAACGGATGAGGTTGAGGTGTTAAAGTGTTAATACCATTGTCTCAAGGCACGCTGTGGGAATAGTTTGCAGCATCGTGTCCACTAATCCGCATGTACTCGATGGTACTAACTATGGAAGGTTCAAGGCCATAAACCACCGTCCAAATATTTTAACATCTCGGGATCGATGGTTCGCATACATGCATATGACTATTTCCACTCATGGGGGATTGTTGAAATCACGTGCATATATATAATATTATATATGGTCAAGTTTGCTACTTTGACCAAGATTGAGGACGAACGCTTAATTTTGTGAAATTAACCGGATAGATCGATCTACGCTCGAGTAGATGATCGTGGTGTATTCACATTCTCAAACCGACGGAGTGAGAAATAATGGATCAAAGTTGGTCACTTAACATAAGATATGATTGGGGATAAGCATGGATTAATTAATCCTTATCCCACATCGATTAATGTACATACATTAATTGTCATATAAGTGGTTCATCAACACTTAAGATAATATGCCAAGTGATGGCTATAAAGCCCACATCGCACCGCCGGCCGCCCAGCCCCAGTCCGTCGGCCCTACGGGTCCGAAGTTCGGTTCAGCCCGGCCCGATTCGTGATCGTTTGGCTTGTTCGGGCTTGTTTCGGGCCGGTTCCGGCCCATTACCCGTATTTTGGATCAACGCTTGATCGAGCCAGACGGAGTTGTCCGGGCCCAACTCGTGGCCCAATCCGCTGGGCTCCGCTGCACTGAAGAGACGTCCGGATACGCCCAACGAACCCGACGCACGCTGTTGTCCAGATTCATCGAATCGCTTGTAACGCCCAACATGATTGGCTCGTGGAACGTGGCACGTTGTCTCCCGAAACCGCCGCAGATAACCCTCTCGACTCAATGGGACATAACTCCGTAACACCCGACATCAATGCGGTGTTGACTCCAAGATGCTCCCCTACGAGACGACGCCTATAAATAGGACATGTCTCAAAGATTAGTCTCCCATCAAAAACATTCCGATACCTAAGAGCACTCCGTACATATTTTTGGTCAAGCTCGCCCGCCTCCGCTCCAGTCACGGAGTCTGGTCCATGGTGTCCACCTACGAGACTGGTCTTATCTCTGGGACGATACGCCATAACCGAGAGCACTACCGGCGATCTCGCTCATAAAAGAGCCTCTCCTCGCATAAGTTTATTGTTCTGCTTCATTTTGTTTCAATTGACAAGTTCATTGTTAGTTTGATCTCCTACTTCTACATTCTCTTTAACAGAATACGTCCTAAAGTCAGACTGCTCATACACACTTTTCCAACAACAACCACATAAAGTCACGAATTATGTAAACAAGTTGAAATTCACTAGTTCTTTGACAAGAAAAGTCGAAACTCACTAGGAAGCAATAAACTAATTTAGATTTGAAGTTCTATTCAGATTACTTCAAAAATATTTAATTTTGTTTCCTATTTTTCTTTTGATAAGTCCCCAAAATTTCTTTTACTCTATTTATGAAAATTATCCCACAAAATACTTCATACCTATTATCATCAACAACACTATTTATTTATACATTTTATCACTTATGCTCCACCGCTATTCATATTTATTATTCTAAAACAACACTTAATTTATACATTTTACCTTACTTCACTCACAATACACTCAACAATTTTTATTAAAATACGACTGAATATTCCTAGAAAGACAATTAGAAGGCGAAGAAAGTATATAACAGAAATGATGAATTCCAAACATGACTCAAATCCTCCAATCAGGACAACCACCAACGAGTTTATAATCTAAGAACTCCAAATCAACCACCAAACTTCTCAATTAAACACAATCTTAAATGAATTGGAGAAAACTAAACTTTGTAAAATTGGCAAAGCTAGTTGCTGGCACTCCTGCGATGCTAGAACATTAACATTGGACAATGAATTAGGGCCGAATTAAGAGGACAGTATTATGTTTCCAAAACAGTTTATAAGTTTGTTGTGAAATTTATGTTTCCAAACACCCTCAAGTCCTTTCTCCCAAATAAGTTCATTCAACCCAATTTATAATTAAGAAACTAAAATTGTAGAAATTTTAATTTTGATCACTAATGTCAATACCGAAAACCAAACTTGAACCAACTCAAAAAATCCATACAAACTACATTTCATTTTATAAGTATATGAGGGATACGAACGGAAAGGGTTAACCGAAAGTATAAATCTTTTTCATAGAAGCAATAAATCTCGTGATGAGTTGAGTCTTTAAGTCGAACAAGTTGCCTCGTCCCAATACGATTCACCTTAATTTCATGAACAAACACGGCGCGTCGCATTCCATCCCGCAAAACGGTGGGCCCTACGTCGGCACAGACGTATGACAACTACTTAACACAAAATATCAGTTGCCCCTCTACCTCTGTTTCTGTGGTTCTAACACCTCCACGTGTCACCCCACACTAGTCAGCATCCAGATTTCCACCTCCCGACTTGTAAATTAGATAAAGATGCGCAGCTCGCTTATTGCCTCCCAAACCACTAGTTAAGCCTCGCCACCAAAACTATTGGAGAGAAGCAATTTAGTAATTATTTTTCCTTTTTCTTTCCATTTGACTCTGTACTAATCATGAGGATGACACACAACGGCGGTGGCGCCCCAAGGTCAAAGTTTTTCCGGCGGGGCTGAATGTGGCGGCGAAGCCCTGCGACTACCAAGTCAGCGGCGGCGCTGCTCTTCTGCCGCGCGGAGTCGGCTTTCATGTGCATAGCCTGCGACCCAAGTGCATGATGCCGGAGATAGCTCGGCGTGCCTCAAGCACGAGCGCGTGTGGATGTGCGAGGTCTGCGAGCAGGCTCCCGCCATCGTCACCTGCAAGGCCGATGCCGCCGCCCTCTGTGTCACCTGCGACCGCGACATCCACTCGGCCAACCTCGCCAGCCGCCACGAGCGCGTCCCCGTGGTGCCCTTCTACGACACGGCCGACCCGTCGTCATGAAGTCCACCGCCGCCGCCAGCCTCCTCGTCCCCGCCGCCGAATCCGACTCCAGCTTATTCGCCTGCGGCGTCCACGACCGAAACTCGACGCCGGCAGCGGCTATGTCGACGACTCCTGGATGCGGACGAGCCCAATCGTCGCCAAAATCCCGGCCGACCCCCTGATTTGAAAGCGATGGAGTTGTTTTTCCAGGATTCTGATCAGTTCCTCGACTTCGATAACTACCAGATTTCATCGCAGCCTTACAGCGACAGCGTCGTTCCGGTACAGACAACAGTCAAACCGCCTTTGCCGGCCTTTACTCATGATCACTGCCGGAAAACCGGTTCCAGATTGATTTCACTAGGTCCAACATCAACCTACAACAACAACAGCAACTTCACCACACCGTCTCTCAGCCACAGTGTAATTAATTACCACTTTTCATCATTTAATCCACCAATTTTATTAATTAAATTAATCTGACAAATTATATTGTGATATTCAGGTCTCATCCTCGTCAATGGATGGGGTTTGCCGGACGGAAGCTCCGTATCAGAAATATCATACCCTTCGGTCGAAACGTCAGTACGACCGCCGATCCGACCGGGAACCAGAGCTCACATGCGGTCGGGATGGACCGAAGCCAGGGTGTTGAGGTACAAGGAGAAGAGAAAGAACAGAAAATTCGAGAAGACAATCGCTACGCTTCGAAAGGCTTACGCGGAAACCCGGCCGAGGATCAAGGGCCGTTTCGCGAAGAGAACCGACTCGAGTCTGATATTGACCAAATCTTTGGTGCTGGCGCTGCTAATTTCATCGCCGACGCAAGATTCGGCATCGTCCCCACGTTCTGACGGGAAAATATTGAATTAATATATTACCTTGTATCCCTTCTAATTTTCAGCTTATTGGATAATTAGATTTTTGTGAAAGGAAGATAAATTAATATTAGTATTCATAAAATCTGCTCGTTTGAATCTTATTTCACCTCTGTATTAAATTTGAAGCAAATCGGCACTTTATAGAATTATATCTTTATCTGAAAATCTGAAAAGCCTGCTACTTTTGGTCGAAGGGCTTTCAAGTTTCAGCTGGTAAATTTCTAAATCAACTTATCTTTCTTTAAGATTATTCCTAAATTTTTTCGGTTTTATGAAGTAAGAATGTCTTTGCATCCGAAAATCATATTAATGTTTCATTTAACTTTGATGAATTAAATTACCTACGGTCTAAAAGTGTGAGTGTTCTGAATTCAATCGCTATTAACCTTTTCCAATCTAAATTTTCTGTTTCTATTTCTAACATAAGCAATAATAATAAAATCATCTAGCTTTTTTTTTTCCTATTCTGTTTTGAGTATCAATCTGAAAAAAAGAAAAGAATTGAATAGTTTTACTGTATTGGTGGCGATGGTATGTAATGATGATGAGTCCAAATATCGATCTTGATTGGCATGTAGGAAAGTGGATCTAAAACTGGAAGCTGGTTATTGAGGGGTCATTTTCAATGCTAAAATGATATTTTAATTTAGTGAGGATTGATTGGTGGTGATTGATTTAGGTAAATTTAGCATAGTTGTGCACCAGAACCAAGCAATCAGACACCACCTAACCTGTTCGCAGTTGTAAATGAAACCTAGTTTGAACCGAACTTCTGTAAGATTTTTAAAGCTTACACACGAGAATCCAGATTTTCCTTAGAGATTTGTCTGCCTAAATATGTTAGAATGAGATTGTGGATTGTAAAACTTTTCGTTGTTTCGGGCGGATAAGTAGAGTGACAAAATGGTTCGGATCGCCCACCGGGCTTTGGGTACGGGTCGGGTCGGGCTGTCCGCATAATGCTATCTGATCCAAAATTTAAGAGCCTAGTCCAGCCCCATTCAGGCCACCGCCATCGTCCTAAGCTCGTGGTAATAGTACATTTATATCGTCCTATTAGATATTATAGTATGATATGAAGAAACTTTTAATACACTTTTATGCATCTTATTGTATTGTAATATATCACATAGATTACGTAACAAAACACTTATAAGCGCTTTATTAGGTTCATATATACCAAAAAATGTTTATATACCTAATGAGAGTTTATAAGATCTTATTGGATTATATGAATAGTCACGGCAGACTATTTAGCCCGAAAACCCCTGCTTTTAATTCAAAGCCCAGTAGGTCCGCTGCTTATGAGATGTGGCTTTTTCTCGATTTTTTCACTATTTTACGAACTCAACCCACCCAATTCCGATATTTCTCAGCAATCTATCCTGCCCGACCAATTTTGCTTCTACGGATAAGTAGAAGATTGTGTGGAACAATATATTAAACCATCAACCTCAAATATATTTGTCTAACATTTAATTTGCGCATCCATGTGTATATAAATATAGTTTTACCGACTTATACATATTTAACTTATTACATTATTATTGTGTGCTCCAAACTGTTTATAAGGGTAATACAGTAAATCACTCCTAGTCATTTTCATAACAACACTACTGTTTGCAATCTTCTTCAAATCATGTTGAAGCTCTTACAAGCGACTGTATGTCGATTATAGAGATGGCAACAGATCTTGAACCTGTTCAAATCTCTGTAGATTTATATTCATTTTTAGGATTTTGCTCATCAAAATTTTGGATCTGATGATCCTGATCATATCTTTAAATTTTCGATCTAGGTTGGTCGACACGCAGACCCTCTTACAATTTAATATATTCTAATTAAATTTTATTCTAACACAAGACATAATTTTAAAATTTCCTTCTTCCAAACATCCGCCCGCGAGCTCACACAATCTCAAACCCTTATCTTCATTCCTAATTAGTTCTTGTACTTGGCAACCCCATCACCATCGAGGCGCCGCCCTTCCCGGTGAACAACATAGTTGTCGTCTGAGTCACATATCGTGCCACATTCCTCACCGTTGTCATTTGCTGCCTTCCATTGCGACCTTAGCTAGCTCGCCCAACGTCGCCCTTCACTTGGTGAGTAGCAAGCTGTTAGGCATTATGTTTTCTAACTGATAAGAATTTATGTGCCTCATATATTTTCCTTAATCTTGCAATAATTGTATGGCGTAATGATGTTATTGTGAATTTTCGTTAATTTATAACTTTGTTAGAACATAAAATATAGATTAGTCTCAGATCTTTGACTTTATAGATATGGGTCCGAGATTTTATTTTTCACCCAACGATCTGGACCCATCTGATCTAAACAAAAAATTGACCAATCAATCTAGTAAAATCCAAACCGATCTATTATCATCCCTAATCAATCCTCCCCGACTTAAAAGAAAAACAAAACAAAATTGTTGGAGAGGCACTGAGAATTGGTTTATTCTCTGGCATACAGTTGGAAAATGATCATTGTCGTACATATAACTTGGTCAAACAAATAAAGCTTGTAGAGCTGTTCAGAAATTATAGTATGTCGTTGCACAGGGTCATTACGAAAGGAATTTTAATTCACGTTTGAACATATTTTGTTCATTTATGCAATAATATCCAATCACTATTGAGCATACGAAGTCCTTTTGTAAATAAAAATGGCTTTATGTAATCTTATAGCTAAAGAATAAACCCAAACATTAGAGACAAAGATATTTTCATAAAAACAATTACTTATTTTCTGATTCGTTACTTGCGTTTTCTTTTAAGAAAGAGAGAGGAAAACGGAGGCAAGAAAGGAACACTGCATTAATAGAAGTGGGCCTCCTGCAAAATGGTCTCCAACCACGTGACGTTCACGTGCGGAGGGCCCAACACAGCATAATTGATCTACTTTAATAGGCCCAGCCCAGTCAACTACTCATTCTCATGTAAAATTTTCCTTTGTCATTCTCTGCAAATAGCAACCAACACACGAGATTCTTAGCTACAAATAGTGCTACATATTTTCCTTCATTTCCCAATCAATTATATTAGCCTTTCATGGATAATATATAACACATTTTGAAAGTTGGATATATTGCGAACTCTAGATATATTACTTCTGTAACCGGTATTATATAATTATATTGATTATTGATTTACGTTATAATTGATGGTGTGGTTGGAAGTACAACTAATAAGGCAATCAAAGATGCAGTCAATGATACCACTAGCTCAGTGGCATTCTTCCCTTTATAAGGATAAGTGATCAGGATACAAATTTAGAATTCCAACCCTGACTCAATAAAAAATATAGTAAATGATATAATTTATTATCGGCCTTTACATGAGCCCAGAACAAACCAAACTGTGCAGAAATACTCTGAAATGACTCAAAAAAGTTCGTTTAAATTGATCGTTTGTAAAGAACCAACTCGAACCTCGAATAAGTTTATCGAACCGAACTCGAAGCTAGAGATGTTCGCCAGAGGCTCGCGAACATGTTTGGCTTGAACTCAAATGAGCCAATTCACAACCCCGATTCAACATATTCATGAACGTATAAAATAATAAATTATTTATATATATTTAAATAATTAAAATAAATAATAAATTATAAAATATATGTTAATTATAATTATTTAGCAAAATAAGCATATAGATGAAGATCGATAATAAATTATTTATATATTTAAATAATTAAAATAAATAACAAATTACAAAATATATATTTTAGTATAAATTTCATCTAACTTATATAACTAATTAACTAATTATCATATTTATACTGTGATAATATTTTGAAAAGTAAATGTAATTAAATGATGTTGCATAGTATATTCGCTTTATTTATTATATATATTTTTATTTTAATCAAACCTTAATATATATTTTCATGTGTTTTATAAAATCATTAAATGAATAATTAATTAATATAATGAGATATTGATTTGGAGAAATATAATTAATAATAACATGATTTATTGTTATCCTATGAACAAAATATCAATTTAGATAATTATTGTAACGACCTGGCTTGATTGATTCACCGACCACAGCATCAACACGAGTCTTTCAGTCTTTTCCTCACTCACACCCCCGAGAAAACTTCCTGGGGTCACCCATCCCATAATTGCTCCGCCAAGACGCTTAACTTTAGTTTTATGAGATGAACTTCCGGAAGATGCATCTTGTTGGTACGAGTAGCACATATCAAATCCTTGTTTCCTCGAATATGCGATCCCATACCGCATATTTCGAATCCTCTCATTCCGCATGCTTTCGTTCATTCATGTACCTTCGCCAGCCTTAATCGAGCCGCCTCGTCCATGCCTCCGACCGCATCACTCCAGATTCCGCCCCGCCACATGCCCACCAACTCCGCTGGTTCGTCCCCAACCACACCGATCGGGAGAGGTTCGCTCGATACTATCCGTAACCACCGGCTTTCGGATTGACGCACACCCTACTGCATCAACACGAGTCTTTTCAGGCTGTCTCCTCACCACACCCCGAAAACTTCCTGGGGTCACCCATCCCACATTGCTCCAAGCCAAGACGCTTAACTTTGAGTTTATGAGATGAACTTCCAGAAGATACATCTTGTTGTATGAGTATCACATATCAAACTTTGTTTCCTCATATGCGCACCCACACCGCATATTCTCGAAATCCTCTCATTCCGTGGCCGTTCATTCATGTACCCTTCGCTGCCTTAATCGAGCCGCCCTCGTCCATGCCCGCACCCATGCATCACTGCATTTCGCCCAGGCCACAATTATTATGTACACGTATAAGTATACATGATTTACATAGTTATATTTATATCTCGATAATTATAATTCTAAAAATTAATTACAAATAACATACATCACTAATTGACTATGAGATAAATATAATAATAATTCATAATTCTAATATAAAGTTCATCTACCTTATATAACTAAGTAACTATGATATAAAACAATTATAATTTGTAACTCATAAGTAGATTTTGAAAAGTAAATATAATAGAATGATATTGAGTAGAATATTCAATTTATATATTATTCATAATACCAAATACTTATGTTTCACATATACTTTAATCTTTGACAACTATATATGTGTTTTTTTTTTTTTAATCATGGCTTAATATATATATTTTCATGTGTATTATAAAATCATTAAATTAACAATTAATTGATCAAATGAAATATTGAGTTGGAAAACTAAAAAATATCTTATGAACAAAATATCAATATAGATCATTATAATGTATAAATATATAAGTATGAGTTACATAGTCATATTTCTTTTCTATAATTATAATTTAAAATAAATAACATCTAACTTACATAATTAATTTACCATGAGATAAATATAATAATAATAATTGTAAGTAGATGAATGAAGTATGTTTTCGAATGATATTAAATAGTATATTAATTTTATATCAGATGCTATATCCAAAACTACTAATCGACATCTTTTTATATGAATCTTATTCAAAACTAGCTAGAATCGATATATTTTTCTTGTTCTAGTTGTGAAAATTTCATTTGGTAATGAATCTTGTTAAACTTTATTGTAATTATTGTTTGATTGTGATTGATTAAGACTATGCATCCTTTGAATTAATGGAATCATGGAGTGAATTATGCGAAAATAGTGTTTTAGAGTCGAGCTTGAGCTCGAACTCGAGTTCGATCTCGCAAGTTCGATCTCGAGCTCGAATAACACATTATCAATCGATTGAGCTCGAAACGAGCAAAGTCGGACACGGCAGAGTTCGAGCTCGAGTTCGAATATGTCTCATAAACGAGTTGTTATCGAACCGACCGAGTTGCACGCGAGCTCAAAAATTTTATAACGAACCGAGCAGTCAATTTAAACTGACCAACTCGAGCCGAGTCAGCTTTATAAGATTCGACTTTTGGTCAGATACACCTCACCTTTATGTATGGCAACAGGGCAATGACCTAGGACGGAGGGCCCCAAAATTTTAAAAAGAATCCCATTACTCAATCTATCAACCATAAATTCAATTGAAAAAAATATTTTTCTTTCAACGGCTATCGATATGTGAAGTTCTTAAATTTGTTAAAACTTCATATTGTCTTCCTAATATTTTTATTGAATATAAAATATTGTTCATTATATCGGTTAGCTTCAACAGTACAAAAATTCCAAACTAAAATTGATAAATCAATGTGCGTTCTACTATGTTTCAAAAAGGTTAAATAGGCTAGCAATTTTATGCATTGAAAATGAGTTATTGGAATAACTTGATCTTCAAGATGTTGTTGATGATTTTGTTTCCAAAATGCTAGAAGATCTGCATTATTTTAATAATTATTTGATCCTTATTTGATGATTTACTGTACTTTATAATTAGTATTAATGTACATTCACGTGAGCACGAAAGACCATCATATACTATCTCTAGTTGACAATAAATTCAAGCTTGATTTATGGGCTTCTATTTTTATTTTCGCATAAGACCAAATATTAGAACCGACCTTGTTCATGATATACTTGTAGATATAGTTGTGTCTATGACTCTATGGTATACAACTCTTTATAAGATATAAACTTCACAGTTTCTCATTTATACGACACTGTCCATTTTCAAAAAGAAAATGGATAGCACATTTAGTGAAATATATATAATTAATTAATTCATGTAAATATACATCCAATTATGAGCTTTTGAAATGAAAATGTGATACTTCAATTTGATGCACCGTACGTTATAACAACAAAAAATCATTTTCACACACGCACAACAACAAAAATAAATACTACAACAATGCTTACAAGGAAGCATGTGGAATATATAATCCATACGCGAAGGAACAGACGTATTTCTTTTATGTAGGGGTTTGGACGTGAGGCCAATTGAAGATTTTTTTGCGTATGCACTCTATCTTTTCTTCTTTAAATTTTCCGAAATTGAAGATTCATATTTATTTGGACAATTATTTAGTTTGCAACAGTATGTCGCCCACATAAGAAATATCTTCTAATTAATAGTACTCACCAATTGCTTTAAAGTCCACTTTCTACATTAAATGTCTCATATAATATAATGTTCTTTCCTTAATATACACCTGTTTAGTAATGACCTATTTTTTGAATGAATAAAAAGGGTATGGTAGGAAAATCTTAGATAATTTTACCTATATCAATTAGATACAGTTTTTAATATTGTAAAATTGAATGGCTACAACTTATACAATTATAGATCACTATAACTAAAAAAATGTATGGATAAGATGCTTAAAAAGAGAGAAAGAAATCAGTCTAATATTTCCAATTGAAATGCTTAAAATGTACAAATTGTTAAACTATTCTTACAAATTGCTACATGTGGTAAAGTCAGAGTTGATCTGGTTGTCCATTGGGAGTGATCTACTGGTCGAATTCATGAGCTGAATTTGGAGTCCAACCGAAATCTGTATAGTAGGCTTGTTGCAAAACATGCCTAGTGGTATTATTTATGCTTTTTGTTTGATTAACGGACACCAAACTTCATCGAAAATTTAATATATTTATATCTATATATATATATATTAAACTGGAATCATAATAAATCTCATTTTCCTGTCTAAACTGCATTTATATAAGCACATAACTTATTTCATCTCTTTTTATTTTCTCTCTTTTCTTTTTTCGTTCTTTTTCAAAACTGTGAAATTTCATTGGTAAAATATATATAACATATATCTTGAATGAAAAATATATTAAAACGAACAAGTGATGATATAAAGTCTAAAGTGATTATATATATATATATATATATATATATATATATATATATATATATATATATATAATAATTGATTTGTGTCTGCATATGTATGTTTTCTAAAATTAAGAATCAAATGAATAGTGAATATCGAATCCAAAAATTGAAAGTTTTCACCGGTTTGAATCCCATGAGGAGGAAAATTTCTTTTTGATTCAATAATTTTTCGATGGATTCATCAACTTTAACAATGAATTCATCATTTTTGTTCCTTTCACGATAAAAATGATTTTCACGTTAACTCTCTCTCACACACACACACACACACACACACACATATATATATATATATATATATATATATATATATATATATATATATATATATATATTAGGTTGTCTCGTAGCACTTGTCCCCGATAAGATGAAGACTCAATCTAACCACATCAGTGCCATGTGGATAGCATGGATAATTACACGTGGCATAACATTTTTTTATTTTTATCTTTATTTTCACGAGGGTAATACAGTAATTTTCTTCTTCTTCTTCTTCTTCTTCTTCTTCTTTGCAATTGCTACCGCTCATCGAGAAGAATAGAAGTCGACAACAACAATGGCACAATGGAGGCGGTCGTGGCTGTTAAGCATCGACAATCGCGTGGTCGATCGCACCGAAATTACGTAAAAATCATTGATTTGTTGCTTGAAATTGAAGAAAATAAATAGAATTTTGAGAGAAGATTGAGGTATCGAGAGAGATGATGACTATGGTGATGTTTATGGTGAAGTTCGCAAAAAATTGGAGTAGGAGATGGTGATTTACGAATTGAATCGCCGGAAAATCGAGAAATAAGTGAATCGGAGAAGGCATTTACAGATGATCCCATCTACGAAGAATATGCATATTGACACATAAACCTCGATCATAATACACATAAACCCCATCATAATATATAAACCTCATACGATAATAATTTATAGCATGTATATTAAAAACAAAACATGCATACGACTAAACATAAACATGCATACGATTAAACATAAACATGCATAGAACAAAACACAACCCTACATGCTGAAACAAAATTATCATTTTCGATATCTCTTTTCTCTTCTTCAATATGCACAAACACTTTCTTGTTGATCATTTGCTTTCTTGTTGATTGTTTGTTTTCTTTCTTGTGGTTATATGTTTTTTTTAATTATGAAACTAAAAGTAATTGATCTAAACTAAAGAATAAATTATGGATAAATCAATATCACATGCATTTTCGTGTTCAACATTATGTTGTTCTTTGTTCAAGCATATGTAGTTTTTGTTTTAAACATGCATGATTCGCTTTCTATATCATAACAAATCAAATTGTGTGATTTTGTTCAACCGTGATGCGCTTTTATGTATAACAATATGCATTTTGTGTTCAATGATATGCCGTCGTTTAATTACATGCATAGTTTTTTCCGCAATCACATAACAAATCAAATTACTAATCTACCCTTACTATAGCGAAAATCCAAATTAAGCTTTAAAAGTCCGAAAAATCTCAACCATAGGATCTATGAGATGAATGGATGAGATTGAGTACTACATACTATCTCCGACTCGGTACTATTTGATCCATCTCTCTCTATATATATATATATATATATATATATGTATATAATTAGGTTCAAATAAGAACCATTTATAATGAGAACTAAGAACCATAAAATTTCATTATAAACAAAATGAATTCACATGTTGATGATCCTTGAAAGTTACTAAATTCAAAATTCAACATTTTCACCGATTTTGAATCTGAGTGACGGAATCTATTTTTTGGATTTTTTATTCAAGAACTTTCCTACTGATTCATCAACTTTCACAATAAATTCATCATTTTTGGTTCTCATGTTCTTAAGATAAAAATTGTTCTCACATTAACCTTCCCTATATAAATTGATTCATATATATGCAATTCTTAGCATAAATAATGAGAACAAATTATAGGCATTAGATTTAAAAATATAATGGTCATTTTAAGTATGCATCCAATTAGTTATATATAAATTTCTATATATAATTTTGCATTTGTGCATTTGCATCAAATTGAATATAGTCATCCATATTGATTTATCAATTATTAATGTTTGTCCTCATTTTACATTATAGGGAGTGATTATAGGAGTGTCCACATGATAATCACTCCTATATAAATATATAAATATATATATATATAAAATAAAATGTTAACTCAATGTTTTATTTTTATTTTTAACTTTAGTTTTAATTATCTAAATTTTAATTATTTAATTCTAATAAATTAATTTAATTAAAATATATTTTTATTCTTTATTAAATAACAAATATCAAGCAAGTGTCAATATATGATTAAAATTAAATTCATAAATAAATATAATAAATAGAAATAATATATGAAAAATGCACTTTAATTATACCAAGAACCAAAATAGTAAATATATATGCGATGGTGTAATTTGCTCGATAAAAATAAATAAAAAAACTTAAAATTAATGTGATTTATTAGCATTAAATAATTAAAATTTAAATTTTTGCAAACATGTTACCTTGTGATGGGTGTACTTTGCTCCATGAAAAATAATCAAAAAATGTTTTAATCATATAAATCTCAACGATGAATTATCGTTTGCTTAATTGCAAATTTTAAATTTAAATTATTTATATGTGGATAAATGATATGTATATACGCATTAGTGAAAATGTTTTATAATAAGGTTGCATATATTGTGAAAGTCAATTTAGTTGTCTATTATAAATTAAATTTTCATATTTAATATATTTGCTATATATGTAAAATATATCATTATACTTGAAGATTAAAGTATACACATAATAAAAACAAAATTTATCTTATTTTAAAATATTTATTTTATTTGTAAATGTATTTGAAGTTTATTATTTACTATAAACTATAAGATATTAAAGAATACTTTTATATAAATTTCAATCCCATCAAGTTTATACTTTTTGCTGTGCGAATTTAGTATCCAGTTGATTTGAAAATTTTCTTTTATGCTTTATATGTTTAGAATACCTTACGATTTTACTTATATAGTTCTGTTATACAATTGAATCTTAATATTCTATTATTAATTTGATTAAATAATCATTGCCGTGCGAAGGGCAAATCTAGGCATTGTTTAGAATGCAAATAAGTTAATACATGTTTCTATAAAAACTATTATTATTATTATTATTATGTTATTCTTACCTTAAATACACATATTATATAGCTCTATTGATTATATATATATATATATATATATATATATATATATATATATAGGAGTGAATCAAATGAGAATCACATCTTTTATGGAATCGTAACCATGCATAAGATGTTGAGATGATGACAACAGGTATAAAGTTACAACAAAACTTTCTAAAATTATTTTGTTGTTCAACAATTTTAGAAAGTTTTTATGCACAACTTTATCGCTTGTGATCATCTAAAACGCCTTATGCTTAAAGTCTTCAAAAATATGAGTTCTCACCTGATCCAACCCCTATATATATATGTGGATCAAATGAGAACCCTATATATTATAAGAAATGAGAACTAATCTTGAGCGTTGAATTTGCATGATCCAAGATCACGATTTTATAGTTATATTAGGTATGTTAATTTATGTTAGTTTCATTAAGGTTGTTATTGTAATTTTATTTAATATTGCCATTGATTGTAGGAGTGATTTTAGGAATTGCTTTTAATAATAATGGTGTTTAGTTATTTGCGTATCTTATCTCGTATCTTTTAAATCGCTAATATAATCCTAAGTTAGTATAGTTGTGCAAGACTATCATTATTCACCTTGATCCGCATATATGTTGTTTAGTTGTATTCGCTAAATTTTCTTGTTACATTTTTCGCTTTATATGTTATATGTAATATACAACGCGTGTGCCAAGATTTTATTATGTACTCGCTTCTAGTTCGAGTTGCAGAGAACACAACACTTGATAACTAATGGACTTAAAAATTTAGATGTCATGCACAACCATTATAATCACATACATAAATACTACAAGTCATGCATAACAATCACTGGTTTGTCCAATTTCATAAAAGTATAATAAAATATCATGTGTAATACAAGTCATGCACTACCAATACAAGTCTATGAATAACTATACATTGATTAGGCATAACACACATTTCACCGCCTAATTTTATCGAAAGAAACATCATATTTTTATTGATATGTGATGCACACTTATCCATGCATAACTACAATTATAATTCTATGCATAAGTACTAATAATTCATGCATAGAAAACCAATTGAATAAGGCACAATAACTCCAAACGGAACATCAATCTAATCTATTTTTGTTTACTATTTGCAGAGATCCCGAAAATTAAAGAAGAGAAGTTGAGAGAAAGAAGGTGAAGAGATTTTATTGTGGTAATTCAGTGGATCGTATGGTTCAATTATGTAATTACAAAATCACCCTTGATGTATTAAATATGGCAAAACGTGTCAAATTTAGTTAATATTGAACTTATGCATAGATTTAATCTAGACCATTAGATTTAACATTATCTAGGTATATTGTTTTTTTATTTTGGGCTTCCTATAACCAACCCATATATATATATATATATATATATATATATATATATATATATATGGTTTTAGGATAACCACCACCAAGATTAATAAGAACTAATCATCACCCTGATTTCATCCGATCCATGGATTATATTTATTCATGCTACAAAAGAGTTTGACTATTTTATACTGCTTTTATGATTGTAAACGAGTTGGGCACTAAGGTCATTTTAAAGATTCACCATATCCCTAATTTTCATATTCTCCCACTATAATCGATTTCCTTTATGAAAATAGTAGTTGTGCATAAGATTGTAATGATTGTGTATAAAATTGTTAGTACTTATGCGAAACGAAATAAGGACTAATTAAGAATCAAACTTATAAAATTGAGAATTATTGTTTGAACAATAATTAATGTATAAATAAAATTTATAAAATTACCTAAAAATAAAGATCACATATAAGAATTTGCACTACAAACCTCAATTGTGAGTGAAAAAAATGATAAATATATATACAAATATGATTATTCATGTGATTTGGGTAATATGCATAACTATATAGTAATTGTGCATAAGATAATATTTGTGCAAATAAATGGATTAATATGCATACTGTTAATATAGTGTGCACAAACATAGTGATTTAAAGCATAAGCATAAACTCAAAAATGCGTAAAAAGATATACAAAATAAAATATCATAAATATAAAATAAAACTTTAAAACACTCAAAAATCGATTACATAAAAAAGAATTACAATAATATCCTTAATAATAAAATCTAAAATCAAATACTTAACAAATCTAAAAATCGTGACCATTAGATTACACAAAATAAACGCACTGATTAGTTCTAGTTCTCAAAACATATATTTTCTCATTCGATCCATCCCATATATATATGATCTACACATTTCTTTCGTCTAAATTTACTACATTAATTGAAGTAATACTTATTCATCAAAAGTTATATTGATTTCTATATGCATTTATCATTCAACAATTTTCTTCTCACTTCCTTTCTATTTCTCCCACTTTCTTATTCCTTCATTCTTTTCAAAATCATGCGATTTTGTTCATAAAATATATGCAATATACAACTTGAATTAAACATTACAACAAGAGTTTTAATTTGTTACATGATATGTAAAAGATGAATTTAAAATGAACAAGTTATAACTATTTACAGTTTTAAAATAAATTAAATATATATTATATATGATATATTACACAACTAATTCAATTATTCACTTTATTTTTTAATATAGTTTTAATTATATAAATTTATTTTTAATGCTAATATTTCATTTTAATTGTATAATTAACTTTATTTTTATTAAATAACACATGTATTTTTCAAAATTATAAATATATTATTTGTGATAATCGTGCTTTGCTCCATAATAGAATAAAAATATTTTAATCAATATGGCATCTCTACAAAGGAGTCATGCTGAAGAAGAAAGAAGAATAGATAGGGACATGGAAATGATAGGAAAAGACTGAGCTTTAATCGTCTTTTTAATAATACCAAATTAGCTTCCGACGACATGTTCGCTTTAGTTAGTTGAAATTTTGAGACGGATCATTAAATGAACAAGAGATAAGTATATGCTATATTTGTTATAAAAAAATTGACTTAAAGGTCACTAAGAGATCAAAATCCGAACTATAATTTAAAGAATAACTTTCTATTTAATATATTTGTTATATATAAAACAAATATCTCTATACTAAATGTTAGAATTTTTAGAATATGATAACCGTGCATCGCACGGAAGAAATGCTAGTTGTTAGTATAAAGTTCATTCAAAGCACATTCATCGAAAAATTAAATTGTTAGTATATAAAAAATACCTTCAAAAGTTTGATTTTGTTTTAAGTAGATATATTTAAGAGTTTCCAGTTTCCACAGCAAAACATATGGAATTTTGATTTTGTATGGTTAGAGCCAGGTTCAGGCATTTTAGCTTGTAGATCAGACCCCGCACCATTCGGTGGTCACATGCTAAATTAACTTAATCCCCAGCTATTTCAATTCACTAGCAATATATAATACTCCATCCGTCCCAATATTATCGAATTTTTATACGAGACATGAATTAGTTAGATATAAAGAATGAATGATACTAAATTGAAAGACTTTAAGATAAAATTGCTTTTTTTTGATGCACAATAATGTGACAACCAAAAGCGAAACGAACAACAATAATCTTTACGAAGAAATATAATATTATGAAAACAATAACTAATTGATTTGTCGCATCGCTATGCACGAAGATAGTTACGATAATTGGTCTCATTGATATGGACATCGACGAGCTCCAATTTTGGATTCAAAGGGCCCAAACTACGGCTGAGTCCAAAATGGGTGGATTCTGTGATACTTTCTCTCTCTCTCTCTTGTTGGTTGGGGAAAGAGGGTGGTGGATTCCAGACCTAATTGATACAATTAACTTACAAATTAAACTTAGCAATTTACGCTCAATATATAGTTTTTAATTCCATACGTTATTAATTGAGAAAATTAATAAAATATTTATTTTCATATAGTAAAAATATAGACTAATAATTCATATAAAAAGATGAAAACCAGCTATTATTACTATTTTACTTTTATTTTTCAATTTTCGCATTTTACCTATAATTCAAGACTTGAGTTGGAATTAATTCTTATTATATATAATCCAATTAACATGTTAATGTTGATTTTATCTTGAAATTCAGATGTACGCAAATTGTAGGTCAAATTTCGATGCATATACACGCGGCGCGGAGTCCACGAGAAAAGAACGAAAAACAATAAAAGCAAACACAAACACTGCCCTCCACAAATTCTGTCTGAAACTCAAGTGTACAAATAGAAGAAGCAAAACTCTGTGGCACTAATATCTGTCTCATCGCCTCTCCCATAACGCCGGAAAGGATCCTCCATCTTCTGCGCTCCAACGCCCTGAAAACGCCGTACACGCTGCTCTCATCTTCATACCCATTCCTCCCACCATCATCGTCATCACTCTCCTGATCACGAGCCATCAAATCCTCAGAATACTTGACGCTCTTGATCCGCGCAGTAGCCGGCGCTCGTATTAAGCAGAACCACCACCTCCTTCATCGTAGGCCGCTTCTCCGGTTCACTCTGCACGCACAACGCCGCGACATTAACAGCCTGCATGAGCTGGCTCGTCAAAATTCCCCGAAGCTTCGGGTCGGCGAGGTCCTTGAACCGGCCCTGGTTATGTGCGGCTCGGCCCACTCGGTGATGGTCCGCTTGATGCCACCCGGAAGCTTCTCGATGGGCTTCCTCCCGGTGACGATCTCGAGGAGGAGGATTCCAAGCTGTACACGTCGCAGCTCTCGGAGACTTTCCCCACATGGCGTACCCGGCGCCAGGTACCCCAGCGTGCCCTTCACGCGCGTCGTCATGTGGCTCACCCTCTGGTATCAGCTTCAAACCCGAAGTCCGCCACCAGCGGCTCAAAGTTGGAATCCAGCAGCACGTTGCTCGCCTTTATGTCCCTGTGGATGATGTGCGGCGACACTCATGGTGCAGGTACCTGCGGACCCAGAAAAATAAGTGTAAGATTACAAAATTTATTGGGGTGCTGGGGCTCCTCCAACTCCCTCCTAAATTTATACAATGAATTGAATATATTACAAAGAATTGTAGGCATAAGCAAATTGAAAGTAATAAGAGAGAAGATTACAGTATGCCCTGAGCGGAGCCCATTGCGACTTTCATCCTTCTTCCAATCAAGTTGGACTTCGCCAGCGAACTGGCCGTGTAAATGCGAGAGAAGGCTGAGATTAGGCATGTAGTCGTAGACGATGAGGCGCTGGTCGTTGCCGGCGCAGTACCCTCTCAGCCCTAGAAGATTCTTGTGCCTCACTCTTCCTAGCACCTCCACCTCCACCGCGAACTCCATCTCCGCCTTGGAATTCATCGACTTCAACTTCTTCACTGCAATCTCACACACACACACACACACACATATATATATATATATATATATCACTTTCTCCCAATTAATCATCTTAATTTCTGCAAAGCCCTAATCAAATTACCTGAAGGCCATCCGATGTCCTGCCCCAATAAACGCTCCCAAAACCGCCTTCGCCGAGCTTGTAGTCCTCGCTGAAGCCGTTTGTCGCGGCATGCAGCTCCTTGTACGTGAAAATTCGCCATTGATTGCTGTTCGCGCCGCCTCCCAGCGTCAAACTGTGCGAAAACAAACGTTAATTTTGTTTTGATTAATTGAGATGATGATGTTCGATCAAGTAATTAAGAATGCGTACCCTTCTTCAACTTTATCATAACCGCAGCAACTGAAGGATGATCCCATGGTGGCTTGAGAGTAGACAGAGTTTTCTTCTTTGGGAATTTTTGTTTGGCGAATCCAACGATGAAGATGTTCTTTAAAGAATTTGAGATGAAAAGTGTGTCAATTGTGGCACTGCCGTCCTAAGCCGGCTGCTCCTCTTAGATTAAATAATGATATCTTGTTACTGGTTTCTAGTTTGACATCAGCCTCTCATTTCTTGACATATTCAAGTTTTTATGTCGTTTTATTTTTTCATATCAGGCCAACTGTTTGACTGCATAATATAACATTATATTTACCAAAGCCTAACTAACTATTAGCTTACACCGAATCTTAAATTTAAATAAAGGAATTAGTAAATCAGGACAAATTGCTATTGAAATCGAAATAAGTATGACATTTTCTTCAAGTTGGATCATCTATACATCTGTAACATAAATTTTTGTATTTAAATTTTATAAATACAAAATTGTATAAAAATAAATATGAATTTGAATTTGATGTATTTGAGATGAGTTCGATCTCATCTATCATCCGATTCTTCTTCGACTTGAATTCTTGAACGATCTTGATGTTCTTCGAGTTGTTTGGGGGATGTAGTTCCTGATCTCCTTGAACTTGAAGTTTGACTGACGATGTTGATCCGAAGGACCTCGACCTTGTTTTCGATCGACCGTCGGATTTGGGTTGATATGTTGAAGAATGTTTGAAGATCTTCAAGTTTGAGCGCAACGCGAGGTATTCACCATATTTCCAAATTGAATGCCATCTTTGATTTGATTTGGAGGATGATCTCGACGAAGAACGTGGTGATTTGCACGAAGAATGTCTTGAATGTTGAAGAAGACTTGCTTTCAAGACTTCACGATGATTCTTCTGAGTGTCTTGAGCCTTCGATTCTTCACCTTCTTCACTTCACTTCACCTCTTACTAATGAAGCCCCAACACCTATTTATAGATTTAGCTAGTGGGCTTACGGGCCCTTGGGCCATCAAGTCATGAGCTTGGCTTGGGCCTGAGCCATCAAACCATGGGCTGGGCTTATGGGCCACCAAACCATGGGTTTGAGCTTGTGGATTTGGGCCACCAAACCATGAGCTTGAGTTTGAGTCTTATGGGCCACCAAACCATGGGCTTGAGTTTGAGCTGACTTACGGGCCATCAAACCATGGGCTTGAGCTTGGCTTGAGCTTATGGGCCATCAAACCTGGGTTTGAGTCTTGGGCTTATAGCCTTTATGACTTATTTGACCAATTTGAGTGATTATTCATCTCCGAGGTGTCGTTGCTACATGTCATTCTCCTATTCGTCGATAAAATTAAATATTAATCACATATCTATTTAATTTTGGAATAAATTCCATTAGTAAAATAGAAATATAATTAATTATTTAATGTGATTTACACGCGCAATATAATTTGCTAACAATTTTAACTGCTACAAATTCCCATCGAGACTTGTTCATGGACGAGTTGTCTTGAAATGGACGAGTCTCAAATTCACTGGATAGTTTAAACTCGTGTGGGAGTTCTTGAATTTGTAAATAGTTTATACTCATTTAGAGTTCTTGAATTTGAATTTAGAAAGTTTATATTCGTTCAAGGAGTTCTCGAACTTGATTTGAATTTGTAAAATGCTTATACTGATTTAGGAGTTCTTAAATTTGATTTGAATTTGTAAACGCTTTATACTGATTTAGGAGTTCTTGAATTTTTTTAAATTAAAAGCTTATACTCATATTTAGGAGTTTGAATTTGATTTGAATTTGTAAACGCTTATACTGATTTAGGAGTTCTGACTTTGAATTTAGAAAGTTTATATTCGTTTCAAGGAGTTCTCGAACTTGAATTTGAATTTATCAAACGTTTATACTGTTAGAGCTTAGACTTGATTTGAATTTGTAAATGCTTATACTCAGATTTAGGAGTTCTAATTTGATTTGAATTGTAAAGCTTATACTCAGACATGAAAGGTTGATTTTGATTTGGAATTGGGCTTCGAATTTCTTCCTAATTGGGCCTAAATACCCACTTTAGTTTGACAACCCAAATTAATCCTTAATTTTATTCGCTCTTTAACCCATCTAACCTACTCCAACTTTTTCGTTGCCTAACATTCTTTTTTTTGGATTCATGGCCCAATATACCTATCTTAACTGGAATTAATCTAAGGAAAGATTCATTGGGCCAATTTAAAACATTTCATCTTTCATGTTTGAACTTATTAAGACTTGGCCCATCTTTAGAAATTTTCGGCCCAACGCTGCTTCAATTTTTTTTTGGTATCCAAAATAATCCTCCACAGAGTTTGTTTGTTTTTTTTTTTTGATATCAGGGAACCCGCACCGCTACTCCTCCGCGAATACCGTGCACAGCAAAACCACACATGGAAAACCAGTGTGTTCAAACCTATAGAGGCTTGGGGGTTCAATCAGTGACCTCCACCACGCGAACCCACCTAACCATCGGACGTCCTCTGGACTCGTAGTTTGTTGGAGTCAAGAAGATGCCAAAATATGGAGCAATTTTTGTACCATTGCTTTTAAGGATTTGTTTGATAGCTCCAAATTATTCAAAGTTTATCAATATGGCTACACCACCTAGTCGCTAAGTTTAGGTTTTGAGTGACCTTCTATAAATAGGGACACACCCTTGCATTTATTTTCACTCCAAACCCTAAGTTTGCAGCCACATTTTGTTTTACTTTCATATTCGCACAATTTTTCTTCTCTATAGCTTCACTTATTTGCTTCTTTTCATAGCCTCTTTCCTTGTTTTCGGGCTATTTCATGCCGCACACCCACTTCTGCACCAAGCACCACTTTATTGTCGAGTTACATCCTCCTTCCATCGGTCATAACAACCACAGCTAAAAGGAACAAGACGCCGCTTTTCCTTTTTTTTAACTTGGCAACCAAGCTTGAGGTAGATTGTTGTGGGTCTTTCTTTTTGTTTGAACATCTCAAAATATTTGATTCCTTGACAGTGATCCCGAGCTTCTTGTAACTCATTGGTATTGGCTCATCTTGACGCAGATGCATCGATGAGTAGCGGTAGCATCCTCCTTCAAGTCGCAGACGATTGTGTCCACATACTCCCATTTCGATCTTGAGGCTCATTTTCAGCGTTGGACTGGCTCAGCGAAGCTGACCCACAGCTTGGTGGCAATGAAGAGGCCACTGCTCGACAAAGAAGGAAGCGTGGCGCCGCGGATGACGCGGTAGGTTGGGGCAAAGTCGGCGTCAGGCATCGACACCGTGACGGGAGGACCAAGTCCAGGCGGCGATGGGTCATGCGCCCTGAACTGCAGCGGCAAGGGCGGATTTGGAGGTGGAACAGACTTGTGCGACTTTGTCGAGACGCGGCGGACGACAGTGGTTGCATACGGTGCTGGACAAGTGTCGTAGGCAGTCGTAGCGAAGCGGTGGGGCATACGTATTCGACAGTGGCAGCTCTGGGTGTTCACGATGCGATCGAGACTAGAAGAGCGACGACATCATTGCTGGATCTAATGGTGATGGCAGCGAGACATAGCCGAGGGAGAGAGGAGCGGTGTTGGTGTCAAGTCCACGCCCGAGAGGTGGCATCTCGGCAATTGCGGTGGCGTGGAACTGCTATCATTCCGCCGAGCAATCTCAGAAATGAACAACGCTTGGGGATCTAGGTCCGATGGCGGCACTTTCCAGCCAGCCAAGATTGAGGACGACGGCGGCGTACATACTGTTGGAGAGTTGTTCTGCCGAGAGGAGAAGAAGTAGATCGACGTTGGGATTCTGGCCGTCGGGTAAGGAACTGTATGCTGACGGCTATGACGTCGAATGGCATGCAAAGATGACCTCATGCGGGCGGAGCTGGAGTTTGAACGATGTCGTGCCTCTGACGCTTCGCCGGAGAAGAAGGCGCTGCAAATGGCGATGCTGCCGTCGTACTGCCACTGTTTCGATGTTGAGGCTTTAATGGTGACGTGCGCACGCCGTTCACTGGATTTAAGAGACGGCAGCGGCTCGTTGGGACGGCGGGGCTTGTCGACTGAAGTAGAGGCAGCGTCGACTGAAAGTCGCTAACGGCGAGCGTGGATGTACGGCTGGAGACGACATGGTTAGATGCAGGCACGCCTTGACCGGAGTAGAGGCGGCGGGCGAAGGTGGCGGCAGCAGACAGATGGTGGAGAGAGATGTTGGTACGGTGGCGTGAGGTGTTGTGCACGGTGTGTGTGTGTGTGCGAGAGGGTGAGAGGTGGTGACTGTGGAGGAGAGGAATTTGGGTTGGGTTTGATGTACAAAATGTTTGGGCTTTCTTTTTCAAAAAGTGGGCTGAGGGTTTTTTAATATGGAGGTGTGGGCTAGAGAGAAAGGGTGAGATGGAGAGAAGAAAATAAAATAAAAAATGGTGAAAGGTTTACAGAGAGATGAGGGAGATATATTTTGACTGTGTGTACGGCGAGAGAGGGAGACGAGAGATAGATGTTGCAGAGATTAGAGTTTGGCTTTTGCCCCATCTTTAAAATTTGGGCCAATGGCTTAAAAAGTATGGGCTGAGAGAGAGAGTGGCGGGCTATGGGCTTTTCTTTTTTCTTTTTTTTGGTGGCTGATTTTGGTTCTGTTTCTTTTTTCTTGTGGTGTTGGCTGAAAATATGTAATTTTTAGCCCAAGGATGTGAACCACAATGTTCTAATATATGGATGTGATTTTTGACCAAATGTTTAGGCTGAATTTTGTTAGCCTCTTTGTTTATTACCTTTTTATGATGATGAGTACAAGAAGTCATCTTAACCCATTTTATGTTTTTTTTATATAATTGCATTCGTTTTTTTCACATTTTCATAATTTTGTGCATGTGACCGATTTCTGTGCAAAAGTTCATGTAATTCAACTTCAAGTCTTGCTCAAGAGTGGATCGACTAAAGACATCAAACTCGATCAACTCCATTACAACACTTTGGACTTCGTTCACATTTGCTGCGCACGCCATCCTCATTTTGTAGAGAAGCGGTCTTGATCTTAGCATACCACAACACGAGCAAAGGAGACGACATCGCTATTATCAACGAATCCTACCCATTCCGTGTAGATGACAAAAGCGCCGATTTACGACATCTCGCATCACGGCCTCGCAGAGCTAAAAGCCGACTAAAGGAAAGAAGTAGTGTCGTCCACGGCGAAGTTGTGTCGTGCACCATCGATGGAGGAGAGTGTAGTTCGCTTCAACATTCGCAGTTAAGTCGAAGTCGGCGCCATCCGCGTTATAGGCTAGTCGGTCGATTTGTATATGAAAGCGCTTGGTGTAGCTTGTGTACAATGTTTCGCTACCACTATTACAATCTCCTATCCGAATTAATACTTGATTGCATATATCTGTCCTCTTATCTCATATATGTTAGATCACAGGTGTAGAAGATCACGAAGTCTCGTATGATGTGGTCAAGCTTAATGAGATATAAAAGTTTCACACCGAGACAACTTGAGGACGAGTTGCAGATCGCAAGATAGATAAGAAGTTGACTGACTTAGTTGCTTGTCTATGCCGGCACGCTCGACGTATCAAGGATCACATGAGAGAGTTCTTCTATCCGACCGAGTGAAGAACCTAGATCTCGCGACTTACGACGATCTAAATCTCGATAAGGTATTAGATGAGTACGAGTCACCATCACTTCACTTGTTATGGTGAGGTTATATGTTCTAACCCAATATTCTCCTGATTCGGTGGTAGGTTTGTATGTATGCTATTATCTAGACGAGTCACCGTATCCGTTATGACGATGACGCCCTCATGAAGCTCAAAGGTTTATTGTACTAAACCCCGCAGTTGAGTTAGCTCAACAATAATGGTCGAGGTACTACTTAAGGAATTAAAGATATTAATTATTTTAAGCAGATGTTATAAATAATTAATGGACGCTCGATATCTTAAATACGGGATCGAATGTCATAAGCCCGACTCAACTTGGTAATAAAGGGTAAGCAGATTTATTCTCTAGGACATGAATAAATGTTTATAAATTAATTTATGTTCCTGCCGAACATAAGATAATTAATTTATTTGAGGCCCATCTTTATTCCTCGATTGATCCCTGGCCCATCCAGCCCGTGAGCTCAAGAAAATCGCCACCATCATGCTCTTATGGAAAGGATTTGATTCTTTATCCTATAAGGATATTATTATTTATTGGATATGCATGATCCTTTCCATATAGATTATGGTAATAATCCTTTCCATATGGATTATGGTAATTTATATGGGATTATGGTAATTCCATAAAGGATTATGGTAATTTCCATATGGGATTATGGTAATTTTTATAGGGATTATGGTACTCCATAGGGATTATGGTAATTTTATGGATTAAGGTAGGCATTATAAATATATGGTAAGAGATAAATTCAATGTGAATCCTCATAATTCATCATCAAATTTCGCCCATCCCATAGTAATGTTGGGAGGATTTTTCGAGAATTTTAAGAGCATTGAGTGATTGTCCAAGCATTCTCCAATATCGCCCCCGGCGCTGGAGATCAACCGTGGATCCCAAGGTCAAAGCACGAGTCTCGATCCATTCCGTCGCAGATTCAAAGGTAAACACGAAAAACCCCAATGTGTTGCAATTAATTATATAGGTATGCTAGAATATAATCAATATATGGTGAATTAAACATCCAAGATAGATCATCTAGAAGGCTAAACATAATTTTTCCTACAATCGTATCGAGCCGATTAGTATTCGTCTCGCTGATTAATTCACGTGATTATTACGGCGTAATATATTAATTGTCAACTGCTGCTCATCGTGGCTCGCTTTTATTTTGTCGGATTTTGTTTTCACCACGAGATATTGTCGTTCAATCACTTTCAACAAGAGAGCTTTCACCACCTGTCCTCTCCATCGCCATCGATAACCTGCCGCCATCTCTTCTATGATGCTGGCCTCACACGCTTGTTCAATAGGCCCTCACCGAGCGCCTACAATACCTTCAGCGAGGTGTCACACAGAAACCGTAATGCCGCCTCCCTGAAAACCATGCGGGCACCTTTCATAGGCCCCCAATCTTCCCACGACTAATAAAGATTCATCTCCTAACTGGAGGTGGGAAATCTCCTATGATCTTCTACCTTAGCGGTGGAAAGTACTTTGAGAGAAATTTCACAGAGTTGCCCAACCTGATGCCCGTATCTAAGGTCTCAACCACCCTTTGCTTGATTTCACAGAAAATCCGAACATGCGATCCGGATTGTGTCTGTGGCACCCCATCTGCTTGATGGTGTCACAAATATCGAGATATGTCTCGACGGGCATTCGGATCCTCACGTGACCTCCTCCGAACTGCTCCTCAACCATGCCGATGGACGGCCACCAAAGTTGTTGCTACTCGGGCCCCATCCGCCCCTTGAAATTGCTCAAGAGGGAGGTCTGCATATAAATTGGTTCGCTCCCGAGCGTGGACAACGAGTCCCATGGTCGCCAATCACGCCCGATAGAATTCTCATGAAGGCGCAGACTACTCGAGGAACGCTGTTGATTGTTCGATTTCGCCATTGTTTACTTCTTCGCCGCCTCCTTCTCCTTTGTGAATTTTTATTTCCGATCAAAGTGTAGTTCAGAGGTCCCTGACCTTGTAACATAAACTACCCGAGAAAAGAAGGAAATCAGATTGGCAAGAAATAAAATAAAAATAAAAGTACAACTTGAATTAATAATTCCAAATTGTCAAGTTATTCCTATATGATCTTAATAATCCCAGAATGTCATTTGATCGCCCTTTTCACACGTAAAGGTGTATATAGAATAGGTATCGTATCCATGGATCGAATGAAAACAAAGAAGCTAACTCAACAAGAATTCATCATTATCCAAGCAACATATATGGTTTGGTAAGATTTAGGCTTCGAATTAATCCAAAACAAGAACCATGTAAAATAAAATAAAGCAATAAATACCGGATGGTAAAATAGATAGACGACTAACCCTGTGGATGCATTAATCCTATCCACAACGATGTTTATCCTGCTCCTATTAACCAATTTTAATCCGCAAGATGGAAGATCACATATATAATCGACAACTTCATTACGACAATTGTGGTCAGAGATCACTAGTTTTCCTATATACGCCTCTAGGTGAAAACAAGCAACTTCAAACAGATCACAAAGAATATACTTCCTACGAATATCCTATCTCGCCCACGACCTGCTCATTCGTATCATGCATTCGAGATCGATCGACAATTAACACAATTACGAATTAACCGACAACTAGATATGCATCAAGATTGATCGAAATTAACACATAAATAAGCACCAAGAATCATGAATCAATGCCTGAAGGTAAATGCGATAACAGAATCACAACATATGATCGGATCATGCAAATCCTGTGATTAGAACGAAAATCTGCCAGATATAATAAACGGAATAAAATACGATTTAACCATAAAATAGAAATTATATAAATGAAACCCAATTGGCTCGATGAACAATCGCTAGGCTCAATCCCAACCTCAAAAACAAATCAGAAGATTGTCCTGACGATAACGCTCCGGATCGTAGACAAATACATAAAACTAATGAAGACCAATGATCAACTAAACTCTAGAATGTAATTAGATGGAAGCTAAAGCTAAAATATGAAAACCGATGAAAACCGATAAAGAGGTTCTGAACGTGGCGGTTAGAGGCAGGTGCTGCCATATATGTGCACACCCAACCCTAATTTTTCCTCTCGCCGGTCTCGCGACCACGCCTGTGATCGCCAGGTCGATCGCTATGTATGTCTCGCTTCTCGCCTCGCTCGCTCACAGATGGTTTCCTCGCGACTAGTAGCGATCGCTAATGGCCGAGAAATCGTGACAAGAACTTTCTGGCCGGGTCATTGGCACGAGGTCGCGGTCGCGCCTCGCTTGGTCTCGCTGGTTGCCTAGCGGCCACCACGACCGCCAGGGTCGCTAAACAGTCATTGAGTATTTTGCCTCGTGCTTCGCCTCGCTCGATTTTCAACATATGACCTACACAACACCAAAAGAACATAGATAAAACATTAGCAAGACGACGATATTTGGTCATCTTTAAATAGATAAAACATTAAGAATCGATACGTAAACGCATACTAAACGACCTAAACTCATCTTTAAATATCAACTATAAACGTAAAATGCGCTTATCAATGACTACTATGTCCAATGGCTTAGCAATGCAGATACACGATGGTAGACCGACCATATTTGGTCAAGTCTCAGAGTAAGTTTGGATGGACGGACAACCGCTTCACACAATGAGAGAAATCTTTGCAAGATGGAAGGAAGTTGTCATGAAATGTCTCCACACGACTCATCTCATGGATAGTCTTGATCCGATTGGTGAGAGTATTACTCGGCCAAGTCGATATCATCCTCAATACACGCCCAAGTCTTTTGAGAACTATGAACTGCGATCATGAGCAAGACCGAGTATACACTTAGTCGCTGCTCAATGATCTCTGGTCCGGAAGGAGTTATGGGCAATGGAGCACATGCCTACTAGCACATCTAGGCCCAAATTTTCCAGCGCAAAATGGAAAAGAAAAGGGCACCAAAGGTGGCAGAGGTGAATAGGGGAGATGGACATAAGAACATGCGCTCACGCGAGGCTTGAAGAAGCTAGAGGAGGCGTGCTTTGGCAAGCGTAAGACTGCATCAGGCGTAAGCCTATACTCAGGCCTGGGTATCGCTTGCTTTAGTAACGAAACATGTTTAGCAACTTGTTCTACCCATTCGCGTAGTGACACGGCAGCGATCGATCATGTTTGTTACACCTGTGGGTTCCCGCGAAAGTGGAGTCGAATGATGCGTAGATAACGATCTCCATGGACAACCGCTGAAAGTCGAGGCTCGCTAATGGAGATGTTACTTTATATTTTGAGAAAATAGTTTTAGTTTTAAAAGACGTTTATATGTGCCTTGATTTTCAGAACTTTTCTGCTTTCAAATTGTTTATTCATGATATTCGCTTGTTTTGATAAGGTGTTTTATCATAAAAATGACGGTTATCCAGTAGCACATTATATAATTCGCTTATACTATTTCGCAATACATAATACCTATAACTATGTTGATCTACATCAAACCTTAAAAGAGAAAGTTTTCAGAAGATGACACCTCTTTCTCTGCATCTTAGATTAGGTCACATCAATCTAAATAGGATCCAAAGACCCAAGAATGGAGCATTGTAATCTCACGCCATTCGCTTCCGGCCGTCAGAACTCGAAGAAGGTAAGATGTTGACTGACCTACAAGGGTCATAGAGCCAAAGAAATGTTAGAGCTAGTCCATTTCGACTGAGGACCGATGTCACACAAGCTCGTGAGGTACGAGTATTTTGTCACTTATCGACGACATCAGCACGGATACGATACCTTCACCGCAAGTCTCGAATGCTTGAGAAATTCAAAGAATTTTAGTCAAGTGAGACGGTTAGGTAAGAGTATCAAGTCATCGGTTCGATCATGCGGCGAATAATCTCAACAACGATCAGGACTATCTAGTGAAGTGCGGATTACCTCCACCAAGATTTCATCGGGCACACCACAAAGAAAATGGTGTTGAAGAAATAGGATCTTTTGAAATGGTTAGATCAATGATGAGTTATGCAACTTGCTCTATTTCGCCTTGGGGTACGCTTAGAACGACGTCAGATACCTAAATCTAGTACCATCCAAGTCACAGACGCCCTTTCGAGTTGGGTTTGGGCCAGCGTTTGTAGTTTAAGCCACATAAGGATTTAGCGCCCACAGACACGACGAACAAGAAGGCACAAGTCGAGGCTAGATCCGACGCAAGCCGCTTATCGCTATCCTAGATGGAACGAAAGTGGTTTATTCTATCCTAAGGATCGGCGTCATTACTAAGACTAATGCCCGATTCTTAGAAGAGGACACATGAAAACATCATAACCAAAGTTGAAATCATTCTTCAAGAATTAGAAGATGATCCATTCCACCACCGATTAGACCAAAGCGACGAGATGTCAGTCTAGGGAGGATCGACACCGATACTTCAAGAAATGAAGTGGTCGAGTTCCATCAAGATACCAACCGCATGTTGGTACCTACCAAGCTAGTTTAGCAAGATAGAGAACTACGTTATCGCACCCACTGCGCTGCATTGTGCCTGTAGTCCTCGTCAGAGGGGTTGTTCGTCAACCCAACGATGTATGTTCGTGGGTGAATCTTCTAATTTAGTCCCGTAAAACCATAGGTAATAATCGACTGTGGACGATAAATGAGGCGACACAAGACAATGATGCAAGATCATGGAACTTACTTGCGAGGTGGTAAAGTCCTATGGATTTACCCAAGCCTTTAGCGAGAGTTGGTATCGTTAGATGTCAACGTGATGTGGTATTTTGCACTTTATGTAGATGACATTCTTCTATTGCAACAATGTGAAGTTGTTATCGACGAAAGAGTTGGTTATCCGATCGCCCAAATAAAAGACTTGAGATGCATCTGACAATTCTGGGATCAAGGTTTACAGATCGCAAGAAGAAAATGTTAACTTATCTCAGCGCCTTACATCTGATACTGCGGATTACTGTTTTAGTATGCGCACCGCCAAGAAAGGATTGCTACCTTCGCATATATGCCTTTATCAGGTTACACCCATGATCTAAACGAGATAGAGGAACATGACAAGTCCTACATTTTCGAGAAGCTCTCATTACGCAATGCTATGCACGAGGCCCGATATCTTCATGCGGTAGGATAGTAGCTAGATATCGCCTCAACCCCGACAAGCTCACTGATCCGAAAGCATATACCAAGTAACCAAAAAGACTGATATTATAACTAATTTACTATGCGCATAGTTAATGCCTTCGGGTTCAGACTGATTTTCGTCGACCGTGATAAGAATAAGTCTACCTCGCATCTATGTGTTTATCTTGGGATGGGCCGATCCGTGAGGCAAAGCAACATGCATTGCGGACTCTACCATGGAAGCTTAATATGTAGCCGCCTTGAGGTCGCATGGGTCAGATGGTTCATGAACTATCTCACGGATCTAGCGTGGTACCGGTTTGCCCAAGAGTATCAGTTCATCGTGATAACTCAGTGCAGCTGCAAACTCAAGGAACCACGGATCCACAAGGCAACCAAACACATAGAGAGAAAGTACCATGTCATACGAGAAATCGTTAGACGACGGACGGTGAATGCAAAGATTGATACGACGGATAACCTAGAGGATCCATTTACTAAAGCTCGCCAAAAGTCTACGCTGGGCACGTTAGAGGACTTGAATTGCGCTAGATGGCACCTCTAAAGTTCCGCAGAATAAGTCTACGCCGTGGACGTTAGAGGACTCAATTCTGATGGCACCCACTTAGAAAGGAAACTTTGTCAGAGTTGGGAGAAGCAAAGTGATGGTTTTGTTTGTAATAGCTGTAGAGACACAGTATACTAAAAGTTTGCTTTAGTATTGGAGATTGTTGATTTGATATCGAAATCAGCTTTGATCGAGCTTGTACACAATGTTTCCGCCACTATTACAATCTCCTATCCTCGAATCAATACTTGATCGCATATATCCGTGTCCCCTTATCTATATATGTTAGATCATACAAAGGTGTGAAGATCACGAAGTTTGTATGATTGGTCAGCTTAATGAGATATAAAAGCTCAAACCGAGACAACTTGAGGACGGTCAGTTGCCATGTAGGTCAGAAAGATAGATAGAAGTGACTGACTTAGTTGCTTGTTATGCCGGTACGCCTCGACGATCAAGGATCAGTGAGACGAGTTCTTCTATCGACCGTAGCTAAGAACCTAGATCTCTTGACTTCACGACGATCTAAACTCGATAAGGTATTAGATGAGTATGAGCTTGACCACTCACTTGTTCATGAGGTTATATTTCTAAACCCAATATTCTCCGTGATCTCGGGTGGTGGTTTCGAGTCATGCTAGTTATCTCAGACGAGTCATCACGATCCGCTAGATGATGACGCCCCTTAGAGCTCAAAAGGTTTATTGTACTAAACCCCGCAGTTAGTTAGCCAAGCACAATAATAACGCTGAGTGGTACTACTTAATGAATTAAATATATTAATTATTTTAAGCAATGTAATGCTATAAATAATTAATGGACGCTCGATATCTTAAATATATTCGAGAATGTCTAAGTGCAAGCCCGACTCAACTTGTAATAAAGGTAAGTCAGATTTATTCTCTAGGCATGAATAAATGTTTATAAATTAATTTATGTTCGGGTCGAATATAAGATAATTAATTTATTTGAGGCCCATCTTTATTCTCTGATTTGATCCTCGGCCGCCCATCCAGTTCTGAGCTCAAGAAAATCGCCCACCATCATGCTCTTATGGAAAGGATTTGATTCTCTTTATCCTATAAGGATATTATTATATTTATGGATATGCATGATCCTTCCATATAGGATATAATCCTTTCCATATAGATTATGGTATTTATACGATAATGGTATCATAAAGGATTATGGTATTCCATATGGGATTATGGTAATTTTCATAGGATTATGGTATTTATGGGATTATGGTAATTCCCTTACGGATTAAGGTAGTGCATTATAAATATATGGTAAGAGATAGATTCAATGTGAATCCTCAATTCATCATCAAATTTTCGCCCATCCCATAGTAATGTTGGGAGGATTTTTCGAGAATTTTAAGAGCATTGGGTGATTTTCCAATGCTTTCTCCATAGATCATCCTCACTCTGCGTGAGATTGTAACCTGGATACAATCCTATGTCAAAGCACGATTCGATCCATTCCACTTCGATGTATTCAAAGGTAAACACGAAAACCCCAATGTGTAATTAATTATATAGGTGCAGCAGAATATAATCAATATATGGTGAATTAAACATCCAAGATAGATCTCTGAGAGGCTAAACATAGTTTTTCCCTTACAAGTCGCAGCACCATCTACGAAGTGAAGGTTAGAAGTCAGATACCTTCTTTCGTAGGCGTTAAGCATCCGCGAAGAGAGCAGTTTGGCAGTTGTGAAAAAATTAAAAATCTCGTAAATTATACATAATTAGGTCATGTCATCGATCGATAACAATAATAGTCAACATCCCATTGTGTACTTCATCATTTTATCCCATGTCTTTGTTGATTAAGCTCTCCGATGATCTATCCATCACATACACATTCTAATATCTACTTAAAATCTAATGCATGAAATTAGAAAACTAATTGTTTAGTTGATAACTGTCAGTCAGCGTCTATCTCTATCAAGCATCAATGCAACCACCCTCGCCTCCTTAATTATCACAATACATTTTCAGATATTTTAAAATAGTAATAGTTGGATAAAAACGTTTGTATCAATAAAAATTAATTTACTAATAGCAATAATGACATCCATTCTCTATCTATCTACTTCTTTTTTTTCCAAAATATTCTATGATTACTAATTGTTAATTCGGTGTTGCGATTCAAATTCTTTAATCTGGGGCTATAATTTATAGTCAGACAAAGAAGTCAGAATAGATAATAATTTTTTAATAAATCAAGTCATATGCTGTACATAAAGTAAAAAATCTTGATTTGTGGACTTACTTATAATGGCAAATTTTGATTATTGCGATCTAAATCCAAAGTATAGAACATTGAATCTCACAATTGTTTGATGCAAATAAAACAAAAAACTTTCTATAAAAACGATGAATTTGGCAGACTCGTGGTCCAATCCTATGCGTCCGGATGCTTATTTTAGTTTTGATTTAACAAAGATTTGATACAACCCATGATCAACTAAATTAGACTAATTAAATGTCGGCTTTATATTTTGATTTTATCTTGGCAATTGTACGTGTCGAAAAACGAGTTAAGGTGTTTCCTATTACGAGTACGGCTCCAATAAATTAACAGAATAGTTTATCATTTAATCATTCATGTATAAAAAACTATTGGCGGCTAAGAAGTGTATTGACCGAGAAAATAATAAAATAAACAAATTAAGAAGCATAACTAATTTTCCAGGTGGTTTATAAATAATCGACCTCTAGTTCCAATCATATCCGAACTTAATTTTTTTTATTTAATGTTAATTACATATTCCACTCATAGTTTGACTTTCTTCTTTTAGATAATGAACTATTTCCTTGTAGTTAGTATCATGAACTCAAGATATTTCATATGATATGGTAATTTGCAAGCAAAGCAAAATTTATCAACATCCAAAAATCTCAACACCTTCTCATTTGTGTCATCTATATATCAACTAATGTGTCCATTTAACAACAAGACAACTGTTGAAATCACGTGCATATATATATATAATATTATATATGTGATCGAGTTCCAAGTTTACTTGACCAAGATTGAGTGACGTAACGCTTAATTTTGTGAAATTAAACGCATAGGATCGATCTACGCTTCGGTAGATGATCGTGGTATATTCACATTCTCAAACCGATTTCCATGAGTGAGAAATAATGGATCAAAGTTGGTCACTTAAACATGAAGTTATGTGATTAAGGGATAAGCATGGATTAATTAATCCTTATCCCACATTGATTAATGTACATAAATTAATTGTTTATATAAGTGGTTCATTGAACACTTAGTATAATTGTGTGCATGGTGATGGGCTATAAAGCCCACACGCAGCATCGCCGCCCGCCCAGTCCAGTTCCGACCCGCCCGGTCCGAGTTCGGTTCGCCCGCCCGCCCGATTCGTGGATCGTGGATTTTGGGCTTGTTCGGCCTGGTTCCGCGGCCCATCGCTCGATATTTTGGATCAACGCCGATCGAGCCCAAAGACGGAGTTGGTCCGGAGCCCAACTCGTGTGGCCCAACTGGGCTCTCGCTGCACTCAAGAGACGCCCGATATCGTCCAATGAACCCGACGCACGCGTTGTCCGATTCATCGAATCGCTTGTAACGTTTCGACATGATGGCTCATGGAAACGTGGGCACGTTGTCTCCGAAACCGCCAGAACCCTCTCGCACTCACTGGGGACATAACTCCGTAACACCCGACATCAATGCGGTGTTGACTCCAAGATGCTCCCATGAGGGGACGACGCTATAATAGGACATGTCTCCCAAAGATAGTCACCTCATCGCAAAAACATTCCAAAGATACGTAAGAGCCTCACTGCATACATATTTGTGTCCAAGCTCCGCCCTCGCCTCCGTCCAGCTCGCCGGAGCTCGTTGGTCCGCGGTGCGCCACCTACGACGCTGTCGTTTCATCTTTGGGACGATACGCCAACCGAGAGCACTACCGGGCGATCTCGTCTCTATGGAAAGAGGCCTCGACTCGGCATAAGTTTATTGTTTTGTTTCATTTTTGTTTCAATTCGCAAGTTCATTGTTAGTTTTGATCTCCTACTTCTACATTCTGTTTTAAGTGTATACGTCCGGCAAGTTGTATCGCTTCGCACATACACTTTTCCAACAATCGCAAGACGAGATAGTACTTGCACAGGAGTCGAGACTTTTAATTAACTTAAAATTTCAAACCAATACATTTGCTTGAGATGTCGATCGCACCGCCACCGACTCCGCTTCACCGCCGCTGCCTCGTCGCCGCCAATTCGCATAATGGCTACGGCTATGTTTGGTTTGATGCCTTCGGTCAACCATTGGACCTTTCGGTCGACTTTGGTTCCACTTTTAGTGGTTCAACAATTAGTTCCACTTTTAGTGGTTCCGGTGGTTCGACGATCGCACTTTCAGATTGGGTCGACTGCTGGATCCATGGGATCTAACACTGGTGGTTCTCATTCGAGTTCCATGTTTCAAAGACACCCAAGTGGTGCTGGTGGATCCGGTTTGATCGATCTCGCGCCTGCTCATACAAAGAAGGATGATGCCGCCACGAGGCCGCCAAGTTTGGAGGATCCGACTTCAAGAGATGGCAACAAAAGATGTTGTTCTACCTCACGACGTTGGCTTCACCAACTTCTTGATGGAAGATGAGCCCGCTGCCCGGTCAAGTGACGGACTTTCATGTCCGTCCGGCAGATATGACAACCGCACCGCGACTATCTTTGTAAAAATTTTATACTGTAGTTTAGAAGATAGCTTGTATAGTGTTTATGCTATTGTAACGACATCCAAATGTATGGGATGCGTGAGAAAAGAAGTACCGTAGTGATGATGCAGTATAAAGAAGTTCATTGTAGCCAAATATTTGGACTACAAGATGGTCAATTCTCGACCGATCACGACCAAGTGCAAGAGTTTCAACTCATTGTACACGAGGTTCGCGAAGGGCACATCGCTTTGACGGCTTTGTCGTCGCCATGTTGATCGGAAGCTACCCCGGTGGAGAGACTTCAAGGTCTACCTTAAGCACAAGCGAAAGGATATGACGCTGAAGACTTGATCGTCAAACCGCATCGAGTCCGACGTGAAGAAGCAAGATCTAAAAGCGAAAGGCTTGCTCGATGCGAAGGCTAACCTGCTTGAGAGAGGCGGTCCCTCCAACAAACGTGTTCGCCCCAATGTCAATGACAAAGGCAAAGGAAGGTGGTTGCCCGTAAGTTTGACGGGATCATACAATTATGGCAAGCATGGCCACACGACTAAGGCGATGCCGTCACCTAAGAAGAAAGCAAAGCAGTTGCAATGTTGTCGAAAGGACTTGACAAATGGGAAAAGGATGACTTGGCTGCTGTGGTGACCAAGAAGTCAACCACATCGAGAATCAAGGTGATGGTTCATCGACACCGGCGCAACCGCGCACGTCTGCGCCGAAAGATGCGCTTCTCCACCCACAAGCCTGTTGAGGGAGGAAGCTCAACATGGGGAACCAAGTCATCCGAGGTTGCCGGAGTTGGTGATGTGGTGCTCAAGATGTCGTCCTGTTGAGATCACGTTAAAGGATGTGTCGCATGTCCCGCATTCGCAAGAACTTAGTGTCGATCTATTCTAGTTAATAAGGGTTTTAGACTAGTTTTTGAGTCGGACAAGTTTGTCTCTGACTAAGTTTGGAAAGTTCCTGGTAGGGTTATCTCACCGGGGTCTTTTTAAACTAAATGTAATGGCTGTCGCCGTGTACCCAAGTTTCTATGAATGAAAATGCATCTACTCCTCTTACTTAATCGAGTGCTCGATTTATGGCATTGTAGATTAGGACATGTTAATCTAAATGCAATAAAAGATTAGTAAATTTAGATTTACTAAAGTTAAATGAAGTTAATACACAAACGAAATGTGAGGTTTGTGTGGAAGCCAAATGGCTAAGTTACCGCTTCATTCGTAGAACGGAGCACTAAACCTCTAGAATTTATTCACACCGATGTGTGTGATTTAAAGTTTGTACAAACTAGAGGTGGTAAAAGTACTTCATCACGCTTATTGATGATCGATAAGATATTGTTATCTTTACCTTCTAAGAAGTAAAGACGAGGCTATTAAAGCTTTTAAAAACTTCAAGAACGGCCGAGAATCAACTAAGCTATCGAATTAAGACTGCTCGAGTGATAGAGGGGAGAATATGTAGTCCGCTTGAGGCATTATGCAACGAAGTGGTATAATACATCAAACGACAGCCCTTATTCACCTCAATCTAATGGCGTTGTCGAACGAAAATCGAACATTTAAGGAGATGGTGAATGCTTTGTTGATTAGTTCGTGGTTGCCCTGAACTTGTGGGGAAAACCGCTTGATGACCAACTACATACCGAACAAGATTCCACTAAAGAGTAAGGATGTCAATCCTTACGAGTTGTGGAAAGGAAGAAACCATCGTAAATATCTCAAAGTGTGGGGTGTTTGGCGAAGGTTGAGGTGCTCTTCCTAAACAAGTTACAATTGGGACCTGCTTTTACGATCGATTGTATCTTTATTGGTATGCATCAACAAGAATCGCTTATCGTCGATCCACGGGTCGAGGTACCGGATATGATCGTGGGGACGACGATTGAATCAAGGAATGCTATATTCTTTGAAAGTGTTTATCCTCAGAAAGAAGGATAAAGTGAAGCCAGCTCTAGCAATAGAGGCGATGGTGAAGCTTCGAGTTATAAACCTGGAGGAAGAACATATATCGCATAAGAGATCGAGGTCGATCCAGAGGATCGAACCGAGACGAGGCGTAGAGTCGAACGCCAAAGGATTTTGGTCCCGACTATATTGCGCTCATGTTGGACGAAGAACCAACGTCGATCAAAGTAGCCTATGCTCGACCAGACGGGATGCTCGCAGAGGTCTCTCAGTGAGATTGATTCTATTCGCAAAACCACACTTGGGTGCTAGTTGATTTGCCGAAGGTTGTCAGAAGTTAGGATGCAAATGGATTACGTCTATTAGGGTGCTTTCGCAATGTCGCTTGCACAATCTTGAGATTCATCAAATGGACGTTAAGACCGCATTTTGAATGGTGACCTCGAGGATGAGGTATATATAGCAACCCGAAGGGTTTGTAGTACCGTCGAGAGGCAGGTATGCAAACTCGTGAAGTCTATATGGTTTCAAACAAGCTGTTGCAACGGCACTTGAAATTTAACAATATAATGTTGGAAAATGGTTTCAAGATCAACGAGTGTGACAAATGTGTTCACGTTAAGAACACCGATAATGGTTATGTTATAGTGTGTCTGTATGTAGATGACATGTTGATCATTCAAGTCATTAATGACACAAAACACATGTTAAATAGAAATTTTGACACGAAGGACATGGGTTTAGCTGATGTGATTCTTGGAATCAAGATTCTAAGAAGATCGACTGAATTGTCTTGACACAACTCACCACGTCGAAAGTGCTTAAGAAATTCAACACGTTTGATAGTTTTCCGCTAAGACCCCATCGAGCTCAATGTTCACTTGAGTAAGAAGGTGAACTCTTGGCAAGAAGACTATGTTAAGGTTATCGGGTGTTTGATGTATCTTACAAACCGCACTGACCGACATAGCTTCATACCGTGAATAAATTGAGTCGTTACACGAGCAATCCAAGAAAGGAGCATTGAAGGCTCAGTGAGAGTTTGAGGTACTCAAGTATACTCAAAATCATGGCTGCATTTCACGAGATATCCCCTGCACTGAAGGGTACCGTGATGCCAATCGGATATCCGACACGAAAGATTCACTTTCACAAGCAAGTACGTGTTCACGATCGGGAGGTGCTGTTTCTTGAAGATCCACGAAGCAGACGTGAGTAGTCCCGATCCACCATGGAATCAAAATTCATAGCTTTGGATAAAGCGGTGAGGAAGCCGAGTGGTCTGTAATTTTTGGAAGATATTCCATGTTGGTCTAAACTCATGCCACCGGTGATGACTCACCGTGATAGCTGCTCGCTATCGGAAGGGCGAAAAGTGGTTTGTATAATGGTAAGTCTCGACATATACGTCGACTACATAATACCGTGAGGCATTTGATCTCGGTGGTTATATCAATCGACTATGTCAAGTCAATAGATAATCCGACGATCCGCTAACCAAAGGTTCGAACCGGATCAAATGATCAAGTTGTTAGAGGAATGGGATTAAAATCCACATCTTAAGAACAATCATAGTGGTAACCCAACCATGATGACCGGAGATCCCAAGAACTGGTTCAACGGGAGAATAAGTTATAGGAGTTCGTGTGTAAACACTCAGCTAGTCTGCTCCTAGAAAGCAAACGAGTGTGAAAACTCGCTTAGTAAGTAGGTTGAATCATCGACTTTTAAAGATTCCTAAGATACCTCGAGGAGGTTGAGTATGCAAAGATACTTCAGAAGAATCACCTATATAAGCGGCTGGGCCGCTTCAAACAAAACACTTATGAATCCAAAGTGGATGTCTATGGCAAAATGGAATCAAACGTGAGAACGGATGAGGTTGAGGTGTTAAAGTGTTAATACCATTGTCTCAAAGGCACGCTGTGGGGAATAGTTTCAGCATCGTGTCCACTAATCCGCATGTGTACTCGATGGTACTAACTATGGAAGGTTCAAGGCCATAAACCACCGTCCAAATATTTTAACATCTCTTGAGATCGAAACGTGTTCCGATACATGCATATGACTATTTCCACTCATGGGGGATTGTTGAAATCACGTGCATATATATATAATATTATATATGTGGTCAAGTTTCGAGAAGCTACTTTGACCAAGATTTTGAGTGACGAACGCTTAATTTTGTGAAATTAACGGATAGGATCGATCTACGCTTTCGAGTAGATGATCGTGGTGTATTCACATTCTCAAACCGATTTTCGGAGTGAGAAATAATGGATCAAAGTTGGTCACTTAAACACGAAGTTATATGATTGGGGATAAGCATGGATTAATTAATCCTTATCCCACATCGATTAATGTACATACATTAATTGTCATATAAGTGGTTCATCAACACTTAAGATAATCAGATGCATGTTGACGGCTATAAAGCCCACATCGCACCACGGCCCGCCCCGCCCAGATCCAGTTCGGCCCTACGGGTCCGAAGTTCGGTTCACCGGCCCGATTCCGTGGATCGTGGATTTTGGGCTTGTTCGCGGGCTTGCTTTCGGGCCGGTTCGTGGCCCATTACCCGTATATTTTGGATCAACGCTTGATCGAGCCCAGACGGAGTTCGTCCGGTGCCCAACTCGCGGCCCAATCCGCTGGGCTCGCGTGCACTCAAGAGACGCCCGGATACGCCCAACGAACCCGACGCACGCGTTGTCCGATTCATCGTGAATCGCTTTAACGTTCCAACATGATGGCTCTCCGGAAACGTGGGCACGTTGTCTCCCGAACCGCCGCAGATAACCCTCTCGCACTCAATGGGACATAACTCCGTAACACCCGACATCAATGCGGTGTTGACTCCAAGATGTTTCATGGGGGGACGACGCTATAAATAGGACATGTCTCAAAGATTAGTCTCCTATCGAAAAAACATTCCAAAGATACCTAAGAGCACTCGCATACATATTTTGTGTCAAGCTCGCCCTCGCCTCCGCTCAGTCACGGAGTTTCGTTGGTCCATGGTCCGCCACCTACGAGACGCCGCTTTATCTCTGGGACGATACGCCATAACCGAGCACTACTACCGGCGATCTCGCCTCATGGAAAGAGGCCTCCTCGACTCGGCATAAGTTTATTGTTCTTTTTTTTTGTTTCAATTGACAAGTTCATTGTTAGTTTGATCTCCTACTTCTACATTCTGCTTTTAAGTTGAATACGTCCTAAGAAACAGACTCTGCTCTATACACACTTTTCCAACAACAACCACATAAAGTCACGAATTATGTAAACAAGTTGAAATTCACTAGTTCTTTGACAAGAAAAAGTCGAAACTCACTAGGAAGCAATAAACTAATTTAGATTTGAAGTTCTATTCAGATTACTTCAAAAATATTTAATTTTGTTTCCTATTTTTCTTTTGATAAGTCCCCAAAATTTCTTTTACTCTATTTATGAAAATTATCCCACAAAATACTTCATACCTATTATCATCAACAACACTATTTATTTATACATTTTATCACTTATGCTCCACCGCTATTCATATTTATTATTCTAAAACAACACTTAATTTATACATTTTACCTTACTTCACTCACAATACACTCAACAATTTTTATTAAAATACGTACTGAATATTCCTAGAAAGACAATTAGAAGGCGAAGAAAGTATATAACAGAAATGATGAATTCCAAACATGACTCAAATCCTCCAATCAGGACAACCACCAACGAGTTTATAATCTAAGAACTCCAAATCAACCACCAAACTTCTCAATTAAACACAATCTTAAATGAATTGGAGAAAACTAAACTTTGTAAAATTGGCAAAGCTAGTTGCTGGCAGCACTCCTGCGATGCTAGAACATTAACATTGGACAATGAATTAGGGCCGAACAAATTAAGAGATGTTTCGAATTATGTTTCTAAAAACAGTTTATAAGTTTGCTGTGTTTTATGTTCAACCAAACACCCTCTAAGTCCTTTCTCCCAAATAAGTTCATTCAACCCAATTTATAATTAAGAAACTAAAATTGTAGAAATTTTAATTTTTGATCACTAATGTCAATACCGAAAAACCAAACTTGAACCAACTCAAAAAAAAATCCATACAAACTACATTTCATTTTATAAGTATATGAGGGGATACGAACGGAAAGGGTTAACCGAAAGTATAAATCTTTTTTATAGAAGCAATAAATCTCGTGATGAGTTGAGTCTTTACAAGTCGAACAAGTTGCCTCGTCCCAATACGATTCACCTTAATTTCATGAACAAACACGGCGCGTCGCATTCCATCCCGCAAAACGGTGGGCCCTACGTCGGCACAGACGTATGACAACTACTTAACACAAAATATCAGTTGCCCTCTACCCTCTGTTTCTGTGGTTCTAACACCTCCACGTGTCACCCCACACTAGTCAGCATCCAGATTTCCACCTCCCGACTTGTAAATTAGATAAAGATGCGCAGTTTCGCTTATTGCCTCCCAAACCACTAGTTAAGCCTCGCCACCAAAACTATTGGAGAGAAGCAATTTAGTAATTATTTTTCCCTTTTTCTTTCCATTTGACTCTGTACTAATCATGAGGATGACACACAACGGCGGTGGCGCCCCAAGGTCAAAGTTTTTTCCGGCGGGGCTGAATGTGGCGGCGAAGCCCTGCGACTACTGCAAGTCAGCGGCGGCGCTGCTCTTCTGCCGCGCGGAGTCGGCTTTCATGTGCATAGCCTGCGACCCAAGGTGCATGATGCCGGAGATAGCTCGGCGTGCCTCAAGCACGAGCGCGTGTGGATGTGCGAGGTCTGCGAGCAGGCTCCCGCCATCGTCACCTGCAAGGCCGATGCCGCCGCCCTCTGTGTCACCTGCGACCGCGACATCCACTCGGCCAACCCCTCGCCAGCCGCCACGAGCGCGTCCCCGTGGTGCCCTTCTACGACACGGCCGACCCGTCGTCATGAAGTCCACCGCCGCCGCCAGCCTCCTCGTCCCCGCCGCCGAATCCGACTCCAGCTTATTCGCCTGCGGCGTCCACGACCGAAACTCGACGCCGGCAGCGGCTATGTCGACGACTCCTGGATGCGGACGAGCCCAATCGTCGCCGCCAAAATCCCGGCCGACCCCCCTGATTTGAAAGCGATGGAGTTGTTTTTCCAGGATTCTGATCAGTTCCTCGACTTCGATAACTACCAGATTTCATCGCAGCCTTACAGCGACAGCGTCGTTCCGGTACAGACAACAGTCAAACCGCCTTTGCCGGCCTTTACTCATGATCACTGCCGGAAAACCGGTTCCAGATTGATTTCACTAGGTCCAACATCAACTCCTACAACAACAACAGCAACTTCACCACACCGTCTCTCAGCCACAGTGTAATTAATTACCACTTTTCATCATTTAATCCACCAATTTTATTAATTAAATTAATCTGACAAATTATATTGTGATATTCAGGTCTCATCCTCGTCAATGGATGTGGGGTTGTGCCGGACGGAAGCTCCGTATCAGAAATATCATACCCTTCGGTCGAAACGTCAGTACGACCGCCGATCCGACCGGGAACCAGAGCTCACATGCGGTCGGGATGGACCGGGAAGCCAGGGTGTTGAGGTACAAGGAGAAGAGAAAGAACAGAAAATTCGAGAAGACAATTCGCTACGCTTCGAAAGGCTTACGCGGAAACCCGGCCGAGGATCAAGGGCCGTTTCGCGAAGAGAACCGACTCGAGTCTGATATTGACCAAATCTTTGGTGCTGGCGCTGCTAATTTCATCGCCGACGCAAGATTCGGCATCGTCCCCACGTTCTGACGGGAAAATATTGAATTAATATATTACCTTGTATCCCTTCTAATTTTCAGCTTATTGGATAATTAGATTTCTTTGTGAAAGGAAGATAAATTAATATTAGTATTCATAAAATCTGCTCGTTTGAATCTTATTTCACCTCTGTATTAAATTTGAAGCAAATCGGCACTTTATAGAATTATATCTTTATCTGAAAATCTGAAAAGCCTGCTACTTTTGGTCGAAGGGCTTTCAAGTTTCAGCTGGTAAATTTCTAAATCAACTTATCTTTCTTTAAGATTATTCCTAAATTTTTTCGGTTTTATGAAGTAAGAATGTCTTTGCATCCGAAAATCATATTAATGTTTCATTTAACTTTGATGAATTAAATTACCTACGGTCTAAAAGTGTGAGTGTTCTGAATTCAATCGCTATTAACCTTTTCCAATCTAAATTTTCTGTTTCTATTTCTAACATAAGCAATAATAATAAAAATCATCTAGCTTTTTTTTTTTTTCCTATTCTGTTTTGAGTATCAATCTGAAAAAAAAGGAAAAGAATTGAATAGTTTTTACTGTATTGGTGGCGATGGTATGTAATGATGATGAGTCCAAATATCGATCTTGATTGGCATGTAGGAAAGTGGATCTAAAACTGGAAGCTGGTTATTGAGGGTCATTTTCAATGCTAAAATGATATTTTAATTTAGTGAGGATTGATTGGTGGTGATTGATTTAGGTAAATTTAGCATAGTTGTGCACCAGAACCAAGCAATCAGACACCACCTAACCTGTTCGCAGTTGTAAATGAAACCTAGTTTGAACCGAACTTCTGTAAGATTTTTAAAGCTTACACACGAGAATCCAGATTTTCCTTAGAGATTTGTCTGCCTAAATATGTCAGAATGAGATTGTGGATTGTAAAACTTTTCGTTGTTTCGGGCGGATAAGTAGAGGTGACAAAATGGTGGCCCGGATCGGCCCACCGGGCTTTGGGTACTATGCGGGTCGGGTCGGGCTGTCCGTATAATGCTATCTGATCCAAAATTTAAGAGCCTAGTCCAGCCCCATTCAGGCCACCGGGCCATCGTCCTAAGCTCGTGGTAATAGTACATTTATATGCGTCCTATTAGATATTATAGTATGATATTGAAGAAACTTTTAATACACTTTTATGCATCTTATTAGGTATTGTAATATATCACATAGATTACGTAACAAAACACTTATAAGCGTCTTTATTAGGTTCATATATACCTAATAAAATGTTTATATACCTAATGAGAAGCTTATATAAGATCTTATTGTATTATATGAATAGTCACGGGCAGACTATTTAGCCCGAAAACCCTGCGCTAAATTTCAAAGTTCTGAGAGGTCCGTCATGCTTATGCGAATTTTAGTTCCGATTTTTTCTGCCACTATTTTACGTACTCAACCCGACCCCAATTCCGGATATTTCTCAGCCACCCATCTATTTGACCAATTTTGCTTCTACTCTACGGATAAGTAGAAGATTGTGTGGAACAATATATTAAACCATCAACCTCAAATATATTTGTCTAACATTTAATTTGCGCATCCATGTGTATATAAATATAGTTTTACCGACTTATACATATTTACCTTATTACATTATTATTGTGTGCTCCAAACTGTTTATAAGGGTAATACAGTAAATCACTCCTAGTCATTTTCATAACAACACTACTGTTTGCAATCTTCTTCAAATCATGTTGAAGCTCTTACAAGCGACTGTATGTCGATTACTAGAGATGGCAACAGATCTTGAACCTGTTCAAATCTCTGTAGATTTATATTCATTTTTAGGATTTTGCTCATCAAAATTTTGGATCTGATGATCCTGATCATATCTTTAAATTTTCGATCTAGGTTGGTCGACACGCAGACCCTCTTACAATTTAATATATTCTAATTAAATTTTATTCTAACACAAGACATAATTCTTAAAATTTCCTTCTTCCAAACATCCGCCCGCGAGCTCACACAATCTCAAACCCTTATCTTCATTCCTAATTAGTTCTTGTACTTCTGGCAACCCCATCACCATCGAGGCGCCGCCCTTCCCGGTGAACAACATAGTTGTCGTCTGAGTCACATATCGTGCCACATTCCTCACCGTTGTCATTTGCTGCCTTCCATTGCGACCTTAGCCTAGCTCGCCCAACGTCGCCCTTCACTTGGTGAGTAGCAAGCTGTTAGGCATTATGTTTTCTAACTGATAAGAATTTATGTGCCTCATATATTTTCCCTTAATCTTGCAATAATTGTATGGCGTAATGATGTTATTGTGAATTTTCGTTAATTTATAACTTTGTTAGAACATAAAATATATAGATTCAGTCTCAGATCTTTGACTTTATAGATATGGGTCCGAGATTTTATTTTTCGACCCAACGATTTGGACCGCCGTGATCTAAACAAAAAATTGACTGAATCAATCTAGTAAGATTCTATCCAAACCGATCTATTATCATCCCTAATCAATCCTCCCCGACTTAAAAGAAAAACAAAACAAAATTGTTGGAGAGGCACTGAGAATTGGTTTATTCTCTGGCATACAGTTGGAAAATGATCATTGTCGTACATATAACTTGGTCAAACAAATAAAGCTTGTAGAGCTGTTCAGAAATTATAGTATGTCGTTGCACAGGGTCATTACGAAAGGAATTTTAATTCACGTTTGAACATATCATTTTGTTCATTTATGCAATAATATCCAATCACTATTGAGCATACGAAGTCCTTTTTTGTAAATAAAAAATGGCTTTATGTAATCTTATAGCTAAAGAATAAACCCAAACATTAGGAGACAAAGATATTTCTCATAAAAAACAATTACTTATTTTCTGATTCGTTACTTGCGTTTTCTTTTAAGAAAGAGAGAGAGGAAAAACGGAGGCAAGAAAGGAACACTGCATTAATAGAAGTGGGCCTCCCCTGCAAAAATGGTCTCCAACCACGTGACGTTCACGTGCGGAGTGGCCCAACACAGCATAATTGATCTACTTTAATAGGGCCCAGCCCAGTCAACTACTCATTCTCATGTAAAATTTTCCTTTGTCATTCTCTGCAAATAGCAACCAACACACGAGATTCTTAGCTACAAATAGTGCTACATATTTTCCTTCATTTCCCAATCAATTATATTAGCCTTTCATGGATAATATATAACACATTTTTGAAAGTTGGATATATTGCGAACTCTAGATATATTACTTCTGTAACCGGTATTATATAATTATATTGATTATTGATTTACGTTATAATTGATGGTGTGGTTGGAAGTACAACTAATAAGGCAATCAAAGATGCAGTCAATGATACCACTAGCTCAGTGGCATTCTTCCCTTTATAAGGATAAGTGATCAGGATACAAATTTAGAATTCCAACCCTGACTCAATAAAAAATATAGTAAATGATATAATTTATTATCAGGCCTTTATGTAGGCCTCAGAACAAACCAAACTGTCATGAAACTACTCGGAAATGACTCAAAAAAGTTCGTTTAAATTGATCGTTTGTAAAAGAACCGAACTCGAACCTCGAATAAGTTTATCGAACCGAACTCGAAGCTAGAGATGTTCGCCAGAGGCTCGCGAACATGTTTGGCTTGAACTCAAATGAGCCAATTCACAACCCCGATTCGAACATATTCATGAACGTATAAAATAATAAATTATTTATATATATTTAAATAATTAAAATAAATAATAAATTATAAAATATATGTTAATTATAATTATTTAGCAAAATAAGCATATAGATGAAGTATCGATAATAAATTATTTATATATTTAAATAATTAAAATAAATAACAAATTACAAAATATATATTTTAGTATAAATTTCATCTAACTTATATAACTAATTAACTAATTATCATATTTATACTGTGATAATATTTTTGAAAAGTAAATGTAATTAAATGATGTTGCATAGTATATTCGCTTTATTTATATATATATATTTTTATTTTAATCAAACCTTAATATATATTTTCATGTGTTTTATAAAATCATTAAATGAATAATTAATTAATATAATGAGATATTGATTTGGAGAAATATAATTAATAATAACATGATTTATTGTTATCCTATGAACAAAATATCAATTTAGATAATTATTGTAACGACCTGGCTCGGATTGACTCACCGACTCATGCATCAACACGAGTCTTTTTCAGTGCAGTTGTCCTCACTCACACACCCCCGAGAAAACTTCCTGGGGTCACCCATCCCATAATTGCTCCAAGCCAAGACGCTTAACTTTAGAGTTTTATGAGATGAACTTCCGAAAAGAAGATGCATCTTGTTGGTACGAGTAGACATATCAAACTTTGTTTCCTCGAATATGCAGTCCCATACCGCATATTCTCGAAATCCTCTCATTCCGCTGCTGCCGGTTCATTCATGTACCCTTCGCTTTGAAGCCTTAATCGAGCCGCCTCGTCCATGCCTCCGCACCGGCGATCACTCCGATTTCCGCCTCCCGGCCACATGCCCACCAACTTCCGCTGGTTCGCCCCCAACCACACCGTGATCGGGAGAGGTTCGGCCTCGATACTATCCGTAACCACCGACTTTCGGATTGACGCACGACCCTGGCTGCATCAACACGAGTCTTTTCAGGTGCTTTGTCCTCACCACACACCCCGAGAAAACTTCCTGGGGTCACCCATCCCACAATTGCTCCAAGCCAAGCACGCTTAACTTTAGAGTTTTTATGAGATGAACTTCAAAAGAAGATACATCTTGTTGGTATGAGTATCACATATCAAATCCTTTGTTTCCTCGAATATGCAGCAGCCCCATACCGCATATTCTCGAAATCCTCTCATTCCGCAAGGCTTTGTTCATTCATGTACCCTTCGCTTGAAGCCTTAATCGAGCCGCCTCGTCCATGCCCGCACCAATGCGATCACTCCGCATTTATCGCCTCAGGCCACAATTATTATGTACACGATACAAGTATACATGATTTACATAGTTATATTTATATCTCGATAATTATAATTCTAAAAATTAATTACAAATAACATACATCACTAATTGACTATGAGATAAATATAATAATAATTCATAATTCTAATATAAAGTTCATCTACCTTATATAACTAAGTAACTATGATATAAAACAATTATAATTTGTAACTCATAAGTAGATTTTGAAAAGTAAATATAATAGAATGATATTGAGTAGAATATTCAATTTATATATTATTCATAATACCAAATACTTATGTTTCACATATACTTTAATCTTTGACAACTATATATGTGTTTTTTTTTTTTAATCATGGCTTAATATATATATTTTCATGTGTATTATAAAATCATTAAATTAACAATTAATTGATCAAATGAAATATTGAGTTGGAAAACTAAAAAATATCTTATGAACAAAATATCAATATAGATCATTATAATGTATAAATATATAAGTATGAGTTACATAGTCATATTTCTTTTCTATAATTATAATTTAAATAAATAACATCTAACTTACATAATTAATTTACCATGAGATAAATATAATAATAATAATTCGTAAGTAGATGAATGAAGTAGATGTTTTCGAATGATATTAAATAGTATATTAATTTTATATATGTAGAGTCTATATCCAAAACTACTAGAATCGACATCTTTTTTATATGAATCTTATTCAAAACTAGCTAGAATCGATATATTTTTCTTGTTCTAGTTGTGAAAATTTCATTTGGTAATGAATCTTGTTAAACTTTATTGTAATTATTGTTTGATTGTGATTGATTAAGAGACTATGCATCCTTTGAATTAATGGAATCATGGAGTGAATTATGCGAAAATAGTGTTTTAAGCAGAGTCGAGCTTGAGCTCGAACTCGAGTTCGATCTCGAATTCAAGTTCGATCTCGAGCTCGAATAACACATTATCAATCGAATTCGAGCTCGAAACGAGCAAAGTCGGACACGAGCAGAGTTCGAGCTCGAGTTCGAATATGTCTCATAAACGAGTTGTTATCGAACCGACCGAGTTGCACGCGAGCTCAAAATTTTATAACGAACCGAGCGAGCTCAATTTAAAGCTGACCAACTCGAGCCGAGCTCGAGCTTTATAAGATTCGACTTACTCGGTCAGATACGTACCTCACCTTTATGTATGGCAACAGGGCAATGACCTAGGACGGAGGGCCCCAAAATTTTAAAAAGAATCCCATTACTCAATCTATCAACCATAAATTCAATTGAAAAAATATTTTTCTTTCAACGGCTATCGATATGTGAAGTTCTTAAATTTGTTAAAACTTCATATTGTCTTCCTAATATTTTTATTGAATATAAAATATTGTTCATTATATCGGTTAGCTTCAACAGTACAAAAAATTCCAAACTAAAATTGATAAATCAATGTGCGTTCTACTATGTTTCAAAAAAGGTTAAATAGGCTAGCAATTTTATGCATTGAAAATGAGTTATTGGAATAACTTGATCTTCAAGATGTTGTTGATGATTTTGTTTCAAAATGCTAGAAGATCTGCATTATTTTAATAATTATTTGATCCTTATTTGATGATTTACTGTACTTTATAATTAGTATTAATGTACATTCACGAAGCACGAAAGACCATCATATACTATCTCTAGTTGACAATAAATTCAAGCTCGATTTATGGGCTTCTATTTTTATTTTCGCATAAGACCAAATATTAGAACCGACCTTGTTCATGATATACTTGTAGATATAGTTGTGTCTATGACTCTATGGTATACAACTCTTTATAAGATATAAACTTCACAGTTTCTCATTTATACGACACTGTCCATTTTCAAAAAGAAAATGGATAGCACATTTAGTGAAATATATATAATTAATTAATTCATGTAAATATACATCCAATTATGAGCTTTTGGAAATGAAAATGTGATACTTCAATTTGATGCACCGTACGTTATAACAACAAAAAATCATTTTCACACACGCACAACAACAAAAATAAATACTACAACAATGCTTACAAGGAAGCATGTGGAATATATAATCCATACGCGAAGGAACAGACGTATTTCTTTTATGTAGGGGTTTGGACGTGAGGCCAATTGAAGATTTTTTTGCGTATGCACTCTATCTTTTCTTCTTTAAATTTTCCGAAATTGAAGATTCATATTTATTTGGACAATTATTTAGTTTGCAACAGTATGTCGCCCACATAAGAAATATCTTCTAATTAATAGTACTCACCAATTGCTTTAAAGTCCACTTTCTACATTAAATGTCTCATATAATATAATGTTCTTTCCTTAATATACACCTGTTTAGTAATGACCTATTTTTTGAATGAATAAAAAGGGTATGGTAGGAAAATCTTAGATAATTTACCTATATCAATTAGATACAGTTTTTAATATTGTAAAATTGAATGGCTACAATTTATACAATTATAGATCACTATAACTAAAAAAATGTATGGATAAGATGCTTAAAAAGAGAGAAAGAAATCAGTCTAATATTTCCAATTGAAATGCTTAAAATGTACAAATTGTTAAACTATTCTTACAAATTGCTACATGTGGTAAAGTCAGAGTTGATCTGGTTGTCCATTGGGAGTGATCTACTGGTCGAATTCATGAGCTGAATTTGGAGTCCAACCGAAATCTGTATAGTAGGCTTGTTGCAAAAACATGCCTAGTGGTATTATTTATGCTTTTTGTTTGATTAACGGACACCAAACTTCATCGAAAATTTAATATATTTATATCTATATATATATATATTAAACTGGAATCATAATAAATCTCATTTTCCTGTCTAAACTGCATTTATATAAGCACATAACTTATTTCATCTCTTTTTCTATTTTCTCTCTCTTTTTTCTTTTTTCGTTCTTTTCAAAACTGTGAAATTTCATTGGTAAAATATATATAACATATATCTTGAATGAAAAATATATTAAAACGAACAAGTTATGATGATATAAAGTCTCAAAGTGAATTATATATATATATATATATATATATATATATATATATATATATATATATATATAATAATTGATTTGTGTCTGCATATGTATGTTTTCTAAAATTAAGAATCAAATGATTGATAGAATTATCGAATCCAAAATTCAAAGTTTTCACCTGGTTTGAATCCCATGAGGAGGAAAATTTCTTTTTGATTCAATAATTTTTCGATGGATTCATCAACTTTAACAATGAATTCATCATTTTTTTGTTCTCACGCTTTCACGATAAAAATGATTTTCACGTTAACTCTCTCTCTCACACACACACACACACACACACACACATATATATATATATATATATATATATATATATATATATATATATATATATAGGTTGGGTTCCCGTAGCATCTTGGTCCCCGACAGATGAAGACTCAATCTAGACACACATTGTGGCCATGTGGATAGCATGGATGTTTACACGTGGCATAACATTTTTTTATTTTTATCTTTATTTTCACCGAGGGTAATACAGCAATTTTCTCCTTCTTCTTCTTCTTCTTCTTCTTCTTTGCAATTGCTACCGCTCATCTGAGAAGAATAGAAGTCGACAACAACAATGGCACAATGGAGGCGGTCGGTGGCTATGTTATGACGATTTACAATCGCGGTGGTCGATCGCACCGAAATTACGTAAAAATCATTGATTTGTTGCTTGAAATTGAAGAAAATAAATAGAATTTTGAGAGAAGATTGAGGTATCGAGAGATGATGACTATGGTGATGTTTATGGTGAAGTTCGCAAAAAATTGGAGTAGGAGACGGTGATTTACAAAGGAATTCGCCGGAAAATCGAGAAATAAGTGAATCGGAGAAGGCGATTTACTAGATGATCCCATCTACGAAGAATATGCATATTGATACACATAAACCTCGCATCATAATACACATAAACCCGCATCATAATATATAAACCTGCATACGATAATAATTTATAGCATGTATATTAAAAACAAAACATGCATACGACTAAACATAAACATGCATACGATTAAACATAAACATGCATAGAACAAAACACAACCCTACATGCGCTGAAACAAAATTATCATTTTCGATATCTCTTTTCTCTTCTTCAATATGCACAAACACTTTCTTGTTGATCATTTGCTTTCTTCTTGTTGATTGTTTGTTTTTTTCTTGTTGGTTATATGTTTTTTTTAATTATGAAACTAAAAGTAATTGATCTAAACTAAAGAATAAATTATGGATAAATCAATATCACATGCATTTTCGTGTTCAACATTATGTTGTTCTTTGTTCAAGCATATGTAGTTTTTGTTTTAAACATGCATGATTCGCTTTTCTATATCACATAACAAATCAAATTGTGTGATTTTTGTTCAACCAGATGCGCTTTTATGTATAACAATATGCATTTTGTGTTCAATGATATGCCGTCGTTTAATTACATGCATAGTTTTTTCCGCAATCACATAACAAATCAAATTACTAATCTACCCTTACTATAGCGAAAATCAAATAAATTAAGCTTTAAAAGTCCGAAAAATCTCAACCATAGGATCTATGAGATGAATGGACGAGATTGAGACTACATACTATCTCCGACTCGGTACTATTTGATCCATCCTCTCTCTCTCTATATATATATATATATATATATATATATATATAATTAGGTTCAAATAAGAACCATTTATAATGTGAGAACTAAGAACCATAAAATTTCATTATAAACAAAATGAATTGCTATGAAAGTTGATGATCCATTGAAAGTTACTAAATTCAAAATTCAACATTTTCACCGATTTTGAATCTCGTGAGTGACTGGAAATTATATTTTTTAGGATTTTTTATTCAAGAACTTTCCTACTGATTCATCAACTTTCACAATAAATTCATCATTTTGGTTCTCATGTTCTTAAGATAAAATTGTTCTCACATTAACCTTCCCTATATAAATTGATTCATATATATGCAATTCTTAGCATAAATAATGAGAACAAATTATAGGCATTAGATTTAAAAATATAATGGTCATTTTTAAGTATGCATCCGAATTAGTTATATATAAATTTCTATATATAATTTTGCATTTGTGCATTTGCATCAAATTGAATATGAGTCATCCATATTGATTTATCAATTATTAATGTTTGTCCTCATTTTACATTATAGGAGTGATTATAAGGAGTGTCCACATGATAATCACTCCCTATATAAATATATAAATATATATATATATAAAATAAAATGTTAACTCAATGTTTTATTTTTATTTTTAACTTTAGTTTTAATTATCTAAATTTTAATTATTTAATTCTAATAAATTAATTTAATTAAAATATATTTTTATTCTTTATTAAATAACAAATATCAAGCAAGTGTCAATATATGATTAAAATTAAATTCATAAATAAATATAATAAATAGAAATAATATATGAAAAATGCACTTTAATTATACCAAGAACCAAAATAGTAATATATATGCGATGGTGTAATTTGCTCGATAAAAATAAATAAAAAAACTTAAAATTAATGTGATTTATTAGCATTAAATAATTAAAATTTAAATTTTTGCAAACATGTTACCTTGTGATGGGTGTACTTTGCTCCATGAAAATAATCAAAAAATGTTTTAATCATATAAATCTCAACGATGAATTATCGCTTGTTTAATTGCAAATTTTAAATTTAAATTATTTATATGTGGATAAATGATATGTATATACGCATTAGTGAAAATGTTTTATAATAAGGTTGCATATATTGTGAAAGTCAATTTAGTTGTCTATTATAAATTAAATTTTCATATTTAATATATTTGCTATATATGTAAAATATATCATTATACTTGAAGATTAAAGTATACACATAATAAAAACAAAATTTATCTTATTTTAAAATATTTATTTTATTTGTAAATGTATTTGAAGTTTATTATTTACTATAAACTATAAGATATTAAAGAATACTTTTATATAAATTTCAATCCCATCAAGTTTATACTTTTTGCTGTGCGAATTTAGTATCCAGTTGATTTGAAAATTTTCTTTTATGCTTTATATGTTTAGAATACCTTACGATTTTACTTATATAGTTCTGTTATACAATTGAATCTTAATATTCTATTATTAATTTGATTAAATAATCATTGCCGTGCGAAGGGCAAATCTAGGCATTGTTTAGAATGCAAATAAGTTAATACATGTTTCTATAAAAACTATTATTATTATTATTATTATGTTATTCTTACCTTAAATACACATATTATATAGCTCTATTGATTATATATATATATATATATATATATATATATATATATATATAGGAGTGAATCAAATGAGAATCACATCTTTTATGGACTCGAACCATGCATAAGATGTTGATGATGATGACAGCAGTATAAAGTTGACATAACGAAAACTTTCTAAAATTATTTTGTTGTTCAACAATTTTAGAAAGTTTTCGTTATGCACAACTTTATACTGTTTTGTGCATCATCTAAAACGTCTTATGCATGGAAAGTTCTCAAAAAATATGAGTTCTCACTGGATCCAACCCCTATATATATATGTGGATCAAATGAGAACCCTATATATTATAAGAAATGAGAACTAATCTTGAGCGTTGAATTTGCATGATCTGAAGATCACGATTTTATAGTTATATTAGGTATGTTAATTTGCGTTAGTTTCATTAAGGTTGTTATTGTAATTTTATTTAATATTGCCATTGATTGTAGGAGTGATTTTAGGAATTGCTTTTAATAATAATGGTGTTTAGTTATTTGCGTATCTTATCCGTATCTTTTAAATCGCTTAATATAATCCTAAGTTAGTATAGTTGTGCAAGACTATCATTATTCACCTTGATTCTCGCATATATGTTGTTTAGTTGTATTCGCTAAATTTTCTTGTTACATTTTTTCGCTTTATATTGTTATGCGCTGTAATATACAACGCGCAAGTGTGTGCCAAGATTTTATTATGTACTCGCCTAGTTCTCGAGAGTTGCAGAGAACACAACACTTGATAACTAATGGACTTAAAAACTTTAGATGTCATGCACAACCATTATAATCACATACATAAATACTTACAAGTCATGCATAACAATCTACTGGTTTGTCCAATTTCATAAAAAGTATAATAAAATATCATGTGTGTAAATACAAGTCATGCACTACCAATACAAGTCTATGAATAACTATACATTGATTAGGCATAACACACATTTCACCTGCCTAATTTTATCGAGCGCAAAACATCATATTTCTTATTGATATGTGATGCACACTTATCCATGCATAACTATAATTATAATTCTATGCATAAGTACTAATAATTCATGCATAGAAACCAATTGAATAAGGCACAATAACTCCAAACGAACATCAATCTAATCTATTTTTGTTTACTATTTGCAGAGATCCCTAAAATTAAAGAAGAGACAAGTTAGGAAAGAGAAAGAAGGTGAAGAGATTTTATTGTGGTAATTCAGGATCGGGTGGGTTCAATTATGTAATTACAAAATCACCCTTGATGTATTAAATATGGCAAAACGTGTCAAATTTAGTTAATATTGAACTTATGCATAGATTTAATCTAGACCATTAGATTTAACATTATCTAGGGTGTATATTGTTTTATTTCATTTTGGTGGTTCCTATAACCAACCCATATATATATATATATATATATATATATATATATATATATATGGGTTGGTTATAGGAGAACCACCACCAAGATTTAATAAGAACTAATCATCACCCCAGATTTCATCCGATCCGATGGATTATATTTATTCATGCTTACAAAAGAGTTTGACTATTTTTATAATTGCTTTTATGATTGTAAACGAGTTAGGGGCACTAAGGTCATTTTAAAGATTCACCATATCCCTAATTTTTCATATTCTCCCACTATAATTCGATTTCCTTTATGAAAATAGTAGTTGTGCATAAGATTGTAATGATTGTGTATAAAATTGTTAGTACTTATGCGAAACGAAATAAGGACTAATTAAGAATCAAACTTATAAAATTGAGAATTATTGTTTGAACAATAATTAATGTATAAATAAAATTTATAAAATTACCTAAAAATAAAGATCACATATAAGAATTTGGCACTACAAATCCCTCAATTCGTGAGTGAAAAAAAATGATAAATATATATACAAATATGATTATTCATGTGATTTGGGTAATATGCATAACTATATAGTAATTGTGCATAAGATAATATTTGTGCAAATAAATGGATTAATATGCATACTGTTTAATATAGTGTGCACAAACATAGTGATTTAAAGCATAAGCATAAACTCGAAAAATGCGTATAAAAAGATATACAAAATAAAAATATCATAAATATAAAATAAAATCCTTAAAACACTCAAAAATCGATTACATAAAAACAGAAAATTACAATAATATCCTTAATAATAAAATCTAAAATCAAATACTTAACAAATCTAAAAATCGTGACCATTAGATTACACAAAATAAACGCATTATTAGTTCTTAGTTCTCAAAACATATATAGTTCTCATTCGATCCATCCCATATATATATAAGTTAATCTACACATTTCTCTTTCGTCTAAATTTACTACATTAATTGAAGTAATACTTATTCATCAAAAGTTATATTGATTTCTATATGCATTTATCATTCAACAATTTTCTTCTCACTTCCTTTCTATTTCTCCCACTTTCTTATTCCTTCATTCTTTTCAAAATCATGCGATTTTGTTCATAAAAATATATGCAATATACAACTTGAATTAAACATTACAACAAGAGTTTTAATTTGTTACATGATATGTAAAAGATGAATTTAAATGAACAAGTTATAACTATTTACAGTTTTAAAATAAATTAAATATATATTATATATGATATATTACACAACTAATTCAATTATTCACTTTATTTTTTAATATAGTTTTAATTATATAAATTTATTTTTAATGCTAATATTTCATTTTAATTGTATAATTAACTTTATTTTTATTAAATAACACATGTATTTTTCAAAATTATAAATATATTATTTGTGATAATCGTGCTTTGCTCCATAATAGAATAAAAATATTTTAATCAATATGGCATCTCTACAAAGGAGTCATGCTGAAGAAGAAAGAAGAATAGATAGGGACATGGAAATGATAGGAAAAGACTGAGCTTTAATCGTCTTTTTTTAATAATACCAAATTAGCTTCCGACGACATGTTCGCTTTAGTTAGTTGAAATTTTGAGACGGATCATTAAATGAACAACAGAGATAAGTATATGCTATATTTGTTATAAAAAAAATTGACTTAAAGGTCACTAAGAGATCAAAATCCGAACTATAATTTAAAGAATAACTCTTTTCTATTTAATATATTTGTTATATATAAAACAAATATCTCTATACTAAATGTTAGAATTTTTAGAAATATGATAACCGTGCATCGCACGGAAGAAATGCTAGTTGTTAGTATAAAGTTCATTCAAAGCACATTCATCGAAAAATTAAATTGTTAGTATATATAAAAAAATACCTTCAAAAAGTTTGATTTTGTTTTAAGTAGATATATTTAAGAGTTTCCAGTTTCCACAGCAAAAACATATGGAATTTTGATTTTGTATGGTTAGAGCCAGGTTCAGGCATTTTAGCTTGTAGATCAGACCCCGCACCATTCGGTGGTCACATGCTAAATTAACTTAATCCCCAGCTATTTCAATTCACTAGCAATATATAATACTCCATCCGTCCCAATATTATCGACTTTTTTTATACGTAGATTAAGGAGAATTATGTTAGATATAAAGAATGAATGATACTAAATTGAAAGACTTTTTAGATAAAATTGTTTCCTTTTTTTTGAGGTGCCAATAATGGTGGACAATCCAAAGCGAAACGAACAACAATAATGGGACGAATGAAATATAATATTATGAAAACAATAACTAATTGATTTGTCGCATCGCTATGCACGAAGATAGTTACGATAATTGGTCTCATTGGATATGGACATCGACGAGCTCCAATTTTGGATTCAAAGGGCCCAAACTACGGCTGAGTCCAAATGGGTGGATTCTGTGATACTCTCTCTCTCTCTCTCTCTCTTGTTGGGGTTGGGGAAAGAGGGTGGTGGATTCCAGACCTAATTGGATACAATTAACTTACAAATTAAACTTAGCAATTTACGCTCAATATATAGTTTCTTAATTCCATACGTTATTAATTGAGAAAATTAATAAAATATTTATTTTCATATAGTAAAAATATAGACTAATAATTCATATAAAAAAGATGAAAACCAGCTATTATTACTATTTTACTTTTATTTTTCAATTTTCGCATTTTACCTATAATTCAAGACTTGAGTTGGAATTAATTCTTATTATATATAATCCAATTAACATGTTAATGTTGATTTTATCTTGAAATTCAGATGTACGCAAATTGTAGGTCAAATTTCCCGATGCATATACACGCGGCGCGGAGTCCACGAGAAAAGAACGAAAAACAATAAAAGCAAACACAAACACTGCCCCTCCACAAATTCTGTCTGAAACTCAAGTGTACAAATAAAGAAGAAGCAAAAACTCTGTGGCACTAATATCTGTCTCATCGCCTCTCCCCATAACGCCGGAAAGGATCCTCCATCTTCTGCGCCTCCAACGCCCCGAAAACGCCGTACACGCTGCTCTCATCTTCATACCCATTCCTCCCACCATCATCGTCATCACTCTCCTGATCACGAGCCATCAAATCCTCAGAATACTTGACGCTCTTGATCCGCGCAGTAGCCGGCGCTCTCGTATTAAGCAGAACCACCACCTCCTTCATCGTAGGCCGCTTCTCCGGTTCACTCTGCACGCACAACGCCGCGACATTAACAGCCTGCATGAGCTGGCTCGTCAAAATTCCCCGAAGCTTCGGGTCGGCGAGGTCCTTGAACCGGCCCTGGTTATGTGCGGCTCGGCCCACTCGGTGATGGTCCGCTTGATGCCACCCGGAAGCTTCTCGATGGGCTTCCTCCCGGTGACGATCTCGAGGAGGAGGATTCCAAGCTGTACACGTCGCAGCTCTCGGAGACTTTCCCCACATGGCGTACCCGGCGCCAGGTACCCCAGCGTGCCCTTCACGCGCGTCGTCATGTGGCTCACCCCCTCTGGTATCAGCTTCGCAAACCCGAAGTCCGCCACCAGCGGCTCAAAGTTGGAATCCAGCAGCACGTTGCTCGCCTTTATGTCCCTGTGGATGATGTGCGGCGACACCTCATGGTGCAGGTACCTGCGGACCCAGAAAAATAAGTGTAAGATTACAAAAATTTATTGGGGGTGCTGGGGCTCCTCCAACTCCCTCCTAAATTTATACAATGAATTGAATATATTACAAAGAATTGTAGGCATAAGCAAATTGAAAGTAATAAGAGAGAAGATTACAGTATGCCCTGAGCGGAGCCCATTGCGACTTTCATCCTTCTTCCAATCAAGTTGGACTTCGCCAGCGAACTGGCCGTGTAAATGCGAGAGAAGGCTGAGATTAGGCATGTAGTCGTAGACGATGAGGCGCTGGTCGTTGCCGGCGCAGTACCCTCTCAGCCCTAGAAGATTCTTGTGCCTCACTCTTCCTAGCACCTCCACCTCCACCGCGAACTCCATCTCCGCCTTGGAATTCATCGACTTCAACTTCTTCACTGCATCACACACACACACACACACACATATATATATATATATATATATATCACTTTCTCCCAATTAATCATCTTAATTTCTGCAAAGCCCTAATCAAATTACCTGAAGGCCATCCGATGTCCTGCCCCAATAAACGCTCCCAAAACCGCCTTCGCCGAGCTTGTAGTCCTCGCTGAAGCCGTTTGTCGCGGCATGCAGCTCCTTGTACGTGAAAATTCGCCATTGATTGCTGTTCGCGCCGCCTCCCAGCGTCAAACTGTGCGAAAACAAACGTTAATTTTGTTTTGATTAATTGAGATGATGATGTTCGATCAAGTAATTAAGAATGCGTACCCTTCTTCAACTTTATCATAACCGCAGCAACTGAAGGATGATCCCATGGTGGCTTGAGAGTAGACAGAGTTTTCTTCTTTTGGGAATTTTTTGTTTGGCGAATCCAACGATGAAGATGTTCTTTAAAGAATTTGAGATGAAAAAAGTGTGTCAATTGTGGCACTGCCGTCCTAAGCCGGCTGCTCCTCTTTAGATTAAATAATGATATCTTGTTACTGGTTTCTAGTTTGACATCAGCCTCTCATTTCTTGACATATTCAAGTTTTTTATGTCGTTTTATTTTTTCATATCAGGCCAACTGTTTGACTGCATAATATAACATTATATTTACCAAAGCCTAACTAACTATTAGCTTACACCGAATCTTAAATTTAAATAAAGGAATTAGTAAATCAGGACAAATTGCTATTGAAATCGAAATAAGTATGACATTTTCTTCAAGTTGGATCATCTATACATCTGTAACATAAATTTTTGTATTTAAATTTTATAAATACAAAATTGTATAAAAAATAAATATGAATTTGAATTTGATGTATTTGAGATGAGTTCGATCTCTATCTATCATCTGATTCTTCTCTTCGACTTGAATTCTCGAACGATCTTGATGTTCTTCGAGTTGTTTGGAGGATGTAGTTCCTTGATCTCCTTGAACTTGAAGTTTGACTTGACGATGTTGATCCGAAGGACCTCGACCTTGTTTTCGGATCGACCGTCGGATTTGGGTTGATATGTTGAAGAATGTTTGAAGATCTTCAAGTTTGAGCGCCAATGGAGGGTATTCACCATATTTCCAAATTGAATGCCATCTTTGATTTGATTTGGAGGATGATCTTGACGAAGAACGTGGTGATTTGCACGAAGAATGTCTTGAATGTTGAAGAAGACTTGAAGCTTCTCAAGACTTCACGATGATTCTTCGAGTGTCTTGAGCTCTTCGATTCTTCACCTTCTTCACTTCACTTCACCTCTTACTAATGAAGCCCCAACACCTATTTATAGATTTAGCTAGTGGGCTTATGGGCCCTGGGCCATCAAGTCATGAGCTTGGGCTTGGGCCTTTGAGCCATCAAACCATGGGCTTGGGCTTATGGGCCACCAAACCATGGGTTTGAGCTTGGCTTGGATTTATGGGCCACCAAACCATGAGCTTGAGTTTGAGCTTGGGCTTATGGGCCACCAAACCATGGGCTTGAGTTTGAGCTTGACTTACGGGCCATCAAACCATGGGCTTGAGCTTGGGCTTGAGCTTATGGGCCATCAAACCTGGGTTTGAGTGGGCTTGGGCTTATAGGCCTTTTATGACTTATTTGACCAATTTGAGTGATTATTCATCTCCGAGGTGTCGTTGCTACATGTCATTCTCCTATTCGTCGATAAAATTAAATATTAATCACATATCTATTTAATTTTGGAATAAATTCCATTAGTAAAATAGAAATATAATTAATTATTTAATTCGTGATTTACACGTGGCGCAATATAATTTGCTAACAATTTTAACTGCTCACAAATTGCCCATCGAGACTTGTTCATGGACGAGTTGTCTTTGAAATGGACGAGTCTCGAAATTCACTGGATAGTTTAAACTCGTGTCGAGGAGTTCTTGAATTTGTAAATAGTTTATACTGATTTAGGAGTTCTTGAATTTGAATTTAGAAAGTTTATATTCGTTTCAAGGAGTTCTCGAACTTGATTTGAATTTGTAAATGCTTATACTCGTATTTAGGAGTTCTTAAATTTGATTTGAATTTGTAAACAGCTTATACTGTATTTAGGAGTTCTTGAATTTTTTTAAATTGTAAACAGTTTATACTCATATTTAGGAGTTCTTGAATTTGATTTGAATTTGTAAACAGTTTATACTGTATTTAGGAGTTCTTGGACTTTGAATTTAGAAAGTTTATATTCGTTTCAAGGAGTTCTCGAACTTGAATTTGAATTTATAAACAGTTTATACTCGATTTAGGAGTTCTTAGACTTGATTTGAATTTGTAAATGCTTATACTCAGTATTTAGGAGTTCTTGAATTTGATTTGAACTTGTAAAGCTTATACTCGTATTAAGGAGTTGTTGATTTTGATTTGGAATTTGGGCTTGAATTTCCTTCCTAATTGGGCCTAAATACCCACTTTTAGTTTGACAACCCAAATTAATCCTTAATTTTATTTCGCTCTTTAACCCATCTAACCTACTCCAACTTTTCTCGCTTTTTTTTTTTGCCTAACATTCTTTTTTTTTGGATTCATGGCCCAATATACCTATCTTAACTGAATTAATCTAAGGAAAGATTCATTGGGCCAATTTTAAAACATTTCCATTTCCTTTCATGTTTGAACTTATTAAGACTTGGCCCATCTTTAGAAATTTTCGGCACCCAACGCTTTTTGCTTCAATTTTTTTTTTTGGTATCCAAAATAATCCCTCCGCAGTAGTTTGTTTGTTTTTTTTTTTTGATATCATGGGAACCCGCACCGCTACCTCCGTGCAATAGCTCTGTGCAATAGCTCGCAAACCACACATGGAAAACCAAAGTGTGATGTGTTCAAACCTATAGGCGTTTGGTGGGGTTCAATCAGTGACCTCCGGCCACGCGAACCCACCTTAACCATCGGACTGTCCCCTGGGACCTCAGTAGTTTGTTGGAGCAAAGAAGATGCCAAAATATGGAGCAATTTTTGTACCATTGCTTTTAAGGATTTGTTTGATAGCTCCAAATTATTCAAAGTTTATTGAAGCGTATGGCTAGTGACCACCTAGTCGCTAAGTTTAGGGTTTTAGAGTCGACACCTTCTATAAATAGGGACACCCTTGCAGCTATTTTCACTCCAAACCCTAAGTTTGCAGCCACATTTTGTTTTACTTTCATATCTCGCACGACTTTTCTTCTCTTGTTAGCAAGATCTTCACTTATTTGCTTCTTTCATAGCCTCGCTTTCCTTGTTTTCGGGCTATATTTCATGCCGCACAATTCCACTTCGCACTAAGCACCACTTTATTGTCGAGTTACATCCTCCTTCCATCGGTCATAACAACCACAGCTAAAAGGAACAAGACGTCGCCGCTCTTCCTTTTTTTTAACTTGGCAACCAAGCTTGAGGTAGATTGTTGGGTCTTTCTTTTTGTTTGAACATCTCAAAATATTTGATTCCTTGACAGGTGATCCCGAGCTTCTTGTAACTCATTGGTATTGGCTCATCTTGACGGCGAATGCATCGACAGAGTAGCGGTAGCATCCCTCCTTCAAGTCGCAGACGATTGTGTCCACATACTCCCATTTCGATCTTGAGGCTCATTTTCAAGCGGGACTTGGCTGGGCTCAGTGAAGCTGACCCACATCTTGGTGGCAATGAAGAGGCCACTGCTCGACAAAAGAAGGAAGAGTGGCGCGAAGCGGATGACGCGGTAGGTTGGGGTAAAGTCGGCGTCAGGCATCGACACCGTGACGGGGAGGACCAAGTCCAGGCGGCGATGGGTCATGCGCCCTGAACTGCAGCGGCAAGGGCGTGGGATTTGGAGGTGGAAACAGACTTCTTGTGCGACTTTGTCGAGACGCGGCGGACGACAGGGTTGCATACGGTGCTGGACAAGTGTCGTAGGCAGTCGTAGCGAAGCGGTGTGGGGCATACGTATTCGACAGTGGCAGCTCTGGGTGTTCACGATGCGATCGAGACTAGAAGAGCGACGACATCATTGCTGGATCTAATGGTGATGGCAGCGAGACATAGCCGAGGGGAGAGAGGAGCGGTGTTGGTGTCAAGTCCACGCCCGAGAGGTGGCATCTCGGCAATTGCGGTGGCGTGGAACTGCTATCATTCCGCCGAGCAATCTCAGAAATGAACAACGCTTGGGGATCTAAAGGTCCGATGGCGGCACTTTCCAGCCAGCCAAGATTGAGGACGACGGCGGCGTACATACTGTTGGAGAGTTGTTCTGCCGAGAGAGGAGAAGAAGTAGATCGACGTTGGGATTCTGGCCGTCGGGTAAGGAACTGTATGCTGACGGCTATGACGTCGAATGGCATGCAAAGATGACCTCATGCGGGCGGAGCTGGAGTTTGAACGATGTCGTGCCTCTGACGCTTCGCCGGAGAAGAAGGCGCTGCAAATGGCGATGCTGCCGTCGTACTGCCACTGTTTCCTCGATGTTGAGGCTTTAATGGTGACGTGCGCACGCCGTTCACTGGATTTAAGAGACGGCAGCGGCTCGTTGGGACGGCGGGGCTTGTCGACTGAAGTAGAGGCAGCGTCGACTGAAAGTCGCTAACGGCGAGCGTGGATGTACGGCTGGAGACGACATGGCTAGATGCAGGCACGCCTTGACCGGAGTAGAGGCGGCGTGGGCGAAGGTGGCGGCAGCAGACAGATGGTGGAGAGAGATGTTGGTACGGTGGCGTGAGGTGTTGTGCACGGTGTGTGTGTGTGTGTGTCGTGCAGAGAGGGTGAGAGGTGGTGACTGTGAGAGGAGAGGAATTTGGGTTGGGTTTGAGTGTACAAAAAATGTTTGGGCTTTCTTTTTTCAAAAAAGTGGGCCGAGGGTTTTTTTTTTTTAATATGGAGGTGTGGGCTGAGAGAGAAAGGCGTGAGATGGGAGAGAAGAAAAATAAAAATAAAAAATGGTGAAAGGTTTACGAGAGAGATGAGGGAGATATATTTTGACTGTGTGTACGGCGAGAGAGGGAGACGTGAGAGATAGATGTTGTGCAGAGATTAGGAGTTTGGGCTTTTTGCCCCCATCTTTAAAATTTGGGCCAATGGCTTAAAAAAAGTATGGGCTGGAGAGAGAGAGTGTGGCGTGGGCTATGGGCTTTTCTTTTTTTTCTTTTTTTTTTGGTGGGCTGATTTTGGTTCTGTTCTTTTTTTTCTTGTGGTGTTGGCTGAAAATATGTAATTTTTAGCCCAAGGGATGTGAACCACAATGTTCTAATATATGGATGTGATTTTTTAGACCAAATGTTTAGGCTGAATTTTGTTAGCCCTCTTTTGTTTATTACCTTTTTTTATGATGATGAGTACAAGAAGTCATCTTAACTCCATTTTTATGTTTTTTTTTTTATATATAATTGCACTGCTTTTTTTTGCACATTTTCATAATTTTGTGCATGTGATCGTATTTCGTGTGGCAAAAGTTCATGTAATTCAACTTCAAGTCTTCTTGCTCAAGAGTGGATCGACTAAAGACATCAAACTCGATCAACTCCATTACACCGACTTTTGGACTTCGCTTCACATTTGCTGCGACGCCATCCTCATTTTGTAGAAGAAGCGGTCTTGATCTTAGCGACACGACAACACGACGGTGGAGACGACATCGTCATTATCAACGAACTCTACCCATTCCGTGTAGATGACACTAAAAGCGATTTGCACGACATTCGCATCACGGCCTCGCAGAGCTAAAAGCGACCATGTAAAGGAAATAGAAGTTGTGTCATGTCCACGGCGGAAGCTGAAGTTCGTGCACCATCGATGGAGGAGAGCTGAAGTTCGCTCAACATTCGCAAAGTTGTCGAAGTCAGGCGCCATCCGAAGTATAAGCTAGTCGTGTCGATTTGTATAATCGAAAGCGCTTTGGTTGAGCTTGTGTACAATGTTTCGCTACCACTATTACAATCTCCTATCCGAATTGAATACTTGATTGCATATATCGTGTCCTCTTATCTCATATATGTTAGATCATACAAGGTGTAGAAGATCACGAAGTCTCGTATGATTGGTCAAGCTTAATGAGATATAAAAGTTTCACACCGAGACAACTTGAGGACGAGTTGTCGGTGATCGCAGATAGATAAGAAGTGACTGACTTAGTTGCTTGTCTATGCCGGCACGCCTCGACGTATTGAAGGATCACATGAGATGAGTTCTTCTATCGGACCGTAGTGAAGAACCTAGATCTCAGTGACTTACGATGATCTAAATCTCGATAAGGTATTAGATGAGTATGAGTTGTGACCATCACTTTGACTTGTTATGGGTGAGGGTTATATGTTCTAACCCAATATTCTCCGTGATTCGGTGGTGGCAAGGTTTGTATGTCATGCTAGTTATCTCAGACGAGTCACCGTATCCGTTAAGGATGATGACGATCCCTTAAGGAGCTCAAAGGTTTATTGTACTAAACCCGCAGGTTGAGTTAGCTCAAGTACAATAATAAGGTCGAGTGGTACTACTTAAGGAATTAAAGATATTAATTATTTTAAGCGAATGTAATGCTATAAATAATTAATGGACGCTCGATATCTTAAATACGGGATTCAGAATGTCTAAGTGCAAGCCCGACTCAACTTCGGTAATAAAGGGTAAGTCAAGATTTATTCTCTAGTGACATGAATAAATGTTTATAAATTAATTTATGTTCCGGGTCGAACATAAGATAATTAATTTATTTGAGGCCCATCTTTATTCCTTGATTGATCCTCTGGCTGGCCCATCCAGCCCGTGAGCTCAAGAAAATCGCCCACCATCATGCTCTTATGGAAAGGATTTGATTCTCTTTATCCTATAAGGATATTATTATATTTATGGGATATGCATAGATCCTTTCCATATAGATTATGGTAATAATCCTTTCCATATAGGATTATGGTAATTTATATGGGATTATGGTAATTTCCATAAAGGATTATGGTAATTTCCATATGGGATTATGGTAATTTTTATATGGGATTATGGTAATTTCCATATGGGATTATGGTAATTTCCTTATGGGATTAAGGTAGTGCATTATAAATATATGGTAAGAGATAAATTCAATGTGAATCCTCATAATTCATCATCAAATTTTCGTCCATCCCATAGTAATGTTGGGAGGATTTTTCGAGAATTTTAAGAGCATTGAGTGATTGTCCGAAGCATTCTCCATATATCGTCCTTACTCGGCGTTGGAGATTGTGTAACCGGGATACAGTCCAGAAGGTCAAAGCACGAGTCTCGATCCATTCCGCCTCGACAGATTCAAAGGTAAACACGAGAAAACCCCAATGTGTTGCAATTAATTATATAGGTGCATGCTAGGAATATAATCAATATATGGTGAATTAAACATCCAAGATAGATCATCGGGAGAGGGCTAAACATAATTTTTCCCTACAATTGGTATCAGAGCCTGGGATTAGTATCTTGTCTCTGTTGGATTAATTCACGTTTGATTATTACGTGCGTAATATATTAATTGTTGAATCTGTCGTTCATCGTGGCTCGTTTTTTATTTTGTCGGATTTTGTTTTTCACCACGAGATATTGTCGTACTTCGAATCACTTTCAACAGTAGCAGCCTTCACCACCGGTGTCCTCTCCATTGGCCACTGATAACTGTTGGCCGCCATCTCTTCTATGATGCGGCTGGCCTCGTCTACACGTTTGTTCAATAGGCAGCCCCGCCGACGCGTCTACAATACTCGTTGTGCGAGGTGTCACCAACAGAAACCGTAATCGCTGCTCCCTCGAAAATCCATGCTGTGGGCACCTTCTCAATAGGCCCCTGAATCTTTCCCACGACTCGAATAAAGATTCATCTCCTAACTGGGAGAAGTGGGAAATCTCGGCTATGATCTTCTATGCCTTAGCCGGTGGAAAGTACTTTGAGAGAAATTTCTCACACAGAGTTGCCCAACTGTTGATGCCCGTACGATCTAAGGTCTTGAACCAGTCCTTTGCTTGATTTCACAGAGAAAATCCGAACATGCGCATCCGGATTGTGTCTTGTGGCACCCCATTCTGTTTGATGGTGTCACAAATATCGAGATATGTCTCGAGATGGGCATTCGGATCCTCTGTGACTCCTCCTCCGAACTGTTCCCCTTGAACCATGCTGATGAGGGCCGGCTTCAGCCCAAAGTTGTTAGCGTTTACTCGGGCCCCATCCGCCTCCTTGAAATTGCTCAATGGGAGGTCCGTACATATAATTCAATGGTCTTGCCTCGGGAGCGTGGACAACGAGTCCCATGGTCGCCAATCACTGCCAGATTGTAAATTCTGCGAAAGCAAGTGCGGCTACTTCGGGAGGAACGCCCGTTGTTACGATTGTTACGATTTGTCGCCATTGCTTCATTTCTTCTTGCCCGCCTCCTTCTCCTTTGTGAATTTTTATTTCGGATCAAAGTGTAGTTCAGGAGGTCCTCGGGACCTTGTGAACATAAACTACCTGGAGAAAAAGAAGGAAATCAGATTGGCAAGAAATAAAATAAAAATAAAAGTACAACTTGAATTAATAATTCCAAATTGTCAAGTTATTCCTATATGATCTTAACAATCCCCGGCAACGGCGCCAAAATTTGATCGCTCCCTTTTTCACACGTAAAAGGTGTATATAGAAGGTAAGCAGAGTATCGTATCCACAGGGATTGTAATGCGAAAACAAAGAAGCTAACTCAACAAGAATTCATCATTATCCAAGCAACATATATGGTTTGGTAAGATTTTAGGGCTTCGGAATTAATCCAAAACAGATGTAACCATGCAGAAAATAAAATAAAGCAATAAATACTCGGATGGTAAAAATAGATAAGGACGACTAACCCTAGGGATGCATTAATCCTATCCACAACGTATGTTTATCCTGTTCCTATTAACCAATTTTAATCCAGACAAGATGGAAGATCACATATATAATCGACAACTTCTGTTACGACAATTGTGGCTGTAGATCACTAGTTTTCCCTATTACTGTTACGTCTCTAGGTGAAAAACAAGCAACTTCAAACAGATCACAAAGAATATACTTCCTACGAATATCCTATCTCAGCTACGACTCAAGGCTCATTCGTATCATGCATTCGAGATCGATCGACAATTAACACAATTACGTAATTAACCGACAACTAGATATGCATCAAGATTGATCAGAAATTAACACATATAAATAAGCACCAAGAATCATGAATCAATGCCTGGAAGGTAAATAGCGATAACAGGAATCACAACATATAGGATCGGATCATGCAAATCCTAGGATTAGAACGAAAATCTAGCCAGACATAATAAACGGAATAAAATACGATTTAACCATAAAAATAGAAATTATATAAATGAAACCCGATTGAAGTTGCCTCGATGAACAATCGTTGGGCTTGAATCCCAACCTCAGGGAAAAACGAAATTTGCAAAGATTGTCCGGACGATAACGTTCCGGATCGTAGACAAATACATAAAACTAATGAAGACCAATGATCAACTAAACTCTAGAATGTAATTAGATGGAAGCTAAAGCTAAAAATATGAAAACCGATGAAAAGCGATAAAGAGGTTCGAACGTGTGCGGTTGGGGGGCGAGGGTGTTGCCATATATGGCACACCCCAAACCCTAATTTTTCCTTCGCCGGTCTCGCGACCACGCCTCGTGATCGCCAGGTCGATCGCTATGTATGTCTCGCGCTTCTTCGCCATGGTCGCCTCGCGCTCGCAAGGTTTCCTCGCGACCTAGCTAGCGATCGCTAGCCATGGCCGCGAAATCGTGACAAGAACTTTCTCTATTGGGCTTCGCTCGCGGCACGAGGTCGCGGTCGCGCCTCGCTTGGTTCTCGCGGGTTGCTGGCGGCCAGACTAGCGACCGCCAGGTCGGTCGCTAAACAGTCGATTGAGTATTTTGGCTCGTGCTTCGTTCCTTGCTTCGATTTTCAACATATGGACCTACACAACACCAAAAGAACATAGATAAAACATTAGTCGATGGTAGACGCGACTGATATTTGGTCATCTTTAAATAGATAAAACATTAAGAATCGATACGTAAACGCACATTAAACGACCTAAACTCATCTTTAAATATCAACTATAAACGTGTAAAATGCGCGTTTATCAATGACTACTATGTCCAATGGCTTGCAGCTGCAGCATCAGTCGATGGTAGACGCGATCGATATTTGGTCAAGTCTCGAGAGTAAGTTTGGGCGATCGGATCGGACAAACCGCTTCACACAATGAGAGAAATCTTGGCGTGTAAGATGGAAGAAGGAAGTTCGTCCATGAACATGTCTCCCACACGACTCATCTCATGGATAGTCTTGATCGGTTGGGAGGAGGTATTGACGGCGGCCAAGGTCGATATCATCCTCAATACACCGCCCAAGTCTTTTGAGAACTTTCGGCGTGAATGCGATCATGAGCAAGACCGAGTATACACTTAGTCGGTTGCTCAATGATCTCATGGTCTGCGGAAGGAGTTATGGGCAAGGAGCACATGCTCTTACTAGCACATCTAAGGGCCCAAATTTTCCGTTGCAAAATGGAAAAGAAAAGGGGCACCAAAGGTGGTAGAGGCGAGGAAATAGTGGGAGTAATGGGCATAAGAACATGGTCGCCCACGGAGGCTTGAAGAAGCCAAAGGAGAAGGGCAAGTGCTTCAAGTGCGTAAGACGGGCATTGAAGGCTAAGTGCCCTATACTCAAGGCTCAAGGTACGCGTTTGCTTTAGTAACGAAACATGTTTAGCAACTTGTTCTACCCATTCTTGGGTAGTAGACACGGTGCGATCGATCATGTTTGTTACACCTGCGTGGGTTCCCGCGACAAGGGAGTCGAATGATGGCGAGATAACGATCTCCATGGACAACGCGGCGAAAGTCGAGGCCGTTGCGATGGAGATGTTACTTTATATTTTGAGAAAATAGTTTTAGTTTTAAAAGACGTTTTATATGTGCCGGATTTTCATGAACCTTGTTCTGTTTCAAATTGTTTATTCATGGATATTCAGATTGTTTTTGATAGTGGTGTTTCTATCATAAGAAATGACGGTTATCGTGTAGGCACATTATATAATTCGCTTTATACTATTTCGCAATACATAATACCTATAACTATGTTGCATCTACATCAAACCTTAAAAGAGAAAGTTTTCAGAAGATGACACCTCTTTCTCTCGGCATCTTAGATTAGGTCACATCAATCTAAATAGGATCCAAAGACGGCTAAGAATGGAGCATTGGGTAATCTCACGCCACTCGTTCTCGGTCTGCGAATCTCAGATAGAAGGTAAGATGTTGACTGCACCTTTAAAGCGAAGGGTCATAGAGCCAAAGAAATGTTAGAGCTAGTCCATTTCGACTGTGTGGACCGATGTCCACAAGCTCGTGGAGGGTACGCAGTATTTTGTCACTTTCATCGACGACACTCAAGGTACGGATACGTATACCGCTTCACCGCAAGTCGAATGCTTTGAGAAATTCAAAGAATTTTAGGTCAAGTGGAGACGAAGCTAGGTAAGAGTATCAAGTCATCGTGTTTCGATCGCGGTGGCGAATACCTCAACAACGAGATCATGGACTATCTAGTGAAGTGTGGGATTACCTCCCGGCAAGATTTCATCGGGCACACCACAAAGAAAATGGTGTGTCGAGCGAAGAAATAGGACTCTTTTGAAATGGTTAGATCAATGATGAGTTATGCAACTTTGCCTATTTCGTTCTGGGGGTATGCCTTAGAAACGACGGCATACTTGCTAAATCTAGTACCATCCAAGTCAGTCGAAGAGACCCCTTTCGAGTTGTGGTTTGGGCGCAAGCCGAGTTTAAGCCACATAAGGATATGGGGCAGTCCAACACATGTGCTGAACAAGAAGGCTGACAAGTTGGAGGCTAGATCCGACGCAAGGTTGTTTATCGCTATCCTAGAGGAACGAAAGGTGGTTTATTCTATAGTCCTAAGGATCAGAAGGTCATTATTAGCACTAATGCCCGATTCTTAGAAGAGGACTACATGAAAAATCATAAATCCAAAGTTGAAATCATTCTTCAAGAATTAGAAGATGATCGTATTCCACCACCGATTAGACCAAAGGTACGAGATGTCGAGTCTAGTGGGAGGGATCGACACCAGATACTTCAAGAAATTGAAGTGGGTCGAGTTCCATCAAGATACCAACCGCATAAGTGGTACCTACCAAGCTAGTTGTGCAAGATAGAGAACCACAAGTTACCGCACCCACCGCTGCCATTGTGCTGTAGTGCCTCGTCGTAGTGGAGGGTTGTTCGTCAACCCGAACGATGTATGTTCGTGGGTGAATCTTCGAATTTAGTCCCAGAAAACGAATAGGTAATAATCGACCGTGGACGTCAATGAGGCGATACAAGACAATGATGCAAGATCATGGAACTTACGTTTGACGAGGTGGTAAAGTCCTATGGATTTACCCAAATTGCCTAGCGAGAGTGTGTGTATCGGTTAGATGTCAACGGTGATGTGGTATTTCTTGCACTTTATGTAGATGACATTCTTCTATTTGGCAACAATGTGAAGTTGTTATCGACGTAAAGAGTTGGTTATCCGATCGGTTTCAAATAAAAGACTTAGGAGATGCAACAGACATTCTTGGGATCAAGGTTTACGAGATCGCAAGAAGAAAATGTTGAACTTATCTCGGGCGCCTTACATTGATACCGTGATTACTCGTTTTAGTATGCGCACCGCCAAGAAAGGATTGCTACCTTTCAGACATGGCGTTCCTTTATCTAAGGAGCAGTCACCTATGACTGCAAATGAGATAGAGGAAATGAGACAAGTTCCTTACATTTTCGCCGTAGGAAGTCTCATGTACGCAATGCTATGCACGAGGCCCGATATCTTCTATGCGGTAGGCATAGTAGCTAGATATCGCCTAACCTCGACAAGCTCATTGATTGCGCAGAAAGCATATACTCAAGTACCGAAAAGACTTGATATTATAGTCTAATTTACTATGCAGATAGTCTAATGCCTTTGGGTTATTCAGACTCAGATTTTCAAGCTGACCGTGATAAGAATAAGTCTACCTCGGACTATGTGTTTATCTTGGGAGGTGGAGCCGATATCAAGGAGTGCAAAGCGGCGATGCATTGCGGACTCTACCATGGAAGCCTAATATGTAGCCGCCTTGAGGTCGCTAATGAGGTCAGATGGTTCATGAACTATCTCATGGATCTAGGTGTGGTACCGGTTTGCCCAAGAGTATCATAGTTTCATCGTGATAACTCAGGTGCAGTGGCAAACTCGAAGGAACCACGGATCCACAAGGCAACCAAACACATAGAGAGAAAGTACCATGTCATACGAGAAATCGTTAGACGATGGGACGTGCTGAATGCAAAGATTGATACGACGGATAACCTAGAGGATCCATTTACTAAAGCCTGCCGCAAAAAGTCTACGTTGGGCACGTTAGAGGACTTGAATTGCGCTAGATGGCACCTCTAAAGTCTCGCAGAATAAGTCTACGCCGGGGACGTTAGAGGACTTCAATTACGCTTGATGGCACCCACTTAGAAAGGAAACTTTTGTATAAGTGGGAGAAGCAAAGTGATGGTTTTGTTTGTAATAGCTAGTAGAGAGACACATTGTATACTAAAAGTTTGCTTTAGTATAAGTGGGAGATTGTTGGATTTGTATACTGAAATCAGTTTTGATTGAGCTTGTACACAATGTTTCCTGTTACCACTATTACAATCTCCTATCTGAATTGAATACTTGATTGCATATATCTGTGTCCCCTTATCTCATATATAAGTTAGATCATACAAAGGTGTAGAAGATCACGAAGTTTGTATGATTGGTCAAGCTTAATGAGATATAAAAGTTTCACAACCGAGACAACTTGAGGACGAGTTGTCGGTGTAGTAGTCGCGAGATAGATAAGAAGTGACTTGACTTAGTTGCTTGTCTATGCCGGTACGTCTCGACGTATTGAAGGATCACGGTGAGATGAGTTCTTCTATCGACCGTAGTGAAGAACCTAGATCTCGGTGACTTCACGATGATCTAAATCTCGATAAGGTATTAGATGAGTATGAGTTCTTGACCATCACTTTGACTTGTTATGGGTGAGGTTATATGTTCTAACCCAATATTCTCCGCATCTTGGGTGGTGGCAAGGTCTTGTATGTCATGCTAGTTATCTCAGACGAGTCACCGTATCCGTTAAGGATGATGACGCCCCTTAAGGAGCTCAAAAGGTTTATTGTACTAAACCCCGCAGTTGAGTTAGCTCAAGTACAATAATAACGTTGAGTGGTACTACTTAAGGAATTAAATATATTAATTATTTTAAGCGAATGTAATGCTATAAATAATTAATGGACGCTCGATATCTTAAATATGGGGATTCAGAATGTCTAAGTGCAAGCCCGACTCAACCCGGTAATAAAGGGTAAGTCGACATTTATTCTCTAGTGGCATGAATAAATGTTTATAAATTAATTTATGTTTCAGGTGAACATAAGATAATTAATTTATTTGAGGCCCATCTTTATTCCTTGCATTTGATCCTCGGCCGCCCATCCAGCCCGTGAGCTCAAGAAAATCGTCCACCATCATGCTCTTATGGAAAGGATTTGATTCTCTTTATCCTATAAGGATATTATTATATTTATGGGATATGCATAGATCCTTTCCATATAGGATTATGGTAATAATCCTTTCCATATAGGATTATGGTAATTTATATGGGATAATGGTAATTTCCATAAAGGATTATGGTAATTTCCATATGGGATTATGGTAATTTTCATATGGGATTATGGTAATTTCCATATGGGATTATGGTAATTTCCTTATGGGATTAAGGTAGTGCATTATAAATATATGGTAAGAGATAGATTCAATGTGAATCCTCATAATTCATCATCAAATTTTCGTCCATCCCATAGTAATGTTGGGAGGATTTTTCGAGAATTTTAAGAGCATTGGGTGATTTTCCGAAGCTTTCTCCATAGATCATCCTCACTCGGCGTTGGAGATTGGGTAACCGGGATACAATCCAGAAGGTCAAAGCACGAGTCTCGATCCATTCCGCCTCGACAGATTCAAAGGTAAACACGAGAAAACCCCAATGTGTTGCAATTAATTATATAGGTGCATGCTAGGAATATAATCAATATATGGTGAATTAAACATCCAAGATAGATCCTCGGGAGAGGGCTAAACATAGTTTTTCCCTACAAGCTGTGCACCATCTACGAAGAGGAAGCTAGAAGCTGTATACCATCTTCGTAGAGGAAGCTAGAAGCATCTGCGAAGAGAGTTGAAGCCTAAGTGTTGCTTGAGATCGACATCATGATGTCGGCGAGCTAGAAACGGCTGCGAAGGATGAGTTAGGAGCTGTGTATCATCCGCGAATAGAGTTGAAGCCTAAGCATTGATGGAGATCGGCATCACGACCTCAGCGAGCTAGAAGCGGCTGTGAATGATGAGCTAGAAGCTGTGTACCATCCACGAAGAGTGTTGAAGCGTAAGCGTTGGTGGAAATCGACATCACGACCTCAACAAGCTAAAAGCGGTTGTGAAGGAGGGCTAGAAGCTACGCGCCATCTTCGTAGAGAAAGCTAGAAGTTGTGCATCATCCGTGAAGAAGAGAATTGAAGCAAAAGCATTGATGGAGTCAACATCACGACCTCAGCGAGCTAGAAACGACTGTGAAGGAGAAGCTAGAAGCTGTGTTCTCAACCAAAAGCCTGGAAGCTGAATTCATCAAGTTGAAGCCGAAGTCATATTCGAATCAAGTTTGGAGATATGGTGTTGAAATCATCCAGCTTGGACAATCTTCAAAGTAAAACTGATGATGTGGAGTTGGACTCGACAAGGTAGAACCATCTTCAAAGCAGATTGATAGCATCGAGCTGGAGTTAACAAGCTGGAGCCATTTCTGAGGCGTGGAACCAGACTAAGAAGTTGAGGTCATTCTTAAAATGTGTTGACAACGAAGTAATGAATACTTCATCATCTCTAATTCTTGCCCCACGACTGTTTTGTTTCATTACAATTTTCACCTTACTGTCTCTTCCAGAAGTTCGTATCAATTTCTTTAATCGTCTGAGCTTAAACTTTGATCACCCACTTGAAATACAAATTTATGATGAACTTTGGCCATGCAACTTGAAAGAGAAAAACACATATTATGACTGAACTTAGAAGATATCTAAGATGCCTACGTACCCTTTTGAAAAGGATCAAGTCAAAACGTTGTTCAAAAGATCAACTTGTGTTTTAGGGGAGTGCCGTGCATAGTTTATACTCATGCGAGCCAGGAGTAACATGCAGTTTAGGCTCGTGCGTCATGGAGCTGTCTTGCTTTTTTGTTGATTTTGTCTTTGGCGTGACATGCAGTTTAGGCTCGTGCTTCATGGAGCTGTCTTACTTCTTTTTTGTTGATTTTTTTTTTGGAGTGACGTGCAGTTTAGGCTCGTGCGTTATGGAGCTTGTCTTGCTTCTTTTTTTGTTGATTTTTCTTCATAGTGACGTGCAGTTTAGGCTCGTGAGTCATGGAGCATTCTTGCTTCTTTTTGTTGATTTTCTTGCTTTCTCATTTTTTTGACTTTTGGATTTTGTTCATTTTTTTTTGCTTTTCTTTTAATCTATGTACATATCTACACACTTTCACCGTTGCATTTCAATGGTAGTAGCACTTCAACAACTTTAGAGTTGTTGCCCCCACTTCCAAATCGCCGTCCAAGGTTGACTTGCATACACTGTTAGAGATGTAGTGAGATGAAGCCGCCTTCCGATGGTGATTGAACAGCGCTGGCACAAATCCCAGACCCACTTTGGTATTCTGGACCACATCATCTTTCTTCTTCAATTGAGGTTCCGGCGTGAAGCTTTCTTGAGGATTGTACCCAGCATTGACGAGGAGCTTGTATGCTTTTGGACCAAAATACTTTGTGAGTTCGTCGTCTGAAGATTCTCCATGTTCGATAGCATTACTTTGTTTTGGTCGAACAAACCCTTGAAGATGTGGATGAGTTGGTCTTTTAGCATCGATCTTGGTCAGAGGCATCGTCAGTCCCTCGAATGAGCTCATCTTGGATAACGACGTTTTATTCTTGACAATCGGCACAACTTCAAGTTCTTTATCATGCTCGATTTCCACTTCTTTTATTTTTTCTTTGTCATGTAGAATTTGGCATCGGCAAAATATGACTCAGCTTCTGTGAAAGGCTTTTGATCGCCGACTACTGTCCTCACGACACCATCCTGACGATACTTGAGGCATTGATGCAATGTAGAAGGGAAGAAACCATTTTCATGCAGCCATGGCCGACCTAGAAGCATATTGTAGGATGTCTTGGCATCAATTACATGAAGTAGTGCATTTGAACTCATGTCTTCCGTCAGCAAGTTCAACCTTATGGCGCCAATGGCCCTTTGTCCTTCGTGGTTGAATCCTTGGATCATTAGTCGACTGCTGGATAAGTCATCCACTGTAATTTCCAATTGCTTCAACATTTTTAGTGGCAATATATTGATAGCCGATCCTCCATCAATGAGGATCCTCTTGACTTTCTGCTCATGGGTGAAGCAACTCACGAACAATGGCATATTATGAAGCTCAGACCAAAGCTGCAAATCCTCGTTGGAGAACGTGATCGTCAAGACACCTTCATCATCGATCACATTTGACTCGACTTGTTCTTTTACTCGGTCTGCTGTATCATACAATGCCCCAATACTTTCCACTATGTCGTCGAATTCAGGGATCACAACATTTGTTGCAGCATTTTCCTCTTCGAGTGATATCTTCCCTTCTTGAGCTAGCCGTATGATCTTTTCTTTGAATATGATGCAATCATGTATGGGATGCCCAATCAATCTATGGTATTTGCAATATCTTGGGATCATCAGTTCGTCCTGCCTCATTTGATCGTTTCATTTCAGGTAGCGCGATCAGTCATTCTTTGAGCAGGTCATCGAAGATCCCGGAGACATCAGAGTCTAAGAAAGGGTATTGTTTTTGTTGCATTTCCTTAAATGTCAACCTTCTTTGCCCCATGTCTTGAGGAAAATTCTGCTTGTCATTTTTGTTGTCATCTTTTCTTATAAACTTGACAGGGGTTGATTTCATCGCCATTGATTCTTCTTTCGGAGCATTGTCAAATGACTTGGTTCCTTTTCTAAATTCTTGTCTCTCTTTAAACTTGCGAGGTTCTTGGATTGGAGGCCCTTTGAATCCGCTCGTTGTCATACTTAGCTCCATATCGTGAGCTCTGGTGGCCAATTCTTCGAACGTCTTGGGCTGGATTCCTCGCAGAATATATTGCAAGCCCCAATGCATTCCTTGGATTCATATTTCGATGGCAGATGATTCGGATAACCGGTCTTTGCAATTGAGGCACAAGTTTCTCCACTTATTGATGTAGTCGATCACTGGTTCTTCTTTGAACTGACAAGAGCTCGTGAGCTCCACCATGCTGACTGTTCTTCTGGTGCTGTAGAATCGACTGAGGAACTCATGCTCCAGCTGCTCCCAACTATCAAGCGAGTTTGCTTCCAAGTCCGTATACCAGTCGAAGGCATTTCCTTTGAGTGAACGAACGAATTGCTTGACCAGACGATCGCCGAATGTTCCAGCGTTGTTGCACGTCTCGACAAAATGAGCTACATGTTGCCTTGGATTGCCTTTACCATCAAATTGTTGGAATTTTGGTGGCTGATAACCATGTGGCATTCTCAAATTGTCAATTCTTTGAGTATAAGGCTTGGAATAAATCAAAGATGACTTAGAATTTCCATCATACTTGTTCTTCATGGTAACTTCAATGAACTCTTTGAGTTGGTCTGCTTTGATGAAACCATCAGAAGAGATTTGGATGTGTTTGCCTGACGATCTTCTCTCATCATGAGTTTCTTGCCTGTCGTCTGCTTCTTCATCATCATTGTGTTCACTTTCTTCATCATGGATGTGGCTTGATTCTGCCTTTTCCCCTCTGAGCTTTGCGATCTGGGCATCTTGCTCTTGGATGTGTTTGTTTGAAGATTCCACCATCCTCGTGAGATTTGCAAGTTGTTCCTCCATGGTGGAGGTGTTTGTCATCATCACAGGCGCCTCAAGTGGGTAACTTGTGATAGACTTTGCGATAGGGGATGTGAAGCTTCCTTCAGAGTCAAAACCTTCTTCATTTAGAGTAGCAATGAGTTGCTCTCTTCCCCTGATGATGGCTGACTTCGAAGCTTCTTGAAGTTGTTTGGCTTTGCTTCGTGTGATGACGCCAATGCTCTCTGAAGAAGCTTTTGAAGTGACCTTGGTTGCATGTTTTTGGGTGAACATCGTTCAAGACTTTGGTGAAGAGTAGAGATGTCCCACCGGGCATGCCAAAATTTGTAAAAAAATTTGTATTTAAATTTTATAAATACAAAAATTGTATAAAAAATAAATATGAATTTGAATTTGATGTATTTGAGATGAGTTCGATCTCTATCTATCATCTGATTCTTCTCTTCGACTTGAATTCTTGAACGATCTTGATGTTCTTCGAGTTGTTTGGAGGGGATGTAGTTCCTTAATCTCCTTGAACTTGAAGTTTGGACTTGACGATGTTGATCTGAAGGACCTTGACCTTGTTTTCAGATCGACTGTCGGATTTGGGTTGATATGTTGAAGAATGTTTGAAGATCTTCAAGTTTGAGCGTCAATGCGGAGGGTATTCACCATATTTCCAAATTGAACGCCATCTTTGATTTGATTTGGAGGATGATCTTGGTGAAGAACGTGGTGATTTGCACGAAGAACGCCTTGAATGTTAAAGAAGACTTCGAAGCTTCTTGAAGACTTCACCGATGATTCTTCGAGTGTCTTGAGCTCTTCGATTCTTCACCTTCTTCACTTCACTTCACCTCTTACTAATGAAGCCCCAACACTCCTATTTATAGATTTAGGCTAGTGGGCTTATGGGCCATTTGGGCCATCAAGCCATGAGCTTGGGCTTGGGCCTTTTGAGCCATCAAACCATGGGCTTGGCTTATGGGCCACCAAACCATGGGTTTGAGCTTGGGCTTGGGTTTATGGGCCACCAAACTATGGGCTTGAGTTTGAACTTGGGCTTATGGGCCACCAAACCATGGGCTTGAGTTTGAGCTTGGACTTATGGGCCATCAAACCATGGGCTTGAGCTTGGGCTTGGGCTTATGGGCCATCAAACCATGGGTTTGAGCTTGGTCTTGGGCTTATGGGTTTGAGCTTGGGCTTGAGCTTATAGGCCTTTTATGACTTATTTGACCAATTTGAGTGATTATTCCTCTCCGAGGTGTCGTTGCTACACGTCATTCTCCTATTCGTCGATAAAATTAAATATTAATCACATATCTATTTAATTTTGGAATAAATTCCATTAGTAAAATGGAAATATAATTAATTATTTAATTCTTGATTTACACGTGGCGCAATATAATTTTCTAACAATTTTTAATTGTCTACAAATTGCCCCATCGAGACTTGTTCATGGACGAGTTGTCTTGGAAATGGACGAGTCTCGAAATTCACTTGGATAGTTTAAACTCGTGTCGAGGAGTTCTTGAATTTGTAAATATTTTATACTCGTATTTAGGAGTTCTTGAATTTGAATTTAGAAAGTTTATACTCGTTTCAATGAGTTCTTGAACTTGATTTGAATTTGTAAACAGTTTATACTCGTATTTAGGAGTTCTTCAACTTGAATTTGAATTTATAAATAGTTTATACTCGTATTTAGGAGTTCTTGAATTTGATTTGAATTTGTAAACAGTTTATACTCGTATTTAGGAGTTCTTGATTTTTTTTTTAATTGTAAACAGTTTATACTCGTATTTAGGAGTTCTTGAATTTTATTTGAATTTGTAAACAGTTTATACTCGTATTTAGGAGTTCTTGGACTTTGAATTAGAAAGTTTATACTCGTTTCGAGGAGTTCTTGAACTTGAATTTGAATTTATTAACAGTTTATACTCGTATTTAGGAGTTCTTGGACTTGATTTGAATTTGTAAACAGTTTATACTCGTATTTAGGAGTTCTTGAATTTGATTTGAACTTGTAAACAGTTTATACTCGTATTAAGGAGTTGTTGATTTTGATTTGGAATTTGGGCTTCAGAATTTCCTTCCTGAATTGGGCCTAAATACCCGCTTTTAGTTTGACAACCCAAATTAATCCTCAATTTTTTTTTGGCTCTTTAACCCATTAACCTACTCCAACTTTTCTCGTTTTTTTTTTTTTTTTTTGCCTAACATTCTTTTTTTTTGGATTCATGGCCCAATATACCTATCTTATCTGGAATTAATCTAAGGAAAGATTCATTGGGCGATTTTAAAACATTCCATTTCTTTTTGTTATTAAAGTTGGCTGAGCCCAAACCCATTTGTTAGCTAACAAATGGGTTTGGGTCAGCCAACTTTAATAACAATCTCCACCTTTGGCCCAACCGTGTTCTTTGTGTGCATCGGAGAACAAACCGCACAATCATCTCGCCGAGCCCCCTGTAAAATCACGAAGATAGAACAAGGGACAATTTGCCCGACGAAACCACAAAGGCTAAATAGGGGACTTTTGTACAAACATAGTTTATACGGATCACAAAGATCCAAGGTAACTAACCAAGTCAAAGTTCAAGATCCTTTGACATGACGAAGCTTCTCAACCTGCAAACACTTAGTACCCATATCAGCAGGATTAAAATCAGTGTGCACTTTCTCAAGTTTAATTATGCCTTTATCAACAATGTCACGTATAAAATGAAACCTTACATCAATATGCTTAGTTCTATCATGAAACACAGGGTTCTTACATAATTGAATAGGAGATTGACTATAAGAAAATAGCACAACATCTTTATCAAGAAAACTAATTTCAGATAAAAGACCTTTTAACCAAATAGCTTCTTTTAAGGCAGTGGCAAAGAACATACTCTTCAGGTAGTAGATAAAGCAACAATAGGTTGTAATTGAGATTTCCAACTTATGCATGATCCACACAAAGTAAAAACATAAGAGGTGGTCGACTTCCTATTGTCTCTATCATTAGCATAATTGGAGTCCACATAACCAACAAGTTTAACTCCATCAGTACACTTAGAGAAACTCAAACCAAGATTCATAGAAGATTTCAAGTACCTAAGCAACCATTTCAACGCTTCCCAATGCGGCATACCGGGATTAGACATGTAGCGGCTTAAACAACTCACAGTATAAGCAATGTCAGGCCTAGTACTAATCATAAGATACATCACAGATCCTATAGCATTGGAGTAAGGCACTTTCTTCATGACATTCATTTCAGAAGCAGTCTTGGGGGACTGATCCTTACTTAGCACAAAATGAGAAGCAAGAGGCACATTAGAACACTTAGCATTCGACATAGAGAATTTACTCAAAATCTTTTCAACATATGAAATCTGATTAAGCACTAGAGTACCTTTACTCCTATCTCTAACAATATCCATGCCAAGAATTTTCTTTGCATCACCTAAGTCTTTCATCTCAAAGTTATCACTTAGACACTTTTGCACATGCTTGATAGTCTTAACACACGGACTAACTAACAACATATCATCCACATATAAGAGCAAGAACATAGGCACAAAATCACAATCTTTAAAGTAGAGACAATGATCAAATTCACTTCTAGTAAACTGTAAAGATTTCATGCATTGATCAAATTTTATGTTCCATTGCCTAGGTGATTGTTTCAAACCATACAAAGCCTTCTTAAGGAGACACACATGATTAGGTTTCTTAGGATCAACAAAGCCCTCGGGCTGTCTCATGTAAATAGGCTTATCTAAATCACCATGCAGAAAAGCAGTAGTCACATCCATTTGCTTTAATTCCCAATTAAAGTGAGCAACTAAAGCAAGCATCATTCTAATAGTGGGAAACTTCACAACAGGAGCAAAAATTTCATTGTAGTCTACCCCCTCTTTTTGAGTAAATCCTTTAGCCACTAACCTAGCCTTATAACGAATAGAATCAAGTTCTTCTTTCAGTTTAAAAAGCCATTTGCAATCAATAATAGAGCAATCTCTAGGTTCAGGCACAAGAATCCAAGTCACATTGGATTTAAGGAAGTTCATCTCCTTTTGCATAGCTTCCAGCCACTTATTAGCATTCACAGATTTTAATGCTTCTTGATATGTATTAGGAGCATTACTATCTAGGGATTCAAACACATTGAAGGCAAGCAAACACAACTTAAAGTCATTATACTTAGTAGGCACTTTAATTGTCCTCCTTCCTCTATCCCTAGTAAGTTGATAATCATGCATATCATCATTTTCAATAACATCATCATGCGTATCATCTTCATGCGTATCATCATCAAGAGCATTATCAATATGATTTTCATGCAAAGTTTCATCAATAACAGACACATTTTCATCAACAACATGCTCATTATCACTTTCGGCACTCAAATCATTGGAACCATCAAAATGAATCAAAGGAGGGAATTGCTCCACCTCACTTTGAGTCGTGTCGAGATGTAATCATGAGACAAGCAAGGAAAATCGATTCATTAAAGATCACATCCCTACTAACTACGGCTTTGAAGCCGTGCTCATTTCTATCCCATACCCTACACCCTTTAACACATTCAGGTATCCTAAAAACACATTTTTAGATCTAGGTTCCAATTTATCACCCTTTTATGCATAAAAGCAAAGACGACCAAACACACGGAGATTACAAAATCAACAGGTTTACCACAGAAAACACTTTCAGGACACTCGCCTTTCAAAGGCACAGAGGGAGACCTATTTATTAAATAAGCAGCTATATATATAGCTTCCCCCCAAAAGTTCTTAGAAAGCCCAGAAGATGCCAACATGCTTCTTACCCTTTCTAACAAAGTCCTATTCATACGTTCAGCTACCCCATTCTGTTGTGGTGTGTAAGGCACAATTTTATGTCTCTTAATACCAGATAAAGAGCACAAATCATCAAGCAGAGCATTACAAAACTCAAGGCCATTATCAGTTCTCAAGACCTTAATCTTCTTTCCAGTTTGGTTTTCAATTTGAGTTTTCCAAGTTTTAAACTTATCTAAAACATCAGACTTCTTCTTAAGCAGAAAAATCCAAACTTTTCTCGAGTAATCATCAATCACAGATAGGAAATACATATTCCCACCATGAGTGGGTACACTAGCAGGACCCCACACATCAGCATGTAAATACTCAAGAACATCAGAACACATAGTCTTATTTTTCAAAGAAGACATAGGAAAAGAGACTCTATGTTGTTTGCCTAACACACACGACTCACAGAAAGGCATGCTGGACAACTTATCATCACCAAATGCACCATTCTTATGCAAGATTTCTAGACCCCTATTGCTCATATGCCCTAAACGCTTATGCCAAAGCACGCCTTATCTTCTCGACAAGATTCACAGAGATTGCATCATCAATAACTTAAGATTAGCAAGGCAAATATACAAGTTATGGCGTTTTCAAATTTTAAACACAACAATGGAGCCTTTCAAAATTTTCATTTGCCCCCTTCCCCATCTACCTTCTAACCCATCATCTTCCAAAGCAGCACAAGACAACAAATTATAACGAAGAGCAGGCACATGACGCACATTCTTCAAGGTATAGACATGACCAGAATCAAACTTAAGACAAACATCACCAATACCAAGCAGGGGACATTTCTTCTCATCAGCTAATGACACAAAACCATCACTGACATCTTTATAGTTTGAAAACATGTTCTTAAACGGAGACATATGGAAAGTGCAACCAGAATCAACTAGCCATTCATTTTCACATAGAACAGAGGAATGCAAAGAATTCACAGAAAACACCATAAACAAATCTTCCATAATTTCACCATTTGTCACAACATTAGCATGCTCTTTCTTCTTAGGGTGTGGACACTCTTTGATAAAGTGACCAACTTCACCACAGTTAAAACACTTTTTTCCCTTAGGCCTAGACTTAGACCTACTCTTACCACGAAACGTGTTCTTTCCCCTTGATTCATCATTACTAGCATGCTTGTAATTATTAAACTTATGTTGAGTTCGCCCTCTCACATGCATAACCTCACAGACGATTTTCCACCCTTATTGTGTCTTAAATCTAATTCTTTGCTTTTAACCCATTCTGTGAAGATCAAGACTCACATTATCTCTTCCATACTTAATGGCAGATTTCACGTCACTGTAAGAATCAGGTATAGCATTTATAAGCACAATAGGAGCATAATCATCGATGTGTTTATCACCAGTCAGTTTAATATCTTGTATTAACTTAGTAAACACATCTAGGTTCTCATCTATTTTTTTAGATAAATCAAGCTTAAACCGAAAGAAACTTTCAAGTAAAAACATTTTTGAAGGAAGGGAAGTTTCAGTATATAGTTCTTCAAGTTTTTCCCACAATTCTTTAGCAGAATCCAACATACCAACTTTTCTTAGCACGTTATCAGACAAATTAAGGATAATCGTGGAGCATGCAAGTTCATTCATTTCATCATGTTTATCACTTTCTTCATAATTTTGAGTGACAGCACGAAATTTTTTTTGTTGAACTAATACACACTTTATCTTCCGTTTCCATATACTAAAATCCGATTTTTCATTAAAAGGAGACATGCTGTATGCGTTAGTAGCCATTGCACAAAGCAAAAAATTCAACAAATGAATAAGGCAGCGGAAATAAAACTAACACAGCAACACGGCAAGAAACGGATTGAAAAACACCACACAAATCACGTAGCAAAACGCAAGTTGGTAAACAGCAACAAATGCCCAAGCCTATACTGCGCCAATCGGCAGTTTTCTACGAATTTAAATACAACCTATGCTGCGCCACTCGGCAGTCTCTAGGAATTTAAATTACGGAGATGTTAAGCCAATTTACCCGAGCGGTGCCTAAGATCGAGGCACCGTTATACCTGCGGCGATTTGAATCGCTGATTAACGCGTCGCGACAACGAGATACACCTCGCTTTTTCAAGAATGGGAATAAGAAAACCCACGCCTCTCAATTCCCTTCTTATTACCTTGGCAGTAGGCTGCGCCTCTATTATTCTAATAGGAAAGGAGGCTGCAATACAGTAGGTACTAAAAAGCTTCCCTTCTCATTCCTTTGAGTGCGCCAGAGAAACGTGCGAGAGAGATAGAGAGTGATAAAGAGAAAGCTTCTACCTATAGCCTTTTGTGGCTGTGATTGCGGAGCCGACGAGATAGCCACTCCCTTTGGTGGAGCCACGGTTGTGTGTGTGCGTCAAAGGAGGAGCCGCACCTGAGCCGAATTGGTATCTCCATTTTTTCTTTCTTGTTTCTTTTGTTGTGTGCAGGTCAAGGAAGTTGCCGGGGTCGACGGGAGGCGCCGCCAGAGAGCGTTGGCTGGCGCCGAGGCGTGAAGGATTCTTGGTGGTATCGAGCCGGCGGTTTGGCGGGACCCAATACGTGGGCGGACGAGGCGCTTTCCGATGGTGGAGGAACCCCGGTGAACTCACGATTGAATCCGATGGTTCCTTGTGTCGAAAGTCTTCACGATAGTGTGGTCGGTCGGCGAGTCCGTTGGTTGGTAACGGTGCAAGATGTTCGGATTATCGTTCGAGGGGAGGACAATGATGTGGTCCTTGGTTTGAGGGGAGGATTGTTGTATGTGGTGCAACCCAATCCCACATCGGAAGAAGAAGAAAGAAATTTCTTCTATATATTAGAAACCCACTCCAATTAGTATGAGACCTTTTGGGAGTTGTTGAGCCCAAAAACAAATCCGTGCGGGCTTTTGGCCCAAAGCGGACAATATCATACTAATTGGACGGAGTGGTGGCGGTAGCAGTCCCTAACACTTTTCATGTTTGAACTTATTAAGACTGGGCCCATCTTTAGAAATTTTCGGCAGCCCAACGTTTTTTGCTTCAAAATTTTTATTTTTTTTGGTATCCAAAATAATCCCTCTGCAGAGTTTGTTGGAGCTGCAGCAAGATTCCAAAATATGGAGCAGTTTTTTATACCATTGCTTTTAAGGGGATTTGTTTGATAGCTCCAAATTATTCAAAGTTTATTGAGCGTATGGCTAGCGACCACCTAGTCGCTAAGTTTAGGGTTTTAGAGTCGACACCTTCTATAAATAGGGACACACCTTGCAACTATTTTCACTCCAAACCCCAAGTTAGTAGCCACATTTTGTTTTACTTTCATATCTCGCACAACTTTTCTTCTCTTGTTAGCAAGATCTTCACTTATTTGCTTCTTTCATAGCCTCGTTTTCCTTGTTTTCGGGGCTATATTTCATGCCGCACAATTCCACTTCTGCACCAAGCACCACTTTATTGTCGAGTTACATCCCTCCTTCCATAGGTCATAACTACCACAGCTAAGAAGGAACAAGACGTCGCTGCTCTTCCTTTTTTTTTTTTTTTAACTTGGCAACAAGGCTTGAGGTAGATTGTTGTTGGGTTTTCTTTTTTTGTTTGAACATCTCAAAATATTTGATTCCTTGACATGTGATCCTGAGCTTCTTCTAACTCATTGGTATTGGCTCATCTTGACGCGAGAATGCATCGACAGAGTAGCGGTAGCATCCTCTCCTTCAAGTCGCACGATTGTGTCCACATACTCCCATTTCGATCTTGGGCTCATTTTCAAGCGGGACTGGTGGGCTCGGTGAAGTCGACCCACATCTTGGTGGCAATGAAGAGGCCACCGCTCGACAAAAGAAGGAAGAGTGGCGCGAAGCGGACGACGTGATAGGTTGGGGTAAAGTCGGCATCGGGCATCGACACCGTGACGGGAGGACCAAGTCCAGCGGCGATGGGTCATGCGCCTGAACTGCAGCGGCAAGCGTGGGATTTGGAGGTGGAAGCAGACTTCTTGTGCGACTTTGTCGAGACGGCGGATGATAGGGTGGCATACGGTCTTTGGACAAGTGTTGTAGGCGATCAGAACGGCGGTGTGGGGCACACGATTCGATAGTGGCAGCTCTAGGTGTTCACGATGCGGCATCGGGCGGATCGAGACCGGAAGAGCGGCGACATCATTCTGTATCTAATGGTGATGGCGGCGAGACATAGCCGGGGGAGATGGCGGTGTTGGTGTCAAGTCCACGCCCGAGAGGTGGCATCTCGGCAATTGCGGTGGCGTGGGCGCTATCATTCCGCCGAGCAATCTAAGAAATGAACAACGCTTGGGGATCTACAGTTCCGATGGCGGCACTTTTGTAATATCCCGAAGAATTAAAGGCTTAATTGCGATATTAAAATTCGTAAATTAGGGTTTCACTGTGATATTTGAATTAGTAATTTATCGAATAATGATTTCGATTAATTATGAGATAATAAATTCCTATATCATATTCACTAATGATTGTGAATTAAGGAATATAATTATATAAAGTCTTTCGACAGTAATACTTTAACGTCGATTGAATATCGATAGTTAAAATTTCGTAAAATTTTCTAAGTGTCGAAGCTTAGAATTAAATTCCCTTATTAATGGAATGATTTAATAAAGTGATTACGACTGTATTATGACCATTTTGAGATATGTCGATTATGAACGTTTTGAGACGTTTTGAACGTCAACGTTTAGAGACGATTAGAAAATCAAATTTAATGATCAAGGAATTATAATATTTAAATTCCTATTATTATTTTATGTAATTAGAGTATTATTTAGCATTAAAATAATGCTAGAGAATTAAGGAATAATTATTGAACAAAGTAGTAATTTTCGAAAACCCTAATTTCGAAAATTAGGGTTTTCACCTATGAATTTTTCTAATTATTTTTCCTACGATATAATTTATCATCTAAGACATATATTATGATATATATCTACAATTTGCAAGAAAAATCAAATGTTAGCAATTTAATGGACAAAGTGCCGTGAGTTTGTGCTATTAGTGTACAAATTTGTGACTTCCAAATTGTGCTATATTAGTGTAATTACACACAAATCAAGACACAAATTAAATGATCAAGTGGAGGCTTTGTGAATAGTGTGATAGCCGTATATTATTGACTACAAATGAGGTTGTAAGAATTTGATTAACTCTTTGATGATGTATTTATGCATTTGGGAACGTGTATGACTTTTGCATGGTGTAAGACAAAAATTAAAAATGCTTCCCTTTGTAAATTGAGAGATGGCCGACGGTGGTGTATCCAAAGTCAAGGAAATTGTTTTGTTTTGTTCAAAATGTGTAAGAACACTTACTATGGTGATGTATTAAAATGGTGTGTCATAAAGCACTTTTGAAAGGCTTCCTAATTGTGTGAGTGAATGAGAGAACCGAGAGAGAAATAGAAAGGAGGTGCAAATTGTTTTAATCATTTTGCTTAAGTAAGGATATTACACCAAACCAACCCATTTCATTTCCCAAAACACAAAACCACCGTGAGCAAAATAGAGAGAAAGTTTGAGAGTGTTCTTCATTTGTTCTTCACCAATCCTTGTTATTAAATCCTTGTGCAATAAATCGACACCAGTAAAGAGGTTAGAAATCGAACAAGCTTCGATTATACGTTAGAATTTTAATTTTCCAACCGTTAGATTTTAATTTATAAGCATATGTTCTTATGAGAAATCATTGTAGCATGCTAAGTTGTTTATTAATAATGTTTAGTGTGATGAATATGTTTCATATTGATGGTTTAAATTAAGGTTTAAGTATGTTATGAAATTATTGTGACTACCGAAAATTTTCTTAGTTTGTTGTAATGTTGGATTATGATTTATATTGATATTAGAACACATTGTGATTATTTGGGAATTTTTAGAAACCTTATGCTAAAATTTCATTATTACCAAAAATTGTATGAAATCATATGTTAGTGTACAAATTAAGTTTAAGTGATATTATAACATAATGTTAATCTAGGGCATTGATTTAGTGATATGTGATTTTACTAGAATTTTTAGAAATTATTTGTTCATATTGTTAAAATTTTCGAGAATGCTTAAGGGTTGATACATTGATGTAGAAATTGTAAATGTTGGACATTATGTTATAATTATGATATAGAATGATGTTTAGGTGTTGTAGAATTTAATTATAATTTTAGGAAATTGTTGGGCAATTTTTGAAAAATAGCCGTGACCTATAGGTGTGGGATAGGTGATGTCCAAATTTTTCTATAGCTAATGTTTATACATATTAATGATCCTATGATAATATAGTGTACTATATGAATTTAGAGGAATTTTTGGAAAAATTTAAGAATTTTTAAGCTATAAGAACCGTGAGCTTTGAATTGAGAATTAAGGGTTTTAAATCCTTTTTATCAAGAAAAATAATATATTATATGCCTAAAAATTATTTTAGACATATTAAGAATTTATGGGATTTTATAAACATAGTATACTATGTTTACGGCGAAACGTTATATTAAATAACGTTGAAAATGAAAAATAATGTATAATAAATAAGTTAATTCATATTAAAGAAAAATATTAATCAAGTTTATTGATTACCGTAAAAAATCGAGAATTAGGGTTTTATAAAAAGAAATCGATTGAAAATCGATTTATACAGAAATTAGTTGTAAAATATGTTAAGAAAAGTCAAAACGTTGACTTAAGATTAAACGTATGAAATACGTTGAGTAAATACGCTAATACGCTAATACGTAAAACGTATTAAATTTTATAAGAATATCTCAATTGTGAGAAAATATTTCATAATTGAAATCATTTTATCAAAAGACGTTAGTATACGTTGAACGTTTAACCTAATTTGTTAATATGAGATCGTAGATCATATTACGTCTCTATCGAAGCACGAGAAATATTTAATTAAAATACGCGTTGAAACGACGTATTAAATTTTAGTTAAGGGATTCGAGTTATTACTTTATAAGTTATCAAAGTTTATTTAAATTTTGATGTTCTCGAAAAACGTGACCAACATACTAAAATAATTTTTACGTAAAGGTTGGACGTAGACGTGAGCAAAGGACGTGAAAAAGGAATCATATTTTGATAATCGACGATCCAGGTGGGATTTATTATACTGAAAAGATAAATTGCTTACCAAATTATTTATTTACGATGCTTTATTCGCAAGAAATAATGATGAAATGATTTATTTAATTACCTGCCCAAAATATTTATGTTTTATGTATGTATCCTATCCATGCTCGAATTGTGAATGTTGTTGGGTAGCTCCCAACATATGAAATGTTGAATTCGTATCCTTGTAAGTACCCACAAGGATGATTGAGAATTCGTATCCTGTGCCGGAGTGGCAAGGATTTTGTGCACTATTTTGTGACTGTGTGCTGAAAGGGTGCTCGGCCGGTCACGGCGTCCGTAAGAGAAGGCCTCCTCTACGGCGCAAGATGAATTAATGAGATGAGATAATGGAACTGTTGTGATGAATGGAAAGGGATATGGATCATACATACAAGGAAAATATGTCTGGTCAGACGAATATTTATGGAAAATGACAGAAAATGTTTAGTAAACACGAGTATTTCTATTAAAAATCTCGTGTGTAACTGTGATGGGGCAGTGTAATTTAAATTGATAAAATGTTTTGTCACGAGTTCACTGAGTGCATTCTTGTACTCAGCCCTGCATGTTTGTTTTTAAATATGCAGGTTGAGCAGATGGTGGATGGAGGCGTGTTGAGTAGTCAAGCTCTTTTTGGTGATTATGTTAGAAACCTTGAATGCATATCGTCATATGTGCATTCACATGTTTCTCCGCTGCGATATAATGTTATCTTTTGGTTAAGGAATTGTAGCCTTTCCATATGTAAATTATGTGTGCCTTGTATATAAGGGTTGAAACTTCTTAGTTCACTTGATGTTGTTCCATAATCCTTTGATTAATTCTCTTTAATTTTCTGTGATCACTGTTTCCAGTTTCAGTCCTCGTTAATCCGTCCTTATGATTAGAGGGCTTTTACAAAGTGGTATCAGAGCAGTTCGCTCTTTGAATCCCAAAACCTTCTTTTAAAAGTCAAGTCTAGATTGAGTCACTAGACTTCTAGAAATCAGCTGACTATGCTCAACACTCCATCACATCATGCTCAACCGGGATGAGATAAGTGATTTCTTCTCAAGTTTTGAAATGAAAAGTTCAATGTGAAAAAGATTGAAGTCACGTTTTGAAAAGTAAAAGTGAAGATATGTTATGGAGTTTTATTGAAATGAAAGTTACGAGAAATGATTGAACGAAAATTCCAAAACTTTAATTTGAAATCATGTCTTGAAAATTCATGAAAGTTATGTTATTAATTTTGAAATCAATGGAAGTTTATGACAAAAGATGTGAATTGAAGGTTATGGAGGAAGTGTTGGGAATGGAAGTGATCAAAGTTAGAATTGAAGGTCTATGTTTGAAATGGGCATGAAGTGCCAATGATGAAATGTTAAATTTATAAAGTTCAAGTGAAATATGCTTACGAGCAAGCTATGTTATGAAATCGAATAAAACATTCAAGTTTTAAGTTCTTTATAATGAATGAATATGTCTGAAATGACCATGAATGGCCATTGTTGAAAGGATGAATCCTTCGAAATTCAAGAAAATGTACTTGTACAAATGAACTATGTTTTCAATATTTGAAAATGTAGTTTCAAATCTCAAGATTGATTATGACAAATGAATGTGTCATCTCAAAAAGAACATAGACGATATAAGAAGCATGATCACGTATTACGAAAAACATAGAAGTACGAACTTTCTTCCATTACGAGAACAAAAGAAAAAGAACGACACGAAAAACGAAAGTAAAGTTAGACTCGAGCTCGGAAAGCAAAAGTTTGCTACAAAAATGAATGACATCAACTTCGGCATCTTCGACCTAGGCAGCATATATGACCTCGGCTACGGAATTATCATGTTCGACCTCGGCATTGACCTGTACGCCTTCAGCTACAGTGCTGGCACTTCAACTTCGACTTCGACGTCGATACCGTCGACCTCGGCACATCGACCTCGACACGTCGACCTCGGCACCTCGGCACTTCGACCTCGGCATCGGGCGAACTGCACTGCGCAGTGATTTTGTTTTGGCCCGTTCTCTTTCGTTTGAACTCCGATTTACGCACGGTGTTTGCCTACGTACTCCTAATGCACGTTACTTTATTTGTTATGAAGGACCAAACCCCTGTTTCCTTCTCCAGAATTCACGAGAATCAGTGGAAATCTAGTTCGTGGTTTACTTAGGACAAGAACCTTATAGTATGATAAGAATCTTAGAACGCTACTAGATAGTAAGCTTCCCAGTAGAATAAGGAAGCTACGACGTGTGTTGTATATGAAAACATTTCCTGATAACATTTATCTGTTTACCAGATGTGTTTGGATTGTTTATCTGCTTTATAGATTGTCCAGTTTATCCTAGTCGCTTAATGAGATCGTTTAAGTTTATCTTATACATTTATCGATATATTTAGATTGACTTATGCTAGTTTTATGCTGTGACGGATGGCGAGGATCGTCACACACTAGGAGGAGGTTAGGCCGAGAGCTACGCCGAGGAAGTGATTCGCATATCGTGAGTATTGGATGTCTTTGGGCGGCGACCTCGGAGATTTTGATGCATTACCTCCGACCTTTGGGCGGATGCGTGAGCATGGGTGGCGGACTTTGATGGTATTAGGCGCTTTTGACCCGATTACGTGTGATTGGGAGGACTACGCCATGGAGGTGGCAGGCGACTACATATACCGTGTTAACGGTAATTATGATCTGATCGGAGACTTTCCGAGGTTCATTAGTCATCTGACTTATGTTTACAGCGTGTATGGGGTTGCACCGAGAGGACCTTATCTTCCCCCGAGAGAGTATACTTGGCGCGACGACTCGCCAGAGTGGCTGTATACGGAGTCTCGAGGCAGGTTGATCCTATGGTGCCCAGATATCTAGAGGATGAGGGTAGGCTTGCCCACGTGGAGAGAGCAGCACGACCGAGAGCCTTGGGGGCATCGGTTTTTCCCCCACTGTCGGTTGGACATCCATCACGACCACCACTCCTAGTCCTACCACCGATGATGGCGCCACCGCCTCCAGTAGAGCCATATCGCCAGACGGCGCGGATGAGAGTGTCGGATACTCGCGATGACTATAGTCCGATACGCGACATACATGCTATTGGGGATGACGGAGCGGGGCCATCTAGGGTACGCGCACGCTAGGGTGATTCAGATGAGGATTCTGATGAGGAGGAGGATCCAGAAGAGGATGAGGACCCAGACGAGGACGAGTGAGACTTCAGACGATGATAGTGGATGGATTTGTGTAGATATGTATAGTATAGTATGTGTGTAGCGTGCTTAGTAATGTAAGTTAGTGAAAAGAGAAACATAGTATTTTGTAATGTTATGTAATTAAGTATGTTAGTGATGATGGTTAAGATATAAGAAATGCCACGGTATGTACATAACTTTCTTTTGTGTTGGCTGCTTATACTTAACAATCCTCTTGGAGGCAAAATTTTCTGATATATATATGATGACCCTGAAATGGGCTTTTGCGGCAAAAATGTGTATGACAAAGATGGATGGTATTATTATTGCTGCTTTATGATAAGATTATATGATGATATTACATATGTTTAAATTGTGATAAGGATATGCGATGTAAATTATATGTTTTAAATAACAGAATGCCGCCTAGAAGAAATCCTGAGCAGAGAGGTAGAGGAAGAGGAAGGGGTAGGGGAAGAGGTAGAATTCCAGGACAAGAAAATGATGACATACCACAACCACCTCACCCCACCCGATCGTAGGATCGAGGAACTGTTTCTTAAGCGAGAACCATACGCCTTTAATGGAAAAGGAGCCGGACGATGCAGAGCAGTGGATAAGAACCATGGAAAGAATTTTCGACTTCCTACGATGTCTGGTAAGAAGCGATCGTCTGTATTACTTTTCAACTTCTTGGACTGCCGACACGGTGGGAAGCCGGAGGAAAATCTTAACACAGGCGAGGGATGAGTTTACAGGAGGATTTTAAGCGGAGATGTATGAGAAATACATCCCGAGGAGTTATAGGAAGAGAAGGAGCATGAATTCTTTAATTTGAAGCAGGAAAAGATGTCAGTGACGGACTATGATCGCACTTTTGTGATATGTCAAGATATGCCCCGATCAAGTAAGCACGGATATGAAGATGTCGGAAAAGTTTAGATCGGTCTAAGGTCGGAGATAAGGATGTCTCTTGACCATGGAGATTTGACCTACCATGAAGCTCTTGGGCGGGCTTTAGATATTGAAGCGACCATGCGGAGGATAAACCATCGCAAACCAGGGCACTTGAATACTGGTAGATAAAGGAAGAGAAGATGGGAAGGGGCGTCGGTAACAATAGCCGAGAAAGTTTTGGAAATCAGAATAACAAACGACCGTGGCAGGGAAATATGGTGCCTCAAGGGCAGGGATGGAAAAGGCCGATCTTTTCCTCCAGTGAGGAGGTCCACAAGAGCGAGATAAGGGCTTTTCCTTGCCCAAAATGCCAAAATTTCACAAGGAGTTTGTATGATAAATTGTTTTAAGTGTGGTGTAAAGGGGCATTATGCAAATAATTACCCAGGGATACGCCCGAGAATGGTGGGAAGGCCGAACCAGGCTGGCAATGCCCAACCACTCAGGGCTATTCAATTTCAGACCCAACCTCAGCAACAACCACAACAACAACAGTGGCAACAACCCCAAAGAACAACGGCGGCGACAACCACGCGGCGGCGGCGAAGAAGCAACAACGTCGGCAATAGCGGCCATGCAACAACAACGAGAATCGGCAAATGCAAGCACCCGCCAGACCTCGGTAGGCCCGGGCTAGGCGTATGCTCTACGGGAGGCGAGAATGAGCAGAACTGGAAACTGGCGGTATGGGAAAACTTCTCAACATACCATTATACTTTTGTTCGATCTGGTGCTTGCATTCTTTATCGCAAGAGCATGTGTCGATATGTTGGAACTTAGATCTGAAAAAGCGAATCAGGACATGAGAATCTCTTCACCCATAGGAGGGATTATGACTGTTACGCATGTTTGCTCGAACCTAGAGTTGAACCTAGGATCACTTAAGGTTCTGGCGAATAACTTGAACATAATACCTATGGGCGATGTAGATATAATCCTAGGAATGGATTGGTTAGCAGAAAACCATTCCACGATTCTATGCAAGGAGAGGAAAATTTCGTTCCATTTTCCTGGACAAAAAGCTACGAGCTTCCATGGAATCAGTATGGGGAAGAAAATCCCGATTATATCAGCACTGAAGGCAAGAAGAATGATAAACAAGAAAGGATGTCGCGCATTTCTTGTTTACCTGAATGGAGAAGATAAAGTAGAGATAAAAGCTAAAGATGTAGAGATTGTTCAAGAATTTCCAGATGTTTTTCCTGAAAATCTACCAGGATTACCCACGATGAGCGGTTGGAATTCACCATCGACACGGAACCGGATCAGCTCGATGTCGAAGGCACCTTCTGAGAATGGCTCCAAAGGCTGGAAGAATTGAAAATCAAAATTCAAGAAGCTGTTGGACCTAGGTTTTATCGGACCTAGTGTGTCGCCAGGAGCACCGGTATTATTTGTCAAGAAGAAGGATGGTTCCTTGAGAATGTGCATAGATTACGAGGCCGAATAAAATGGCTCAAAAACAAGTATCCATTGCCAAGGATAGATGACTTGTTTGATCGATTCTGAGGAGCAAGTGTATTCTCGAAGATCGATCTCAAGTCGGGATATCACCAACTCAAAATGCGGCGGAAGATGTATCTAAAAGCGCATTCGAGCGAGATATGGCCACTATGAGTTTATAGTTATGCCGTTCGGATTAACAAATGCACCAGCCGTATTCATGGATCTCATGAATAGAGTGTTCCATCCATACTTAGACAAATTTGTCTTAGTCTTCATAGATGATATTCTCGTCTATTGAGAAGAATGAAGAAGAACATAAGGAGCACTTGAGAACAGGTTTGCAATCCTTGAGATCGAACAACTTTTGCTAAGTTTAGCAAATGTGAGTTTTGGTGAAGGAAGTAATGTTCCTTGGACACATTGTGTCGGTAGAAGGATTAAAGTGGATCGACCAAGGTAGAAGCGGTGCAAGAATGAAAATCGCGAGGACCCAAATGAAATCGAAGTTTATTAGGATTAGCGGTTACTATCGGAGATTCATTGAAGGATTCTCAAAGATAGCAAGGCCAATAACACGACTACTCAGAAAGGGGATTAAATTTACTTGGATTGAAGAATGTGAGGCAAATTTCCAAAAGCTTAAGGAAAAATTAACAAGTGCACCCGGTCTAGCAATTCGAGCGAGAAAGAGTATGTAGTCTATATTGATGCTTCTAAGAACGGATTTGGGTTGTGTGTTGATGCGGGAAGGAAAAGTGATAGCCTATGCATCCCGACAACTTAGACCACATGGTGAACTATCGACTCATGACACGGAACTAGCGGCGGTAGTACATGCACTAAAGATATGGAGACATCATCTCTATGGGTGAGATGTGAGATCTTCTGAGATCATAAGAGTTTGAAATACTTCTTGAGCAAAGAGATCTAAATATGAGGCAGAGAAGATGACTCGAATTGGTAAAAGATTACGACTGTGGTATAAATTATCACCCGGGCAAGGAAAATGTGGTAGCTGATGCCTTGAGTCGTAAGAATCAAACCAAACTGGGGTGTCTCTTTACAAAGGAAGAAAAACTAGTTGAAGAGTTTGAGAGAATGAAGATAGAGATGGTTGAACAACCAGAGACGATCATGAGTCATATTGCTACACTCACTTTGACGTTTGACTTAAGAAAGAGGATAATAGATGAGCAGAGGAAGGATGAAAAGTTGGAGAAGACAAGGGTCAAGGTGAGAACTGAAGGATAGAAGAAATTTCGAGAAGCGTCAGATAATGCCTTATTGTTTGAGGAAAGATTGTGTATTCCGAACAATGACGAGCTTCGAAACGAAATCATGAGTGAAGCTCATGATACTCCTTATACCGCCCATCCAGGCAGTACTAAGATGTACCAAGACTTGCGAGAAAAGTTTTGGTGGGAAGGCATGAAACGAGACGTAGCCTCTTTTGTAGAGCGTTGTCTTGCTTGTCGCAAGTGAAAGCATTGCATCGAGAGACCTTACGGAAAGTTACACATTTGGGAATACCGAATGGAAATGGGAGGATATAGCGATGGATTTTGTTACGGGTTTACCAAAGTCGAGAAGAGGAACAACGATATATGAGTAGTAGTGGATAGACTCACAAAGTGTGCGCATTTCGCCGATTGATTACTCATGGATCGATAAGTTAGCCCAGTTATGCGTAAAATAAATTATGCGCTTTGCATGGGGTACCGAAATCTATCACGTCGATAGAGATTCTAAATTCACTTGAGATTCAGGTTAGCTTACAAAAGAATTAGGCACGAAGTTGAATTTCAAGACCTGACGTTTCACCCACGATCGATGGACAATCGGAAAGGACGATTCAAACCCTCGAAGATATCTTGAAACGGTAGTGTTGGATCGAGGTGCAAAGTGGGAAGGCGTTTTACCCACGATTGAGTTTGCTACAATAATAGTTATCAGCGACGATTAATATATGTTGTCGAGCTTTATATGGAAAGAAATGTCGATCACCGCTTTATTGGGATGAAGTAGGTGAGAGAAGAATTTTAGGGACTGACGCAATAAGTGAAATGATTGAGATCGTCCATCAGTTAGGTAAAGAATAAAGAAGCTCAAGATGAGCGAAGTCTTACGATGATACAGCGTGAATCGAGCTACATTTTGAAGGTGGAGATAAAGTCTTTCTTAAAGTCTCTCCATCGAAAGGAATTATAAGGTTTGGAGTGAAAAGAAAATTAAGATCCCGTTTTATAGGACCTTATGAGATCCTAGAAAGAGTAGGCCCAGTTGCCTATAGATTGGCTCTTCCGCCAAGTTTGGGGAATGTACACAATGTTTTTCACGTGTCACAACTCAGAAAGTATGTTTATGATCCGAAACACGTGATTCATCAAGGCGACATGATCCTCAACCCGGATATGAGTTATGAAGAAGAACTACGGCTATTCTAGACCGCAAGGTTCAACAGTTGAAATCAGTCCATTCCGCTAGTTAAAGTCTTTGTGGAGACATGCAGACGAGGAGGCCACGTGGGAGCTTGAAGATGCTATGAAAGAAAGATACCGAACTTTTCTAAGGTATGCAAATTTGGGATGAAATTTCTTTAAGGGGTAGAATGTAATATCCAGAAGAATTAAAGGCTAATTGCGATATTAAAATTAAGTAAATTAGGGTTTCATTGTGATATTTGAATTAGTAATTTATCGAATAATGATTTCGATTAATTATGAGATAATAAATTCTATATCATATTCACTAATGATTATGAATTAAGGAATATAATTATATAAAGTCTTTCGGCAGTAATACTTTAACGTCGATTGAATATCGATAGTTAAAATTTCGTAAAATTTTCTAAATGTCGAAGCTTAGAATTAAATTCCCTTATTAATGGAATGATTTAATAAAGTGATTACGATCGTATTACGACCATTTTGAGATGGGTCGATTATGAGCGTTTGAGGCGTTTTGAGCGTCGGCGTTTAGAGCGATTAGAAAATCGAGTTTAATGATCAAGGAATTATAATATTTAAATTTCTATGATTATTTTATGTAATTAGAGTATTATTTAGCATTAAAATAATGCTAGAGAATTAAGGAATAATTATTGAACAAAGTATTAATTTTGAAAACCCTAATTTCAAAATTAGGGTTTTCACCTATGAATTTTTCTAATTATTTTTCCTACGATATAATTTATCATCTAAGACATATATTATGATATATATCTACAATTTGTAAGAAAAATCAAATGTTAGCAATTTAATGGACAAAGTCTTGTGAGTTTGTGCTATTAGTGTTCAAATTTGTGACTTCCAAATTGTGCTATATTAGTGTGATATAATTACACACAAATCAAGACACAAATTAAATGATCAAGTGGAGGCTTTGTGAATACTGTGATAGCCGTATATTATTGACTACAAATGAGGTTGTAAGAATTTGATTAACTCTTTGATGATGTATTTATGCATTTGGGAATGTGTATGACTTTAGCATGGTGTAAGACAAAAATTAAAAATGCTTCCTTTGTAAATTGAGAGATGGCCGACGGTGGTGTATCAAAGTCGAGGAAATTGTTTTGTTTTGTTCAAAATGTGTAAGAACACTTACTATGGTGATGTATTAAAATGGTGTGTCATAAAGCACTTTTGAAAGGCTTCCTAATTGTGTGAGTGAATGAGAGAACCGAGAGAGAAATAGAAAGGAGGTGCAAATAGTTTTAATAATTTTGCTTAAGTAAGGATATTACACCAAACCAACCCATTTCATTTCCCAAAACACAAAACCACCGTGAGCAAAATAGAGAGAAAGTTTGAGAGTGTTCTTCATTTGTTCTTCACCAATCCTTGTTATTAAATCCTTGTGCAATAAATCGACACCGGTAAAGAGGTTAGAAATCGAACAAGCTTCGATTATACGTTAGAATTTTAATTTTCCAACCGTTAGATTTTAATTTATAAGCATATTTTCTTATGAGAAATCATGGTAGCATGCTAAGTTGTTTATTAATAACGTTTAGTGTGATGAATATGTTTCATATTGATGGTTTAAATTAAGGTTTAAGTATGTTATGAAATTATTGTGACTACCGAAAATTTTCTTAGTTTGTTGTAATGTTGGATTAATGATTTATGTTGATATTAGAACACATTGTGATTATTTGGGAATTTTTAGAAACCATATGCTAAAATTTCATTATTACCGAAAATTGTATGAAATCATATGTTAGTGTACAAATTAAGTTTAAGTGATATTATAGCATAATGTTAATCTAGGGCATTGATTTAGTGATATGTGATTTTACTAGAATTTTTAGAAATTATTTGTTCATATTGTTAAAATTTTCGAGAATGCTTAAGGGTTGATACATTGATGTAGAAATTGTAAATGTTGGACATTATGTTATAATTATGATATAGAATGATGTTTAGGTGTTGTAGAATTTAATTATAATTTTAGGAAATTGTTGGGCAATTTTTGAAAAATAGCCGTGACCTATAGGTGTGGGATAGGTGATGTCCAAATTTTCTATAGCTAATGTTTATACATATTAATGATCCTATGATAATATAGTGTACTATATGAATTTAGATGAATTTTTGGAAAAATTTAAAATTTTAAGCTATAAGAACCGTGAGCTTTGAATTGAGAATTAAGGGTTTTAAATCATTTTTATCAAGAAAAATAATATATTATATGCCTAGAAATTATTTTAGACATATTAAGAATTTATGAGATTTTATAAACATAGTATACTATGTTTACGGCGAAACGTTATATTAAATAACGTTGGAAATGAAAAATAATGTATAATAAATAAGTTAATTCATATTAAAGAAAAATATTAATCAAGTTTATTGATTAGCGTAAAAAAATCGAGAATTAGGGTTTTATAAAAAGAAATCGATTGAAAATCGATTTATATAGAAATTAGTTATAAATATGTTAAGAAAAGTCAAAACGTTGACTTAAGATTAAACGTATGAAATACGTTGAGTAAATACGCTAATACGTGTAAAACGTATTAAATTTTATAAGAATATCTCAATTGTGAGAAAATATTTCACAATTAAAATCATTTTATCAAAAGACGTTAGTATACGTTGAACGTTTAACCTAATTGGTTAATATGAGATCGTAGATCATATTACGTCTCTATCGAAGCACGAGAAATATTTAATTAAAATACGCGTTGAAGCGACGTATTAAATTTTAGTTAAGGGATTCGAGTTATTACTTTATAAGTTATCAAAGTTTATTTAAACTTTGATGTTCTCAACGTGACCAACTTACTAAAATAGTTTTTACGTAAAGGTTGGGCGTGGGCGTGAGCAAGGGCGTGAAAAGGAATCATATTTTGATAATCGGCGATCCGGTGGGCTTTATTATACTCAAAAGATAAATTGGTTACCAAATGATTTATTTACGATGCTTTATTCGCAAGAAATAATGATGAAATGATTTATTTAATTACCTGCCCAAAATATTTATGTTTTATTTATGTATCCTATCCATGCTCGAATTGTGAATGTTGTTGGGTAGCTCCCAACATATGAAATGTTGAATTCGTATCCTTGTAAGTACCATGAGGATGATTGAGAATTCGTATCATGTCTTAGTAGTGGTAAGGATTTTGTGCACTATTTTGTATTTGTGTCTTTGAAAGGTTGCTCGGCGGTCACGACGTCCGTAAGAGGAGGCCTCGCCTCTCGGCGCAAGATGAATTAATGAGATGAGATAATGGAGCTGTTGTGATGAATGGAAAGGATATGGATCATACATCTGAGGAAAATATATGCGGCGCAGACGAATATTTATGGAAAATGACAAAAATGTTTAGTAAACACAGTATTTCTAATAAAACCCTCGTGTATTCTTGTGATGAGGCGATGTAATTTAAATTGATAAAATGTTTTGATGCGAGTTCATCGAGTGCATTCTTGTACTCGACCGCATGTTTGTTTTAAATGTACGAGTTGAGCGAGATGATGGACGGGGCGTGTTGAGTAGTCGAGGCTCTTTTGGTGATTATGTTAGAAACCTTGAATGCATATCGTCGTATGTGCATTCACGTCTTCTCATTGCGATATAATGTCATCTTTTGGTTAAGGAATTGTAGCATTTCCATATGTAAATTATGTGTGCCTTGTATATAAGGGTTGAAACTTCTTAGTTAACTTAATGTTGTTCCATAATCCTTTGATTAATTCTCTTTAATTTTTGTGATCACTGTTTCCAGTTTCAGTCCTCGTTAATCCGTCCTTAGGATTAGAGGGCTATTACAACTTTCCAGCCAGCCAAGATTGAGGACGACGGCGGCGTATGTACTGTTGGAGAGTTGTTCTGCCGAGAGAGGAGAAGAAGCAGATCGACGTTGGGATTATGGCCATCGGGTAAGGAACTGTATGCTGACGTCTATGACGTCGAATGGCATGCAAAGACGACCTCATGCGGGCGGAGCTGGAGTTTAAACGACGTCGTGCCTCTGACGCTTCGCCAGAGAATAAGGCGCTGCAAATGGCGATGCTGCCGCCGTACTGCCACTGTTTCCTCGATGTTGAGGCGTTAATGGTGACGTGCGCACGCCGTTCACTGGATTTAAGAGACGGCAGCGGCTCGTTGGGACGGCGGGGCATGTCGACTTAAGTAGAGGCAGCGCCGACTGGAAGTCGCTAACGGCGAGCGTGGATGTGCGGCTGGAGACGACATGGCTAGATGCAGGCGCGCCTTGACCGGAGTAGAGGCGAAGTGGGCGAAGGTGGCGGCGACAGACAGATGGTGGAGAGAGATGTTGGTACGGTGGCGTGAGGTGTTGTGCGTGAGGTGTTGTGCACGGTGTGTGTGTGTGTGTGTCGTGCAGAGAGGGTGAGAGGTGGTGATTGTGAGAGGAGAGGAATTTGGGTAGGGTTTGAGTGTACAAAAAATGTTTGGGCTTTCTTTTTTCAAAAAAGTGGGCCGAGGGTTTTTTTTTTTTAAGATGGAGGTGTGGGCTGAGAGAGAAAGGCGTGAGATGGGAGAGAAGAAAAATAAAAATAAAGAATGGAGAAAGGTTTACGAGAGAGAGGAGGGAGATATATTTTGACTGTGTGTACGGCGAGAGAGGGATACGTGAGAGATAGATGTTGTGTAAAGATTAGGAGTTTGGGCTTTTTGCCCCCATCTTTAAAATGTGGGCCAATGGCTTAAAAAAAGTATGGGCTGGAGAGAGAGAGAGTGGAGTGAGCTATGGGCTTTTCTTTTTTTTCTTTTTTTTTTTGGTGGGCTGATTTTGGTTCTGTTCTTTTTTTTTCTTGTGGTGTTGGCTAAAAATATGTAATTTTTATCCCAAGGGATGTGAACCACAATGTTCTAATATATGGATGTGATTTTTTAGACCAAATGTTTAGGCTGAATTTTGTTAGCCCTCTTTTGTTTATTACCTTTTTTTTATGATGATGAGTACAAGAAGTCATCTTAACTCCATTTTTATGTTTTTTTATATATAATTGCACTCGTTTTTTTTGCACATTTTCATAATTTTTGTGCATGTGACTGTATTTCAGGTGGCAAAAGTTCATGTAATTCAACTTCAAGTCTTCTTGTTCAAGAGTGGATCGACTAAAGACATCAAACTTGATCAACTCCATTACACCTTTTGGACTTTGGCTTCACATTTGTTGCGACGTCGTCCTCATTTTGTAGAAGAAGCGGTCTTGATCTTAGCAGACACGACAACACGACAGTGGAGATGACATCGTCATTATCAACGAACTCTACCAATCCTGTGTAGATGACACGAAAAGCAGTGATTTGCACGACATTCGGCATCATGACCTCAGAGAGCTAAAAGCAGCTACAGAAAAGGAAATAAAAGTTGTGTGCTGTCCACGAAGGGGAAGCTAGAAGCTGGGCACCATCAATGGATGAGGAGCTAGAAGCTGCTCAACATTCGCAAAGAAGAAGCTGGAAGCTGTGCGCCATCTGCGAAGAGGAAGCTAGTTGTGCACCATCTGCGAAGAGGAAGCTAGAAGTTGTACGCCATCTTTAAATTTTGGTAGATTTTTAAATTTAGTTGCCTCACCCTTCAATCCATAATTGCAATAGAACATGTTTTACAATTTTATAATAAAGGATTCATTTTGCATTTCCTAAGGATTTATAATCTACGACTATAAGTTGTAGCCAATTAGACGAGGCATATATATAGAGAGAGAAATGATCAAATACAAACCATAATTAAAGTATAAAATCGGAACAAATTTTAACCTTTAGATTAAACTTATCCAATGGACATTGTTTTGCCAATTAATGTCCATATATGATACACAAAATGATTAGTAGAGTTTAATAAAGTAATTTCAATTTTTCGGTTATCAGTTTCAACATAATTATATAGGGATTGTGATTTGCACATATCATGATAGAGAAGTGATCCATTGAATAAGGATAAATTAGTTATTATTTCCTATATCCATGTCATTTACATTATTTGCTTTCTTTTTAGATTCTGTGAGTATTACCGGTTGAGCACTAATGGAGAATTCAGGTGGTGTTTTGTTTTAATGTTGAGTTTAATCTATCATATTTTCTTATTCTAGATTTGTTCTTGTTAGCGGAAGTACCATTCTGTTCGTTTTATTAGATTGTGTTGTTATATAGTAGCATCTGTGTGAATTTGTACTAAACAAATGATGAATCACATTCAAATTATGTATGAACTTCCTTTCATAGTTTTTGGTTGTAGAAAAAAAATTATAGTAGGCGTCTGTGTGAATTTGTACTAAACACATGATGAATCGCATTCAAATTATGTATGGACTTCCTTTCGTAGTATTAAGTTTTGGCTGAGGAAAAAAAACAATTATGGTTAATATTATATTATTTTGAAGGTGGACTGGAATCAATTATAGTTGCTTATTAGTTAGTATTAACTTTAGATTTTTTATGAGATGGACTCCCGAAAAGAAGATGCATCTTGTTGGTATGAGTAGCACATATCAAATCCTTTAAGCTCTCCTCAAATATGCAGTCTCATACCTGCATATTCTTGAAATCCCTCTCATTCCGGTGCGTTTCGGTTCATTCATGTACCCCTCCGCTTTGAAGCCTTAATCAGAACCGCTCCTTGTCCATGGCTCATGCCGGTGATCATTCCATTATATTACCGGGCGTCACACATTACTTACTGAATTAGACAAACATATACGTGCATAATTGTGATAAGTGTTTATAGAGGAATTAACACATGCATAGACAAACATAGGCATGCATAGAAATTATTCATAGTAGTTGAATATAATAGTATTTATCTGATATTTACTTATCATTCTTTGATGCAATCTTTAGCTCTATCAAGTTCGGATCATTTGCTCGTTTTGTAAGTTTTGTTTAAAGAACAAAAAATTAAAGTTATTCAACTATAATACTAAATATATTTCTAGATATTTTAAAATTATATTCGGATTTTTTGTTGAACTTTCACATACCTTCTTCTATTAGAATTCTTCTTACTACCGTTGGCTTATCCGTCATAGATGTTGTTTCCGTCTTTTTCCTTTTCCCTTATCTGTTTTAAATATAAATGATAATAATCAATTTCACATGTAAATCTGAAAATAAATACTTATACATTAATTACAATGCAAACCAAATAACAATTGCAATACACAACTCACAATTCGAACAATTAGTAAATAATTTCATACAACCTACTCCATGATTAAAATGATTATTTTAATACAATCAAATGGAGTAATAAAGATGTTCAAGTAGCCTCCATCGCAATTCGGATAATTAGCAAGTAAATTCATACAACCTACTCTATGATTGAATGATTTTTTAGAACAATCGGATCATGAATGTATTCAAACACCTTACATCCGTCATCAGACAATTAAACAACGAATTCATACAAATACTATATCAATTCAGACACTATCGTCATGCTTTCACGGGATAAGGGTTTTAATCTAACATCATAAACATGATACCCACACGAAAAATGATAAACTAAATCAATAACCATTTGTAATTTATCAATAAAGAATCATCAATATATTTGTATACAAATTATTCCCTAACAAAAAATACTACATAACTGCATTTCAACCATGCATAGAACTAATTCATATCACCGTCTAAAGATGAAAATAAATACTTATTACAATTATTACAATGCAAACCAAACACAATTGCAATACACAACTCACTATTCGAACAATTAGTAAATAATTTCATACAACATACTCCATGATTCAAATGATTATTTTTAGAACAATAAGAGAATGGTGATATTCAAGTAGCCTACATCCGGAATTCAGACAATGTAGTAAGTAAATTCATACAACCTACTTTACGATTCAAATGATTAATTTTAAAATAATCTGATAATTAATATATCCAGGCAACTTACATCCGTTATTCAAACAACATCAACCTAGTCATACAAATAATATGCAAATTCAGACACTGTCATGCTTTCATGGGATAAGGGCTACAATTTAGCATTAAACATGACACCCACACGAGAAAATGGTTAACCAAATCCATAACCATTAGTAATTTATCAAAAAGGCTTAGTTCAAGATATTTTATACAAATTATATTATTCCCTAACAAAATATCACTACATAATTGCATTTCAACCACACATAGAATCAATTCATATCACCGTGTACCCAATTCATACAATTTCATGAAAATCAAATACTAAAATACATATTGGGTAAAAAGGGACCACTCGAATAACATTAACTACTTACAATTCGGGTTATCTTCAATATTAAAGTAAGGGATCATTTGTACTCTATAAACTACATATTATATAGAACAAAAACAGTGTAATATTCGAATCCTAGGATGCACTATATCCAATAAATAAATAAATAACAACAAAGAAAAGAAGCCACACCGCCTCTAATTAAGAAAATAATTAGTATACGACAATATTACTCATATACCTCTAAAATCATATTTTTGAGAATTCATATTAACCAGAAAAGGGTGTGCTGAGAAGAATGAGATACCAAAATACATAATATCTTAGTGGATTTCTCTATTTGAACAAAAACGTTGCAGTCACAGTGGAACGAACCTGCTGCTCCAGGTGATTTCAGAGTTGTCTTCTTTGTTGACATAACAGTGACACTCCTCTTATGGTTCGATGGATATTCGCAATTGCAAAACCCTTTTACGGTTGTTGGAATGCAAAAGAGTTGTGTAAATTGGAATGCAAATGGATTAACATTAAATCACAATCAAATATTCATTGGATATTGTGATATTCATTGGATATTGGGTGAGCGAATAATCGTTAGGTGGTGAGTCATTAATTCCATATCTTAGTTTGATTTGTTGCGGTGGCAATCTTGTGAGATTAGTTGTTCGAGACGGTGGGAACCAATCTAAAATCATCATTTTACCCCTTTAGTAAATAAATTTTATATTATATAAATTCCATGTTAATCAAGTATTAAATTGTTAAACTCAATCGGGACCGTTGTTTTAATTCGGATCTACGATTCAAGATGGTTCTTATTTTATACTCTTAGTGAAGTTTTCACAATAACTACTCCATATATATATATATATATATATATATATATATATATATATATATATATGGAGTGATTATTGTAAAATCATTCTTATCCTATAAACTACAAACTTCGAAATCGTCTGAATTCATCGTAAGTGTCTGAATTCGCCGTGTAAGTGTCTGAATCCAGAAAATAAAAAATTCGCCCCTCATGGGATTCAAACTCATGCGTTTGAATCCATCAAGTAAGGTGATGAATTCACCGTAGATCTTTACGAATCAAGGGCTGAAAATAATTCTTATTTTATACTTTAAGATTGGTTTGTATTTGATCTCATTCCTATATATATATATATATATATATATAGGAGATGGATTAGGTAGGAATGGATAATTTGGTAGGAAATATGAATGAATCTGGGCCTTTGATTTGCTATATCAATGGTTGAGATTTAATTTTTGGTGTCTTCTGGTTTTGTGTTTTGTGTGATACACGGATTATTGTGCAACACTATAACTCTTCTTGTGCTAGCTGACTGCGAATGAATGAAAGATGTGCTACTATTCTTATTTTCGTACATTAAGGAGCTTTCTCACCATAACTAACCCTATATATATATATATATATATATATATATATATATATATATATATATATAGGGATGGATTATCTAAGAACTACTCTTAGTGTAAAACTTAGAACCAATGATAGCCATTGATCATTTGCAATCTCGGACAACCACATACTCATGAATCCATCTATATTGTGTAATTTTACGGTCCATAGCATATATGCAAGGGTAAAAAGTAAATTTCTCAACTAAGGAAATTGAATCCGAGAATCAAGAAGCTAGAAATTACAGGCGGCTTTCTCTCTCGGTTGATATGATAGCATTTATTACTAATTTATGCATTTAGCTACAAAACCAAATGAATATGATTACATGTATACTGAATATTAAACAAATACGAAATGAATGTTTGATACTAAATACGAAATATTTAAACAAATACGAAATGATGTTTCATACTAAATCATGAATATGATGTACATTATCTGAAACCAATGTGTCATGCTATATCGCGAAAAATAAAAATACAATTCATCGGTGAAGACAAAACCAAATGAATATGATTGCATATATACTGAATATTAAATACATATAAGAAGAATTAAGCAAATACATAATTTCTAAATCAAAATCGAAACAAAATGACCAACCATCTACTGGAACATCCATGATTAATCAATGTTTATAATATTTTGCATAAAAATGTATAATTGATGTTGGAGTTGATGAGGATCATTAATCAATGTTTTCTATAATTTGCATAATATGTTGAAGTAAAGTTAGAGTTTATGAATATAATATACTTCTAAACCAAATAAGCTAAACAAACTGTGGAGATTTTATGCATAATATATAAAAGATTCATTATCCTATAAATGACTTAATAAGCTATGACAATACACCCATGAATTAAGCATCCAAAAGCGGCAAAACAGTTACCACCGATTTCTAATATTACTTAAATAACCTTTATATTACTTAATTAAGATTTACATTAATTGACAATAACCGATATTGTTGGAAAATTAAATCAATCACAACCGTGTATCTCCTTTAAATCAACCATCAATATTAGTTCTATGTTTTTATGATAAGTTTGGTTCTTATTTGAACCAAACTCTATATATATATATATATATAGAGAGAGAGAGAGAGAGAGAACATGTAGATCACGTAGTAGAAAATAAAAACATTTTTGATCCATTAGTTTTTGTTGATGGACGTTGGATATCTAATTGAAATTTTAATTCATAAATGCATTTGTCATATTAATTAAAATTAAATAGGCTATTCCTTTTAAGTGAGATCGGCTATTCTGGTACATCTTGGGATTGCATTATTCTCTCTATTTCTCTTTCTAAATGTGTATTTCGACGATTTGTGGGACTAAATATGTGCATTTCCAAAATTTCGAATGTGCACAGTTTGTGCATACAAGAATTGTCCAAATGCACGTTCAAAGATTCTCTTTTATGCACAAACCGTAAAATGCATATTTTTAGATACACAAAATATCTAAATATATATTTATATGCACATATTCAAACACACCAATCGTCAAAATTCACATTTAAAGGAACATAGATAGAGAGAAAGTGAGGAAATGAAACCGCATCTACAGATATAAAATGAAAAAAAATTAAATCATAATTATCTCTTAAAATGCCTAAATTTAGGGATGTACAACGTGTCTTAGGGATAAATTTAATTTTTATCATCTACATTAAAACTAATTAAATTTCATGTCACGTCATTAATCCGGATTTAATTTGAAGATTTACTCTTGACCTTTTAGTATTGTGCATTTATAGCTATGATTTGTTCTTATTTTACTCTCTAAAAATATTTTACACGTTAACTAGTCCTTTAAATATTTCAATCAGGGCCGTCTAAGCAAGGGTTTGAAAAATTTAGTTATATATTTGAAGTACTTATATATACTTGGGCAAAAGGTCTTTGGATCGTGTTAATTTATTTATATAGTAAATAAATTTGAATATAAAATACACACTTTTATAGAATATGTAAGAGCCTCTCTGCTAAATGTGGTTAACTTCATGGAATTAATAATACATAAATCGAGTAGTCTCAAATACGACATTTGGCTTCACGTTATACGCGGAAAACCATAGAATTGTGTGAGCAATTTTGGATGATAAGTCAACACATAAAATAAAGACTAGAATATATATTTTATTTCTAGGAAAAAGAAAAAGAAGTAAAGATTATAGCGTGGATCCAAATTTAGGGCCTGAGAACAACTGGGCTTAGGCGACGGACCAAGATCCCAAAGTTTTGGGGGCCCAAAACATTATAAGAGTAATATATTAGTTAGAAAATCTCTATTTTCTTCAAGAAACTTCAATAGTAGAAAATCTTCTTGTAGAGTTTGAATTTCACAATAAATATCTATTTTATTCTAAATTTGTAAATTACTAGAATTTTAATTGATTTCGCTTTAGATTTTGCAATCAAAACCATAATTTTTGCTAAACTAAAAAATTAGAAAATGTGCTATTTTTTCAAGAAACTTATAGTAAATCTTCTTACATAATTTGAATACTGATTTTAAATTTGTAAATTATCTTAATTGATTTTTAGTTTGCAATCAAGATCCATTTACCCTAAAGTAGGTTTTAGGGTTCACAAATTTATGATTTTGAAGTGAAATAATCTCCTATCATACACTATTTTTTATTTGTATTTCAATGAAGCATGTCCTACATACACATAATGTGTCTTTATAATTGTAAATAAATGATAAATAAAAAAAATTATAGATAAAGGGCCCTTTTTTATTGTTTTGCCCCGGAATTGTTTTTCTTCAGGACTGACCGTCCAAATTCTATTCTTCATCTATCTAGGACCGTTATATTTCTATATCTGTCAGTTATAAGTTGCATAAAAAGATGCTAATTTTAATATTATTGATTGTCTGATTAGAAATTCTTCACAATCTAATTTCTCAGCTCTTTCCAAGTTGTTATATTTGTTAAAAGAGATAAATCTTTTACAGAAAAAGAAAGAAGTATAAAAGAAAAGTTTAAGTAAAAAAGACAGAAAAAATAGTGAAAGGTTAAGTGTATTATAGGCTTTAGATCTAAAGATGGCATAAATTATTAATTTTAGGGGGACCAATTAAACTATCGAATGCGACAAAAATGGGCATTTCCACTGTGTTATATAATACAAAAGAAAAAAATCGAATTGGGCTTGGAAGACTATAAAACAAGTTCAGCCCATTGTCTAGAATTGGCCCATCAATTAAATTCCAAACTATAGAACTTTTTTCTTTGATAAGTCGAATTGTGATTATGAGGCTTCGATAAAGATATTCAGGATTATACCGTTTGATATCAGAATTTAAAAGAAATTTAAATAATTTTCAATCAGGATACTCATTAATCAAATTTATTCATCAATCACTTTTCTAGTTTTTAACTTTAAAAACTTTAATTAGCTACATCATAATTTATTTTTCTATCCTTTTTATTGAAATAGAACAGCTGGTGCACAAAACAAAATGGAAAACATAATTATGAATATTTTACTTGAAACTGGAGAAGGCATATGCATAATTATAAGCTTAAGGGCGCACATAAAAGAAAAAAGTATAATCATCGGTTAAACCTCTACCATCTAATCATGTTTTGGACGGTTTTTATTCCTGTGTAAACCCTAATTATAACTTATACTAGTAAATAGTAAAGCTGAAGAAGATATTGAATTTGGCTTTTCTGTTACCATCTATTTCATTTAATATTATATACAGATACTGTTAATTTTCCCAATATATATACAATACAGATAGATAGATGAAAGTGGATGATATTATGTGTGTATTCTTAGCCGGAGAAATGCACACAACAATAACTCAAGTCTCGTTACTTTCAAACCTTTTTAAAGTGACAATAGTATTGGCAGCTTCTGCTTCTCTGTTATGAATTGAAATAAAACAAAGTTATAATGATTATGTGACGTCAAAGCAAATACATATAATATAATGCAGGTTACCATCATTCCCCTAATAAATATGCAGGTTACCATCATTGAAAATATAAATCCCACAATCTCCCTTATTTCCACAAATTCTTAACCACAAGAAATTCCCCCCTCCAATCCAAATAAGCTACACGATATGTCACAGATTCACATAGTACAAATGTCCGTGCACAACAACACACTACTAATTTTTTCAACTGAGAATTATCAATTTATGACATAGGTCAATTCTTGGTAGGGCATAAACCATGAACTAATTAGGCTGAATTGTATCTCTCAGCCGTGAATTATTGCATAATTTCCGACTACAATTATAGAATAGTGGATTTGCTGTGCAACACTGTTTAATTTTGGCGGCGTGCTCGCAGATGTTCACATGCAAGCAAGCAAAAGATGATGACAACTTAGAGGGTGTTTGGCCCAGCTTATAAGCTATCCAAAACAGTTTATAAACTTTTTTTGGGGAGCTTATAAGCTCAGTCAAATACCCTCTTAGTCAAAGAGATTTAACTCTCTTCAACAACTCGAAAGTCCTGTATTTTCATTAGTGCGAATATTGGCTAATGCATATTTTGTGCTAGTACGATTAGATAAGTTCTATAGCTGCTTTTGTTACATTCTTTCATAGTATAAGTTCCATGAAGACACAATGAAACGAATATGATTGTTGTTCTCTCCAATGGTACTATTTATTTCCCCTCCTATAAATACCGACAGGATCCAACCTTTGACGGTTACTGAAAACGTTGAGCACACAAGTTTATAAAGCTTTCAAGTTCATACTCGAAAACATACGAACAACGTATTTTCAAAAAATTGAATTCAAAGTGTTATCAGTAAATCCTAAGATTACAAAAATATTTATTTACTTAGGATTTCATATTCATTCCCTTATTATCTAGCTTCAACTCAGAATATTCTACGCTAGAACAAATTAATTTGTTGCTGTAATGGCTTAGTCTTAGCTGGAAAACCAAAACTCTCTACAAAATACCGCTTAGTGTTAGAAGTAGAGGTTGGTTAGTAAACAACAAAGTGTTAGCTATTGAATGCTATGTTTTCTTGCACAGTAAGCAAGAAAATTAAGTTGATTGCACCCATAAGCAATCAGAGGTTTTCTTTCACCAATAAGCGAAGGAAGAGATGACAAGTTAGTCAGGGTACATATAAGGTGAACTTCTATAGCTAGATTTCTCTTGTACCCGTAAAAAAGACCAATTCAAGTAGTGGACTGACTCATTTATCAATTTGTGGATGTAAGAGCTGATCTTTTGAACACGTGAAAAATAAGTGTGCCTCTTTTACTTTCAGTACTCTTACTTTACATGCTATTGAACTGATCACCACTTAGCACACGCAGCACAACATACTCTTTAAAACCCCATTGGTAGCACTTTGCTATTGAAAAAGAAAAACTAATGCTGACTAAGCGAATATTTGACTAAGTAATCTTTCAGTATCATTTTCAGTAAAGGCAAAACGTAACCACCACTTCCGCACGCATATCAGTTATCAGTCCAATTGATTAGTTGTTAAAGCAGTCAGTAGGATTTCTAACTGATCACATCCAATGCAAGACTCTCTTTATCTGAACTGATCATCAATACTAATTAATATCAGTAATCCGCCACCTATTGATTTCAGTAGGACGTCAAGTTTTGTTTTAAAGAAAAAAAAGTTTTATCTGCCTAAACTGGTATGTCCCACTCATACACCAATACAACCTTATTGGGACCCTCAAGTAATGATATAAACACGAGTCATGCATGTAATCGATGGATACTTACTATAAGAGTAGATTTAAACTATTTTTGTGATTGTCTTAGACTAATTGAGTTTGAGAATAATTAATTGATTTGAACTTGTTTGATTGGTTGATTCCATTGAAATCAAAAATCTAGGATATTCTCTTTTTTTTGTTTGAATTTTCATTGTCACTACTTTGTTTAATTTTATTTGCATACTTCAGATAATTAAACAATTCCGAATTATGAAGTGTAGATAGAGTATTACATCTATGAATAGTAATTATTAGTGTTTCAAGAGCTATAGAGTACGACCTTACTTTCTATTTTACACATTTACACCGTACACTTGTGGTGTGAAAATATAATTAGTGAACACCATGCGATCAAATGCTTTTATATCACACGGATGACGACGTTCGTGTTCGTATCGTATTTTTTATAAAAATAATGATAATCCACTTCACATGGCTATTTTCCATGTGTGTTACGCTACATTGATGTTAGATGAGCCACATCACTATCGTGCACCGAAAATGAGACGAAGGATATAATTGTGAATTTCATAAAACGATAGACATAATATTTATTATTAGTTAAACATTGAAATATAATTGTAAAACCATCAAACCTTAGGACATAAAATGATATTTATCCTTAAAAATACCATAATATGTTATAAATAATAATTTTATAACATTTTATAATTATAACAAAAACGTTCCAATCATATTTTTGAACACTAGAATATTTACGTATCATGTCGAAGGCTAACATGAAATTGCCTTGTTGTCCTTAAGTCTACCCCAATCCCGTCATCCTATTAGTTAACCATAATCAATCTTGATCAAACCTAAATAGGTTAAATAGAGTGATGCTCCAAAAATATCAGACTATTAAAAGTCTCAATTAGATTAGATTATGTTTATAGCAATCATACCAATCATTTAATTATCCGATTTTCTCAATATTTAATTAACTTTTTTCTTCTCCTCAATTCTCATTTTTCTCCCAACCCAACCACATCAAATTTTGGTGGTTTATCAAAGACTACACAACCATCCAATAATTTATATATTATTATTATTATTATTATTATTATTATTATTATTATTATTATTATTATTATTATTATTATTATTATTATTATTATTATTATTATTATTATTATTATTATTATTATTGCAAAAAAGTAAAAGATAAAAAATGACAAACTAATATGAAATAAAAAATGAAAAATATACAATAAACAAACCAAGAACATAAATTACAACAATCGAAATACGAAATTGAAAATAAACGATCAATACTTAAAACAAAGAAGGTTGTAGAGAAAATGAAGGAATTTTTAGGTGTATAAAAATATAGCAAATTTGGTCTCTAGTTATAGAGATTGGAAAACATTAATTTTGGTATATTTTTTATTTATATATAATGTAAATTTAGATATTGATAAATCTGGTATGCGAGATTTATGAAAACAGTAAAGAACACAAGAGACTTTTACGTGGTTCAATCAAGAATAAGATCTACGTCACGGAGGAGATGATCCTCAAGATGTTTACTATAATTCGATTACAAACAAGTATCTCAAAGGGCTCTAGTATTCAGTAATTTGCTAACCCCTTTACCTTCAATCTAACTCCTATTTATACACAAACGTAAACCTTGCCACGGATCCCTTGATTGGCGGGTCATCATCCTCCTATAACTGACCATGATCTCCACCATTATTACCCATGATTACTACCAGTTACCTCATTCTGGTTACCCATAATTAGGGTTTGGGATCGTCATTTAAGCGTAACCGAGTAGGGCAACATTAGGTTGGGCCCAGCTCGTTTGGGGCCTGCTGTTGGGCCTGAGAGGTTGGGCCATATCCTATCATAGCCCCCCCCGAAAAGTCAAGGAATAGCCTTGCCGAGGTGAGCGGAGAATGTGCTTTGCCGAGGCGGGATATTCTTGGTGAAGTTTTCGTTGAAGGTTTGTCATTATTTGTATGACCTAAAATACTCACGATCCGAGATGGATATGTCCGACCTGAAATACTTCTGCTGATCCGAGGTGGACATATCCGACCTGAAATACTATTGCTGATCCGAGGTTGACATGTCCGACCTGAAAGTACTTCTGTTGGTCCGAGGTGGACATGGGGGCACAGCCCGATGCCCGAACTCAAAACCATTAGCTGAAGTCGAGATCCGATGTCAGGAGGAGGTCGAGGTCCGACCTGAAATACATTGGTATAAGGACATGAGCGTAGTCCGATGTCCGAACTTGTAGTAATCATCACGTGATCAGACTGGCGGTCTGTTTTCCAGAGAGTACGTCATACGCGCCAGGCGGTAGTTGGGCACTTCGAAAAGCATGCGCGCATCGGTCACACATCCAATCGTAAATAGACACGTGTGATAAACGAAACGGCAGATTTTAGGCGCCATTTATCCTATAAATAGGTCTAAAAGAGGCAACTGTTCACTTTCTCCTTCGACGTTTGAATCCAGAGAGCATAACTTTAGAAATTCCCACCCTCTTTCACACTTTGTTGAAGAAATCGGAAATTCCGCTCGGAAAAAGTAAGTATGTATTCTTCACCTTCTCATTCCTCTTCTCGCTCGATAACTCGGTTCGACTTGGGTTCCGCCGTCAAGATCCCAATATAAGGGATTATATATGCCATAATCGCCAGGTAGATCAATAGGACTTAGTTCTAGGGTTTCACGGTGTCCTCGGTATGGGATGGCATCGGGATTGGTGGGCGAGATCAACTTTGACGATGGAGGAGCTTTTGGTGGTTCTTGAGAAATACCACCTCCCGTGAGGATGCATGGTGGTGCCTTCCAAGCCCAATGATAGGGCGATGGCCCTCCGGAGGGTTTATTACCATCTATGTAGATAGTTTAATAGCTGGGCTTAGATTTTCTTTGCCCTATTTTCCTTAGTTTACAAGAGTACTCGAATCCCCATATGCCAACCGACCTCCAACTCTATTAGGTGCGGTTGGGCTAGGGGGGGGCCTGATACGGCATAGGCGAGGAGTTTTTTCAAGTCTTGATGCGTTTTTAGCATCAAGTCTATGGGAGGAGTGTATTATCTTTCACCCGCTTAAAGTTTAAAATAGCTTCCCATGAAGGTATCCCACCGCGAATAGATACTTTTTCTGCTGGCCGAGGGTACCGAGGTATGAGTGGGGCCTCGTGAGCGATAAAGGACGTGAAAATTAATCCCCGGGCCCTATGGAGAAGTCATGAACGATATGGGTGAGATCCCATCGATCAATTATCAGAGATGACCGAACGATCTTTGAAATTTGAGTGTCATAGGTCGACGCCCAGCACTGTGGTCCGATTTGGATGAGGCAACCTTCTTATCTTTATTTACTCCGTCGATTTCGTTGTGCTAACGAGATTCTCATTCGCTGATGGTGAAGATTGACCCCACCGGAGAAGTCGATGTATCGAGCTCGCCGCGCCCGCACCATCCGAGCGAAGCGAACTGCGGGAAGAAGGCGAGGTGGCGAATCCACCCGACCCATGGTGGTGGACATACGAGGACTTAGTGACCGATCCTCGCAACCTCGGGTCCGACGGCTGGAAATCGAGGTCCATGGCCGCCTCACCGAGGTGCTCGCTTCCAACACTCAGTTATCCTTCCCAAAGGTATAAGTCACTACTTTTCTCCTTGTGAGTTTGTTGTTACGTGTTGCTAATCGTTCCATATTCGGGATGCGCCTCAATGGCGGGTGAGATGCACCGCATGGCCGGGCTTGTTGTTGAGGGCGCCTCGCGATACGAGGCCATGGAGAAGGCGGCCGCCGCGGACAGCCGAGGCGGCTGGCCGAATCGCCGAATCTTTGCCGCCAGGCGGACGCCCGAACTTGCAAAGGCGAAGGTATGAGCCGGTGGCAAAGGTGGCGGCGAGGCGCCTCAAGAAGAAGGACCGGATCTTGCGAGTGGCTCGTGCCGGCGGAGAGTGCTCAGAGGAGGCTACCGAGGAGAGGAGGCGGTCGTGCAGACAAGCGCCTGCTTGGGGCAAGGACCTATGCCGAGGGCCTTCGCCAAAGAGCTTATCGAGTCGGAGAGTTTTTCCTCCTTCATCTCCGACCTTGCACCGTGATGAGGCCGCGGTGATATGTGCCCACCTCGAAGTTGGCGCCGAGAGACCTGATTTGACAAGGCCCAACACGGTTGGGTTGAGATCGAACCCAGGAGGTATACATGAATTATGCTCGCATAATCGTTGGGCGACCTCTTTTCCGTGGTGGATGCCTGGCATCTCTCGCCTCACTCCCGACGGCGGAGGTCAGAACTCGGTCTGCAAGGAAGATGAAGACGTGGAGCTTCAGCCTTCCTTGTCGAGTTGAGGACCAAACCGGGCGCGGGTCCAAACTCGGACGTCCCTTGGGAGATCGGCAGCCGGAGGAGCAACAGCAGACAGCCCAGCAGGAGGTCGGAGGGGCCGGTAATGAGCCTGAGGTCAGTGGACCCAATGTAATAGGATGATTTGCCGGGGTCGATAGGACCCTGTGTTGTACAAACTTCCATTTTGAATAATAATAGACATATCTTGTTAAAATGCCTTGTCTGTTGTCTTATTTCTAGCGTTCTTCATCTCAATACTGCGGACTCGATCATGAGTTGCTAACAAAGCTGAAAGAAGTCCGAGGTGCTCTGGCTGAGAAGGATGAAGAGGTGATGCACTGGAGGAGTCGATCTGCCGAGCTGACTCAGGTATTGGCCAGCATGGAAGTCAGCTCGGCATCGTCACCGAATCAAGCGAAGTTGCATGAAGTCGATCAAGGAGGCCCGCCTCCTTGCTGAAAATGAGGCATTAAAGTTAAGGATTACACATCTCGAAGTCCAGGGGGCTGATTTATCTGCAGATGTGATCCACGGACGACTGATGCACTGCGAGGAACAGCTTGAGCTGACAACAGAGAAGCTGGCTCGGATCTCGGAAGAGCATGCAGAGTACGAAAAGGTAATCCGCCGGACCGGGGGAACTACTATATCAAGCCGACGATAGAGTTCGAGCTTGTTGGCGGAGGCATGGTATTGAGGATGAGGAGGTCCAAATAGCAAGAATTTTAAAGACGCGCCGACTCGTCCCGAAATACATGCAGATGTATGAGATCGATTCATAAACGACGCATGCCCCGCCCCGCCGCAAGATCTATGAGGCAACGCCGATCCCATAATTGAAGAGCACGAAGAGGAGGCGGCTACGGCGACCACGCGAAGTGCTCCGTCAAATGGGTCCATCCGGCGCTGGAGCGTATAGAGGACCAAGGCTCGGCGGTTCGGAGGAGGGGGCAGGCTGGGGTGAAATCGGCGTGGAAGGACTGGTGCTCGGGGACAAGGGCATAGTCCTGGTCCGGCGTCCGTTCGCGGGTCGGTGTGGCCTCGGATGCGGATCGAATTCCCTGGGCCGAATCCGCCCCGCCGAGTCGACTACTCCCGAGCAGCCGGTGGTGCCGTCCTCGAGATGGGTGGAAGGCATGAGTTCATTCGGGTATCCATCGCCGACCGGGATTTCGCTCAAAATTATCTCGGCCGGTGAGTCTCGACGAGGCGGAGCCCGAAACCCGAATGAGCGTACATAGTGTAGGACTTTGTATGTAGGTATAAATGTATTTAGACTGTTTCAAGTGTCGTTTTCCTCTTGAGAGGTATAAACATAGCTTAGGACTTCGTTTGGTCGTAAATGTATTTATCTTGTATACTTTGCCATAATTTGGTGAGATCCATTTTGGATGTCTTATACATGTAGATTTTTCAACTTAATGAGTAATCAGTATGTATGCATGTAGACTTTCAAACTAGTGAGTAGTGCAGATGCGTTGACCGAGACGCTCAATTCAATGAGTAATCTCACGAGTGCGGTGCGCAGTGAGTACCCTACTTAGTGGGGTTTTTTTTTATCTTCGTGAGGCGCCCTCGTGAAGGTTAAATGCGGTATATCCAAATAGATGTTCAGATACGAATAAAATGAAGCGAAATGAAATATTCATTAGAAAAGTAAATATTTTATTCAACAAATATATGACATCGCACTTGACGAAAGGCAAGTAAGGAGGCTAACATAAGGTTGATCCGAAATCAAAACTATATAAAGTACCTCCTTAAATGGGAAATATGCCGAGTTAGGGGATAAGCGCACGGATAAGTGAGATAGCTTGTAAGCCCCTTACCAAGGTTCTCGTGAACACGGTATGGGCCTTCCCATGTGGATCCAACTTGTTAAGCCGCCTCGGCTCTCTGGCTTCATTATTTCGCGAGCGAGATCGCCTACTTGGAACGCGGAGGTTTGACCCTTTTGTTGTTGTGCACCGCGCACTGGGCTTTATACTTGGCTTCGTTTATGAAGGCTAGCTCACGCTTCTCGAGGTCGAGGTTTGCCCGATTCTTCCTCGTTCCGGCCGATCGAAGTGAAGAAGACAGCGGGCTTGCTACCGATCTCAACCAGTATGGCCTCGGTACCATAGACCGGTGAAAGGGGTTTCCGTGCGACGTCCGAGGTGTGGTCTGTGGGACCGAGAGAACTTGAGGAGATTTTGGCCCGGTCGCCTTTAGCTCGGTCCAACCTCTTCTTTAATCCTTATGCGATCGTGCGGTTGGTGACCTCGATGCGGCCATTCGCTTGTGGGTGTGCGATCGAGGTGAAAGCGTTGAACGATCTGAAGTTCTTCGCACCACTCCTTGAAGTTTTTGTCACGATTGGGTGCCGTTGTCCGAGACCGAGCGTGCGGTATGCGGCGGCGGACTATATTTTCCACACGAAGGTCTCAATTCTCCCTCGTGAGGCTCGATGGTGGTTCGACCTCGACCCATTTTGTAAAGTAGTCTATGGCTACGACTAAGTATCGGCCGACACGGTGCTCGGTCGAGCGGACCAACAATGTCGATCCCCACCGCATGAAAGGCCATGGACTCGCAGTCGCTTAGATCGACCGAGGCGCTTTTGACCGTGGAGTGAATCGGCACTTTGGGCACTTTTGACGAGCTCGGCGAATCTTGCGCGGGGTGGGCAAGAATATCCCGACCTCGGCGTCTTTTTGAGAGAGCTCGCGACCGATGTGGCTTCCACAAGACCCTCGGTGAATTTCATTGAGCACGTGGTCGGCCTTACGCCCGAGGCACCTCGGGAGGGTTGAAGGTAAGACTTCCCAGAGAGCGCCTCGTGCATGAGATACTCGATTTCGCCATCATCTTTTGGCCTCGGTCGATCCACGAGGTAGTGTGCCAACTTCCGGATATGCTTTTAGGCGTCGTCCAATTTGGTTCGACCTCTAAGATAACGTTGATATGAGGCGCCTCAATGCTTCGGAATGAACTTCCTCATGGCGGATTTGCGATGACGAAGCCAATTTACTAAGGATGTCACCATTTTTTCCCTCGTGGGATTTGATTATCTTGAAGTATTTGAATGAGGCCAAGATCTCTTTTGCCTTCTCAAAGTCTTGCTCATTCGATCCTCCCCAGCCTCGTATGTACCTAATACTTGGTTTACCACGACACAGGAATCTCCAAATATCCGGACTTTGTCAACTTTCAATTCCTTTGCTAGGCGGAGTCCGAGATCAATGCTTCGTATTCCACTCGTTGTTGGTGGTTGGGAAGGTAAACCGTAGGGCGATGTCACTTCTTGCTTATCGGGCCGAGGAGGAGGATGCTCGCTCCATTGCCTGTCTTGCATGAGGCACCGCCCACATACATCCGCCAACAATCAACGGGTGATACAAGGACAGGTTCCTCCGCCGTGGGGATGGGAGTGACTTATTTGGTAGAGGCGACCTCGGTGAATTGACCTCCACCAGAAATCTGCAAGGGCTTGTCCTTTTATGGCGGCTGGGGAGTATGAGATATCGTGTTCGCTAGCTCCAGTGCCCACTGCTATCGTCCGGATGACTCGGGTTTTGATAAGACTTGTCTTAGAGGTAAGTCCGTTAGTACCTGGACTGAATGAGCTTGAAAGTAAGGCCGGAGGCGTCGTTTGGCGTTCACTAAGGCCAGAGCTAACTTCTCGAGGTTGGTGTACCTCGTCTCCGGTCCTTTGAGAGCACGGCTAATGAAGTAGATGGGAGTTGCCGTCCCATCTCATCTCGCACTAATACAAGACTAATTGCCTCGTCCGAGGTGGCGGATATAACGATAGAGTTTCACCGCTTTGGGCGGATAGTGTCGGCGGTCGGCAAGATATTCCTTCACCGTGTGAAGGCGACCGGTGTTCTTCCCGGTGAAACTGGAGCTCTCCTCGGGATCTTGAAGAAGGAAGTCGCTTCTCGGCACTCGAGATAGGAATCTACCGAGGCGGCCAGCATCCGGTGAGTTGTGTATTTCACGGATGGTTTTGGGATCCGCATGTCGAGCACCGTTTTCACCTTGGTAGGATTGGCTTTTAGGCCTTCTTGAGAAACCCAAGACCCCTTAAATTTACCCGTCCTCACCACAAATGTGCACTTTAGGATTGAGCTTGAGGTTGGCCGACCGAGGAGGCGAAGAATAGTTTCGAGGTCAATGGCGCAGACTCTCGCCTTTTGCTTTTGACTACTATATCATCGACATAGACCTCAACAATTTCTCCTATGTGATCCTTGAAGATCGCGTCCACCATTCTTTGGTAGGTAGCTCCAGCGTTTTTCAGACCGAAAGGCATCTTTCGGTAGGCAAAGACACCGAAGTCAGTAATGAACGCTGTTTTTGGGGCGTCTTCCGGGCTCATCAAGACTTGGTGGTATCCCTTGTATAAATCCAGGAAACTGAAGACCTCATGCCCCACCAATGCTTCCACCTTCTTGTCAATGTCGGGGAGGGGGTAACAGTCCTTTGGGCAGTGTTTATTGAGGTCGGTATAGTCGACACACATGCGCCATCCCCCTCCTGGCTTTCGAACTACAACGGGATTAGCCATCCAAGTTGGGTATTTAACCTCGTACAGGATTTTAGCCTCCTGGAGTTGGGTTACCTCGTCTCTTATGACCTGGCTTCGCTCCGCGGCAAAACTTCTCTTCTTCTTACCGAACCGGTTTAGTGGCGGATCAATGTTAAGGCGATGAGTTATGAGCTCGGCGAGACCCAGGTCATATCCAATGGAGACCATGCAAATACATCTCTATATTCCCTTAGAAGCTGCATGACCTGTTGACGAATATTGACTGAACCTTGGGTACCAACCTTGACAACTTTGGAAGGGTCGTCGTCGTATAGCTGAAGATTCTCAGTCAGATCATCCCGAGGTGGCAACTTGAGGGTTCGTAATTCTAGGCACGTGGTAAGGCCGCATCTTGGTTGAGACTCGTAGGCATTCTTTAGCTGCCGTTTGGTCACCCCGAATGCTTAACACTCCCACGGGGTGGGTATCTTAATGGTGAGGTGGTACACGGAGCGACGGCTACAGTTGCATCTGATCGATCTCTTCCCGTGATAATGTTGTATGGAGAGGAGCTCGGACCGGGAAAAATTGAATGGCTTTGGTGACCGACACGGGAGTCGCGCCCTACGGTGACCGGAAGGGTAATGACACCTTCGGGTTGAACCGCCTCTTGAGTAAAGCTCATGGCGGGAAGGTGCGGAGTGTATCTCAATTCCTCCGACATCAAGTTTATCCAGCAGCTACGGAATATGATGCTAACGGAGGCTCCGTGTCAATGTAGACCGATGTACATTTTATTACCCACCACGGCTTGTATTGTAATGGCATCCCGGTGGGGCATGATCTTGGTCTTGGGTCGTCTTTGGAGAACACGATATTTTCTCCATCTCGAGCCGCTTGTTTTCGGCTCTTGAGGTCGGCCTCGAGCTTCATTTCTAGCGACGACCTCGTCGTACTCAACCGGCAGCCCGGTTATAGCGTAAACTGTTCCATTGCATTGGGACCTTCGTCCCGTCATCTTGGTCGGGTTGCCGTTGAGGTCGGTCATGATTGTTACCACCTCCATTTTTCCCTCTGCGCTTTTATTACCCGGCCCAGTCGGCGGTGTACTTCTTCGCCCTTCCTTCACGAGCTCGTCAATCTCGTGAGCCCAAGGACTTGCAATCTTACGTATCGTGACCGCACTTGGTGGTAGTCACAATACTTTCCGTTGACTTTTTTGGATCCTCCTTTCATAGGAGGAGGTTTTGAAAGAGCTCGATGTGAAGCTCAAATATTTCCATACTGGATTTGAATAGAGGCGATCGTTATTACCATGGTTTGGCCGAGGTCCCACCTTGATTCTCTTGGTCCTTCTTTATTCTTTGAGCGCACTTGACGTTCAGCACCTCGGCCCCGATCCTCCCGGCTTTCTCCTCTCGATCCGCTCATCCGGATCTCTCTCTTCCGGTCCGACTCGTCCCCTTTGACAAAGTTGTCAACGGGGTCCAAAGACGACTAGTCGTCTTTGGTCATTCACGGGTGATCTCTTTATTCGAGCTCGGTCGGATCCGTTCTTGAATCGTTGATGATGTAGAGATCGTTACTCATCTATTTTAAGGGATTCCATGATGAACTGGAGACGAAATTCGACATTGTTTCGTCCGTCCTTGGCGGATTATAAGCGATCGGACGAAGGTTGTTGAGGCGGCATCTTCGGTAAAACGCCATTTGAACCGATCCATGAGGTCTTTGAAGCAATGGATCTTTGATAAGCGGGTGAACCAACGTCGGCGTTGGAGATTAGCACCGGAAAGACCTTACACATATGGAAATCTTCCATCCTTGGTTTGCCATATTGGTGGTATAGGCAAATAGGAAATCGGAAGGATCTCCAGGCCATCGTATGCAAGAATATTCGGAGCCGGTATCGCTTGTGGCAAGGTGTATCGAGAATCTCCTCGAAAGGGAGAGATAATTCGTCCGTGTCGGTCGAATCCGGGAGTTCGTTACCGCCCCTCTCCGGGAGTGGGAGATCGATAACGACGTCTCGTCATCTCTTCGTGGGGAGTTCGACTTGTCTTTCCTCCTTCTTTCCCGTCCATTTTCATGGGTATCATGTCGAGGTGGAGAACGACTCCGCGGAGGTATGAGGACGAATGAACCTCGTATCGGGCGATCATTATGTCGTGATGAGCGTTGATTGTTTGAAGAGGTAAGCGACCTCGATTGCTGTAACCACCACCGGGCACTCTTGAGGGCCCGCTTCGCTTGTCCTCCGGTTGAGGAAACTCGGAATTGATTGAGGTTGGCGTTGAGGAACTCGGACCTTTGCTCGACCGAGGACCTCGTGGGGCGGTGAACCTCCATTCACCGTCATCGAGGTCGGTGTCTTCTTCTTCATTGGGCGGCGATCACGAGGGTGTATGGAAGCATTTTCCATGTGACCCTCAGGTGTGTGACCGCTAGTGGCATCCGCAATTCCCTTTCCCCGGCATTGTGTGACCACCGATCGTCCCTCGCACGATTGTTACCGACATCGCCAGCGGTACTAAGCGTTTGCACGTGTCCTTGCCATTAGATTGTAGAAAACATGCTTTTTGTTCAAGATTTCCCAGACGGCGCCAATGATAAATCGGTATGCGAGATTTATGAAAACAAGAAAGAACACAAGAGACTTTACGTGGTTCAATCAAGAATAAGATCTACGCCCACGGAGAGATGATCCTCAAGATGTTTACTATAATTCGATTACGCAAGTATCTCAAAGGGCTCTAGTATTCAGTAATTTGCTAACCTCTTTACCTTCAATCTAACTCCTATTTATACACAAACGTAAACCTTGCCACGGATCCCTTGATTGGCGGGTCATCATCCTCCTATAACTGACCATGATCTCCACCATTATTACCCATGATTACTACCGTTACCTCATTACCGTTATACATAATTAGGGTTTGGGGATCGTCATTTAGGCGTAACCAGTAGTAGGCAACATTAGGTTGGGCCCACTCGTTTGGGGCTATTTGTTGGGCTCGAGAGGTTGGGCCATATCCTATCGATATCTAAATAAAATCTAACCAACTAATAAAATTGAGACAAGTTCCATTACATTGATTGAAATAAAATGAGAGAGAAGCCATGGGAGCTCTTATTTTTATCCGGTCGACCAACTTGATCTCCTTCCATTTAAATTTTTTATATCTAGGTGCAATCGACCACCAAGCGGTAGGATCACCAATAAAGACCATCTTATCATAAAATATTTAATCTTGAATTTTAAGGTCATTGCTAGTCTTATCGCTCGACCAATTCAATCACCCCATTAATTTAAAATGATATGCTAAAATTGTGGATCCTAATGTCAAGCATTTCTTGCATTAATCATATTTATTTATTCTTAAATGGGAGTATTTCGACATTTTCTATGTGCTATTTAGGATGAGTATTCGATTATTCTATCGATTTTGGATGAAAAAATAATCGAATCGAACAAAATTTATTCAAGATATATTTCGATTAAATATAATTTTATCAAAAAATTATATTATATATCGATATAAATAAATAATATTATATTTTGTGAATATTATTTATTGATAGAATAGTGTGAGAGAGAAATGAATAGAGTTAAGGGTATCGATCTTTTAATATTATAATTTAAATAAATAAACAAACAAACAAATAAATACTACCTCTGTCCCCAAAATGGAGTATTAGTAATCTTCGGTATGAGTTTTAATAAAAGTTGTTGAATGTATTTATGAGTGGAATAAGGGTTCCACAATAATGTAATATTAAATTAGTTAGTGGTGGGCCATAGGTGGTAAAAGATGTAAATAAATAGGCTGTTGAGGGTAAAAAAGGGAAATAGTGGTAGGTCATGGGTGATAAAATGTGTAAATAAAGAATATTATTGAAGGTAAAATTGGAAAGATAGTTTCCATAAATAGATACGAAGAAAATTGGGGGACATCCCAAAAAAGAAAACTAGGAAGGAAATTGGGGTGAGTATATATATATATATAGGGAGGTTAACGTGAGAACCATTTTTATTGTGAGCGTGAGAACCAAAACGATGAATTCATCGTGAAAGTTAATGAATCCATTGGAAAATTCTTGAATCCAACAAAATAGAATTTTCGCCTCATGGGATTCGAACCGGGTGAAAAATTCAATTTCAATTCATTAACTTTCTCAACGGATTCATCAACTTTCATAACTAATTCATTTGGTTCTTAGTTTTAGGATAAGAATGGTTCTTATTTGAACCAAACTATATATATATATATATATATATATATATATATATATATATATATGGAGATCAAATAAGAACTCTAACTTTTCTAGAATTAAAATTAATATGGTCCATCCATTTTTATAATCTAACGGTCAAGATTAATTATAAATCGTTTATTATCCTCAAATTTTAATGGTAAACGTTTAGCCCTATAATAAAGGAATTTTGTATATCCATTTACGATAATTGTTCTCATATGCAATCACTACGATTACATGCACAACAACATGAATTGCATGAATATAACAATGAATTAGAATGTTATAGCATGAACAAAAACTACTAATACATGAAAAACATCATGAATTACATGAACAACAAAGAATAAAATATGAAAAATCTAAATAGAGAAAATTTAAGAATTTGACTATTTTTATTATTAAATAATTATGAATCATCCAATTTTATTCAATCTAATGGTGGTTATTTGTTATTAGTTTTAGTTCTCAAAAAGCGAAGTTCTCATTTGATCCATGGACTCTCTCTCTCTCTCTCTCTCTCTATATATATATATATATATATATATATATATATATATAGGGAGAGATCATATGAGAGTTATTTGAGTGAGAAATAAGAATGAATTTCAGCCTCTTAATTAATTAGATCTATGGTCTAGATTAGATCATGTACATGCTGTAATTTTTCATTCCATATGCTATGATTTAAGCTTTAATCGATTTTAATGAGAATAGTTTTGTAATTTTAGGTGATATAAAAATGGTCGTTACTAAAATTATAGGATTAGATATTTAATGGGTTTGATATGGTCAGTTTTATTTCTCGTTTAGTATCTTTATACCTTTCTCGTTTAGATAAAATGATAGTTACTAAAATTATGGGATTAGATATTTAATGGGTTTGATATGGTGGGTTTTATTTCTCGTTTAGTATCTTTATACCTTTTCTCGTTTAGCTATATATTTCAACTTGTTACATTTGTGCAATATTATATAAGCGTTATGCTACAAATAATAGACATTGTGCAACAAATCCACACAAAGACATATTATGCTTCAAATAATTTACAAATTAGTTGTATTACTTGTGCAACATATAATATGAAAATATGCTATGCATACAAAACATATATGCTAAGAATGATATATCATGTGACATTTCGTAATTCATTCTGTAAGACAATGGAGGATTTATAAATGTTTTAAGCTTACTATTATATGCTACATATATACAATCATATGCTATAATTATATCAAGATATGATATATAATTTTGATAAGTTGTATAGGACCAATATTGTGTGCTACATATATAAATAATACGCTATAACTAAAATAAGATATGATATACAAATTTGTTAGGTTGTATATATAATTTTTGTGTGCTACATATATATAATTATATGCTATAACTAAAACAAGACATGATATATAATTAAAAACGATTCATCTTTTTCAGGAAGATGGAAAGATTTGCAGTATATTTTCTCATAGATTGTGTGTTATATTTATTTTGCAATTCACATTTTTACCCTTGCACGATTTTTTTCAGTATGAAATTGTGAATCAGTTTTTTTAGCAACTATAATTATGGACGAAATTTGGAACGTTGATTGTATTAGAATCAATGGATGAGATTTATTCTTATTTCTTACACTTAATACCTTTCTCACCATAACCTTCCTATATATATATATATATGATTTGGATCAGGTGAGAATGCAATTTTTGGTGAGAAATAGGAATAAATCCTAGCCCTTCATCATAATAAATTAATGGTCCAAATTAGATATTTATGTGCTGTATTAATAACTGGATATGCTACGTTTTTAATATACATGAAAAATTAAGAGGTTAGATTAGTAATATTATTTTTATGGGATATGATTTTTTTCTTTTTTTGTGAGATTTCATATCTTAGATAGATATTATTCTTTTAAATATTTATCTTTCTATCATATTTATTTCATTGCACTGGTAATATAATTTCGTTGCTTTGCCAATTGATTTCGTTGCACTGATAATGTAATGTTAATTCATCGTTTAATTTTGTCAGTATCTGCAATAATAAAGTTATGCAAAGTAAATATTAAGATTGTGCTACATAACGTGTTTATGTATGCTACAAATACATTGCGTAAAATAATACTAAAGTTTTTTGCAACACACTTATGCAATGTTAGTTGCTATATGTGCTACATATTACACAATTTATGCTACAAAAATAAGCGTTATATTACTATAGGTGAAAGATTTAGAGAGATAATATTTTTTTGTGCCAGATTTACCCTCACCCGATTTTAGGTGAATAAAAGGGTGATGATGTCATCAATCTTGTTTAAAATGAAACATGAAATCTGGAACGTTGATTACATATTAATTAATGATTACGATTTATTCTTATTTCTTATATAATAGCATTCTCACCATAACCACTACATATATATATATATATATATATATGGGTTGGATCTAGTGAGAACTCATCTTTTTTGAGAACTTAAGAACTATGCACAGACGTATAAAGTTGATGAATAAAACCTATAAAGTTGTGCACAACGAAAACATTCTAAAATTGTTTCACAACAAAATAAGTTTAGAAAGTTTTCGTTATGCACAACTTTATACTGTTTTGTGCATCATTGTCAACGTCTTATGCATGGTTCGCAGAGTTCGCAAAAAAGATGTGGTTCTCATTTGATCAACTCCATATATATAATGTGGTTCATTCATTTTTTTAGAATTAAGAACTAATGTGGTTCATTCATTTTTTAGAATTAAGAGAGAGAGAGAGAGAGAGTGGATCAAATGAGAACTCTATTTTTTTTAGAATTAAGAACTAATGTGGTTCATTCATTTTTACAATCTAACGGTTACGATTAATTACAAATCTTTTATTATCATCGGATTTCAATAATAACCGTTTAACCCTATAATTAAGGAATTTTATATATTTATTTACGTAATTGTTCTCATATGCACAATCACTAAGATTACATGTATAACAACGTGAATTACATAAACATAACAATTAATTGGAATATGATAGCATGCACAAGATCTACGATTACATGAACAACAACATGAATTGCATGAACAATGAAGAATTGAATATGAAATATTCAAATAGTGAAAGTTTTGGGATTTGACTATTTTTTATTAAATAATTATAAGTCGTCCGATCATACTTAATCTAATCGTGATTATTAGTTCTTATTTAAGAGGTAGTTCCTTCTATATATATATATATATATATATATATATATATATATATATATATATATAGGAGTGGATCAATGAGAACCACATCTTTTGCGAACTCATGAACCATGCATAAGATGTTGAAGATAATGCATAAGGCGGTATAAACTTGTGCATAATGAAAACTTTCTAAAATTATTTTGTTGTGCAACAATTTTAGAAAGTTTTAGTTATGCACAACTTTATACTTGTTTTGTGCATCATCTTCAACGTCTTATGCATGGTTCTCAAGTTCTCAAAAGATGAGTTCATCGGATCCAACCCTATATATATATATATATATATATATATATATGGGTTGATTATAGGAAGAATCACCACTAAGATGAGAACTAAGAACTAATCATCATCATCGATCTAATGGATTATATTAAGTCATGCTTAAAATGAGTTTTACTATTTTTATATCTGTTTTTTATGGTTGTAAAGCGTTAGGGACACTAAGGTCATTTTAAAGATTTGTCGTATCCCTAATTTTTGAATTATTTCTATAATTCTATTTTCTTTCCGAAATAGTAGTTGTGTATAAGATTTTAATGATATGCTTAAGATCGTTAGTAGTTATCTAAACGAAATCTGAACTAAGAATCAAACTTATAAAATTGAGAATTATCGTTTGAATAATAATCGATAAAAATAAAACTTATAAAATTACCCTAAAATAAAGATCACAGATAGGAATTTAGCACAACAACTCCCTCAATTCGTGAGTGAGAAAATAAATTATAGATGTACAACTATGATTATTCTTGTGATTTGGATAATATGCATAATTATATAGTAGTTGTGCATGAAATAGTAGTTGCACAAATAAATGGATTAATATTCATATTGTTCAATATAATTTGCACAAACAGAGTGATTTAAAGCATAAGCATATGAACTCGATTGATTATAATCTAATTACTTTTGATGATAAATTACAAAATAAAGAATTAAAATCATTACTTTCGATGATCCTATTGCAGAATCAGATTAAAAAAATAATTATTGATGGACTGATTATATTGTTTGATGATTTGGTAGATATAAATACAGATAAAAAAAGATATACAAAATCAAAATACCATAAATATAAAAGAAATTCCCTTAAAACACTCACAAATCGGTTACATAAAAACCAAAAATTACAATATTATCCTTAATAATAAAATCTGAAAATCAAATACCTAACAAATCTAAAAAATTGTGACCATTAGATTACGTAAAATAAACGCACTAGATTAGTTCTTAGTTCTCAAAACATATATAGTTCTCATTTGATTCATCCCTATATATATATATATATATATATATATATATATATATATATATATATACATAGTAATGCTACAATCTGCTTGTTATTTGTAATAGCACTAGGTATTTTAAAATATTCAAAATCGAATAATTGAATCGAATTAGACCGAAAATTAAATTTGATTTGATTAATTCGATTATACCCGATTATAATTTAGTAATTTGATTTTGTTCAGTTTGAAATTTTTAACGGCATGAGATATCTAATATATATAGGGGAGGTTCACGTAAAACCATTTTATTGTGAGCGTGAGAACCAAAAATGATGAATTGGTGTGAAACTTGATGAATCCGTTGGGAAAGTTCTTGAATCCAAAAAAAATAAATTTTTCGCCACTCATGGGATTGGACCGGATGAAAATTCTGAATTTTTGATTCGATAACTTCCCAATGGATTCATCAAGTTTCATAGCTAAATCATTTTGTTAGTAAAAAGAATTTCGTGGTTCTTGGTTCACGTTAAAATTGGTTCTTATTTGAACCTCACTCAGAGTGAGGTTCAAATAAGAACCATTTTAACGTGGGAACCAAGAACCACGAAATTCTTTACTAACAAATGAATTTGCTATGAATTGATGAATCATTTGGGAAGTTTCAATCCAAAAATTCGAATTTTCATCCGTGGTTCGAATCCCATGAGTGGCTTAAAATTCTATTTTTTTGGATTCAGAACTTTCCCAACGGATTCATCAAGTTTCACATCAATTCATCATTTTTTGTTCTCACGCTCACAATAAAATGGTTTTACGTGAACCTCCCCTATATATATTAGATATCTGTTACCGGTTAAAAAAATTTCAAACTGAACAAAAATCAAATTACTAAATTATAATCGGGTATAACTGAATTAATCAAATCAAATTTAATTTTTCGGTCTAATTCGATTCAATTATTCGATTTTTGAATATTTTAAAATACCTAGTGCTATTACAAATAACAAGCAGGATTGTAGCATTAGTGTCTTCATGTCACAATAGATTTATCCAATACATTTTAAAATTCAAAAGAATAAAATGATTAACAACAAACGCACTCACAAGATCGCTTATGAATAATAAATTACGTTCACAGAAAAAAAAAGAAAAAAAAAGTTTGGGCACTTATGCATAATACAATAAAGTAAGCACATGGATGAATTTCTGTACAAACCATAAGTTCTTTGAACAACTTTTATTAGCATTCCCATGAATAAATGCATCATAGATAGGCAAAACTAGAGATTCCGACTTTAAGTTTCAGAGATAGATAGCTATAAGAAGCTTAGTTTCTTCTAAAGGAAAAAAGTATCGCTAGAATTTGAAAATAAGATTGAAGATCCTCCATTAGCGAAAAGATGTTCCCCGTAAAACTAAATTTTGGATAATGACGACACTCAATTAAATCCCATCTTAACCTTATGTTTAGACATTTTATTTTTTATTTGGTGGTCATGTAGTTGCTACATCGTTCAGCATTGAAGGACTCTAAATAAGGCTATCAATCTAGTTTGAAATTTATGAATTAGTTTGAATAGACCGAAAATCTGATAAGATTATGGCTGAAAATTTTTAGTCCGAAAAATTTTCTGCTCGAATGGCACGTAACCGAATAGCTCTACAGCCTGATAGATTGGTTCAAAAGTGGCCCAAACTGGATTGGGCTGACTCGAAAACCGGGTAGATTAGCCGAATTAACTGAAATTTTCTTCGTTACATGATTTTTAAATTTCATGATTACTTTCTTTTGAAAGTTAGTATGGTAAGATTTTTTTTCAAATACTTGTGGAATTTGTTTTGGTTAATATTGGAACGTTACCATATCACATCTTTATCTTTTTACTCCAACGCTTAATAATAAATATTTGTTATAAATATATGATCATCAATAATATATATATTGAGAAAGTAAGAACCAAATGAATTCGCAACGAAAGTTGATGAATCCGTTGAGAAAGTTACTGAATTCAAAAATTCTGAATTTTTAACCCGGGTTCGAATCCCATTAGGGGCGAAAATTCTTTTTTTTTTATTCAATAACTTTCCCAATGGATTCGTCAACTTTCACAGTAGATTAATCATTTTTTGGTTCTCACGATAAAAATAGTTTTCACGTTAACTCTCATATATATATATAATTTTTTAAGCTTTCTGTCCGATTAGCCCAACGGGTTAACTCGAAACCCAAAAGCTTAAGGTTAGGGTTGAAAAAACTAATCTAAAAAGTGTCAATTCGAATGACTCGAACCGAATAACCCAACAACCAGGGACGAAGGCAGTAAAGGGCCTGGGGGGCCGATGGGCCCCCCAGCAATTTTGAAAAAATATAGGGGTATTTTAGTAATTTCATAATTTAGTTAAAATTTTTAATATATTATTACATATATCAGTAAATATCTTGGAGGTCTTGCACAAAAGCCTTTTCGCTTCTTTTATCTTTCTCTCTCTCGTTACATTTCTTCCCCCAACATAGAAATCTTCCACCGGGAACAACATCGGCAAACGACCACCCTCTAACTCCGATAAGTTTCGAATTTAACAGTTTTGTTCTAATTTTTGAGGAGTTTGAAACCATATTGCCCTCTTTTTCTTATTGTTTGTTTGATTTATTGAATGTGTTGATTGCTTCTAAAATCAACTAATCTTATATTATGGGTGGATTTAAGACTAATAGTATGAAGTTTGCTCAAGAATGCGTAAAGTAGGCGAAAATGTTGAAATTGAAGGTATAAACTCATTCAAAACAAAACCTAAATTGCATCGCTTCTTTTTTTTTTGTCATTTTCAATGTGATATTTAATTTCTTATAAATAAATATGGGGTCTGAACTTAAATGCCCAATTTTGAAGAAAAGTGTACCATCTATATAATTTTGAAGAAATGGGATCGAATCTTTTGATTTTTTTATATATATAATTTCAGTCTTTTATATATTTGTCTTTTTTGTTTCACGTATTACATATGTCTTTTTTGTTTCTTCCCATTCAGTCTTTTGTTTCTTCCCATTCATTTTCGAATTTTTTGTCTTTTATATAATTTTGAAGAAATGATACATATGGTAGTTCGATGGTACACACTTTTGCATAAATGTGTAATTTTATATAATTCTCCAATAAATATTACTCATATAAATAATGTAGAAGAAAATTGTTGTAAAATAGTGGTGCAGTGGTAGTCTATCCTTTATGTAATTTCAATTGCATCAATATCACATTACAAAGGCAATCTGACGTTTATATTATATATGGATTACTAGGATTTTGCTAAAAATATTAATTTATGATATGAGGTCGACGGAAAATACGTTTCTTTTGATTGTATCATTTGATTGTACATTTTATTAATATATCTTGTTTAGAGTAGTAATGTATCTTGTTTTGATTATATAATTTCATTATTTCTTAGGTAAATGAATCGTTATTTTAGGAAAACTTCTCTTGCTATGGAGGTTTCATCTTCATCAGTTAATGGATATACACTTCTCCAACCTCAAGAATCATCGAAGGAAGAAAACCATGAAGTTGATTTAGAAAATGTTCCAAGTGATCCAGGATTACGACATGATATAATGAGTTATCCACCAAACTTAATAGAGCAGGTTCGTAGAGCTTACTTACTTAAAGGTCCATGTCAACCGCGTGAGCATGCTTTTCCTCATAGAATTGATGGAAATCGAAAACATAAATTTGTTTCAATTTGGTTTGATGAATTCAAGAGTTGGTTGGAATATAGTATTGCAAAAGATGCAACTTTTTGTTTATATTGTTATTTTTTCTCAAGAATCCATGGAAATTGACATGATGCTTTTGTATCTGGGGGATTTACATCTTGGCGCAAGAAAGAAAGGTTGAGAGATCACGTTGGAGATCATACTAGTGATCACAATAAATGTAGATTGGCATGCCAAGGTTTGATGAATCAAGCCCAACACATTGAAGTGTCGATTTCTAAAGAATCAAAACAATATAAACTTGATTATCGTCACAGATTAGATGCAACAATTGTTTGTCTTCGATGTCTTATTATGCAAGGATTAGCTTTTCGAGGAAATAATGAGTCCGGAGAATCATTGAATCAAGGGAATTTTCTTGAGCTTTTGAAGGTTATTGCTTCTTGCAATGATGAGATATCTAGTGTTGTACTAAACAATGCTCCTGACAACCTCAAACTAACATCACCGGATATTCAGAAAGATATCATAAATTTAGCTGCAGTTGAGACTATAAAAGCTATCATAACGGATATTGGAAATATTTTTTTTTTTTATATCATGGAGAACCCGCAGCCGCTACCTTAGGTGCGCACTGCGTAAACCCCAAGTTCACGTTCCTGTGCAATAGCCTGCAAACCACACAGGACGGGTAAACCACACTTGAAAACCAGGTGTGACAGGCTCAAACCCATAGAGGCGTTTGGTGGGGTTCGAACCTGTGACCTATCGACCTCTCCATATTAGTTGATGTGTGTCGGGATATATCTGTCAAAGAGCAAATGGGTGTTGTGGTACGTTATGTGGACAAGAATGGATGTGTCATAGAACGTTTTCTTGGTCTCGTGCACGTTAGTGACACCGCTGCAACCTCACTTGAGAATGCACTTGATTCTTTGCTCTCTACTTATGGTCTAAGTGTATCTAGTTTGAGAGGTCAAGGATATGATGGTGCAAGCAACATGAGAGGAGAATTCCTCAAGAGAAATCCTAGTGCTTATTATGTACATTGTTTTGCTCATCAACTTCAACTCACAATTGTTGTTGTTTCTAAAAAGCAAACAAATGTTGGGTCTTTTAACATCACACGCTTATGTAATATTGTTGGAGGTTCTTGTAAGCGCAGGGATATGCTCCGAGAGAGCCAAAGACAGAAGATTATTGAAGGGATTGCAAGTGATGAAATTAAGACTGTAAGAGGATTGAATCAAGAAATGGGATTGAAACTACATGGAGATACTCGTTGGAGTTCACATTATGGTACTCATATCAACTCGATACATTTATTTTCTTCTATTGTTGATGTTCTCGAGTATGTTGGGAAGAATGATAATGATGATTCACAGAGGGCAGAAGCTATTGATGTGCTAGAAGTTATAAATCGTTTTGAGTTTTTCTTTGTGTTACATCTTATGAAGCAAATATTGGGGATCACACATGAACTTTCTCAAGTGCTATAAAGGAATGATCAAGACATTGTTAATGCAATAAATCTTGTTAAGGTAGCAAAAACACGTTTGCAAGTAATGAGGGAAAAAGGTTGAGAGATTTTGGTTACTGAAGTTTGTAAGTTTTGTAGTACATATGAGATAGATGTGTTAGATATGGAAGATGAGTATGAAGTTCGAGGAAGAGGAAGACGTAGAATTGAGAAAATGACGAATCTCCATCATTTTCGAGTTGAGCTATTTTGTTCTGTGATTGACATGCAAGCTCAAGAGTTGAATCAACGTTTTGATGAAGTCAACACGGATTTACTTTTATGCATGACATGCTTCGATCCTAGAGATTCATTTTCTGCATTTTATTCGGAGAAGCTGTTTTGCCTTGCAAGGTGTTACTCATCTGAATTTTCTGAAGTTACTTTGTATGAACTTGAAAGTCAACTTGAAAACTTTATTTTCGATGTGCGTATAGATGAAACATTTTCAGTAGTATCAGGGATTGGAGGTCTTGCTCAACAGATGGTTTCTACAAGAAAACATAAAGTTTTTCCATTGGTTTATTTATTAGTTAAGCTGCCTCAGTAGAAAGACCTTTTTCAGCAATGAAATTCATCAAAAGTTCTCTACGCAATCGTATGGGAGACCAACTACGGAATGATTGCTTAGTTCCTTATATTGAGAAGGATGTGTTCGTCAATATCACTAATGAAACTATTATGCAGCGATTTTAGAAGATGAAGAATAGAAGGAAAATGTTATGATGTGATTATATTTAACTTTTATTTTTTGAATATTGTAATGTAATTTAAACAATACTATTTATTTTTATTTTTATTATAAAAATTATTTTTGGGCCCCCAAGATGAAATGTCTGGCTCCGCCACTGCCAACAACTAAAATAAATTGATCCGAAACCGAGTGAATTGACCCAATTAACATCCCCTAAATCTAAATATTAGTTGTTTGGAAATGATATAAAAAATGATCGAATTTAGCGTTGTTGGTCAATCCAATAACTAAAGCCAACAATTCCAAAATGTCAAGGTTGATATGATATTTTTTAACGTGGATATGAAATTAATCAACAGATAATTTAAATTATGATTAGTTAGAACATTAACCTCATTAGAAGAGGTTAAAGCTTAAAAGTCAAACTCCGGAAAGTTGTAACAGAACCAAAATGAAAATTGACTGATTTTTTTTTTAAAAAAAGGTGACACTATGACGGTTGATATGCATGTATTTATTGGATATTCATTAATTATGTAATGTCTAATAAATAACCTAATATTAATTTAAAATAGAAAATTCATATTAGTTTAAATCAATTATTGATTGTACGTACACATTCTATATAATAGGCCGAAGAAGAACAGATTACTTTAAGTTTTCTCAAGAATCCATTAACTTTCACTACAACAAAAAAGGCCTATTAATACACCACTTTAACGGCACTACAATGTATATGTCAGGATAGCATCTCTATTGTGACACCAAAATTTTCAATCTTATTTATAACAAAATCTTTTAACCTGACGTTATATCACTTCAATGACGACACCATGAAATGCCTCCACCCAAAACATAGGAAAAAAAAGCTCTTTTACATTGGCGGTAACTTTCCCACCAAAATTAAACAAAGTTTTTATACTTACAAAAGATTTTTTTTAGAAATCTAATACAGAAGAAAATGAAGATGATATAAATTAAAAGGTAGTAATTTACCACGTTTAGAAAACCGATGTGCAAAAAAAAAAAAAAAAAGAAGGATTAACCACCACTCCAATTTCTTCCCCTTCTTTATTTTTCTCCAATTTGATTTCGATTGAGTAGGTAATGGAATTGGTGTCGAGTTTGAAGTTTGATTCACCGGATCTGGTTGCGTCCGGTTTTGAAGTTTCTGCGTTTAGTTATCGATTTTGTGGTTTATGGTTTGTGTCGATCGTTTAATTTCTTTGGTGCAGTGAACAGATTTGGGGAAAAAAGTTTTGAGGTTTATTCTTTGGTGTTGAAATGGCGAACCGGAAGGACGGCAAGAAGAATCGAAAAATTATCTTGAATCTTCTAAAGCTTCATGAGAATCGCCAATGTATTAACCGCAATGGCTTGGCATCAGGTGGATTCTTTGTTGATTCTCGCTTGTTAAAATAAATCGCCTCAATTAGTTGCCATTGATTTTTATGCTCAACTATCGAAACACACCTAATATGATGTGTCACTTACTTAGAATTCTTAGCAACTTTTTACAATGCAGTAATCAATCTCACTTATCTAATGCTATAAAGTTTAGTCAATTATCTAATGTTCTTTATTATTTTTTGTAGCCGTTAGTGACTAGAAACAATAAAATTAGTTACATCAACTTAAAAGATATATGTAACCTATTATTCTTGCATATAACCTCAATTAATTTCTTATATTCACTGTTCTATAGATATCTTACTATTAAATATATTCTTATGGCTTTAGAGGTTGTGAGTTTCTCATTTCATGATCATGCTAAGAGAGCTTGCATCTTGGTATAGTATTTAGTTATAAAGCTTTCTGATAGATTTTGTAATGTGACAAGGCATTCAGGGTAGAAGACATAAGGCATGACTATCTTGCTTTTTTTTAATTTAATCTCTCTGATTAACCTCATGTTTTGTACTATTCTACCTAGATTCTGGTAAAATAAAGAAGATAACTAGTTACTTTAACTAACGACGAACAATTAGAGTTCAATTATCATGTGGTAGCTATTTTAAGTTAGTTTCTTAAATGTTTAGGGATGAGTTATGACAAACTCAAGCATTTTTTTATCCTTAATTAGTTGTGTTATAATATATATGTAATCACCAATGGTTTCTATTGTAGAATCAGACCATTAATTGGTTCCAATTTGTGAAACTGTTTGAATTGAAGTCTATCCAAGAAATACAATTCTCCTAACATGAGTCAATAAAGGTGTATATGCATGTCACTATAACTAATGGGAAAATACATACACCAAAGCTTCTTTATCTTTGGGGGCAGACTTCTACTGCTTGTTTCTAATTTTGGAATTTCAAGATTATACAACTGCGATTCTTACAGTTAATTACTTCTAATATTAGATCCTCTCATTTTACTAGTTGCAGATGATATGCATATTAAAGTTCATATGTAATATGTGCCATGAGAAGCTCTAAGACATGAGTTCAAACCAAAATTATGAACACAAGTTAGTGTTATATAAATTGTTGAACTATTGTTAGACAGTCAGATTTTTGTGAGAGCTTATCCAGTGAACAATGCTCCAATAAGAACTGTATTCCTCTATGGAGACAGGCTCATCCTCAAGATAAGTTCCATACAACACCGAAACTATATACATAACTTTTTCGATTCTATTATATGTAGGTGGAAAGAATCTAAAAGGACTTCTTGGTCTTGGTTTAGTTGAGGTAACCATGTTTCACTCTTTTCGATTCTCTAACATATTTCACGATCTTGGTTTAGTTGGTTATGATAGGTTTTGATTGGTTCTCAATTATCTCAATCATGCGGCACTCTACACCACCACCGGTAATTATTGTGTTTCTTTCTATTCATATTAGATTCAGTGATAGTTAGATGCTATTAATATAGCTTGGTTGTTTGATGTCGTATGTGCATGTCGGTGACAAATGTTCTGTAATTTTTTTTATTTCTTCTTTTTGGTAATGAAAGCTCAATGTATTGAACACTAATTGTAAGTGCCACTCAGGTTATACTTAAAGAAACAAGAAGTGGAGTTTGTGTATGTGTTATTGTCTATACTCATTTTTTTTTATTTGCCTTGAGGTTTTGTCTTTATGCTCATAGCTTTGGAAGAATAGAAGAACAGAAGAAAAGGCGCTTGGGAAATCAACTTGGAGGTTGTCCAGTGATCTCATTTTACGGATAACTTGGGAAAATACTCATAGCTTTGGAAGAATAGAAGAAAAGGCACTTGGGAGAATATATTTTAGAGAATACAAGAATAACACGATAATTTTTAGTACTTTTGGTAGCATAATAGTTATACATTTTGCTTTTTAGTTTTAGCTATCTTATAGTACAATTGCTTAGATTAGTGATATTCTGAGAGCTGATAGGATTCTATAGATTTCTAATTCTTTTATCTTGATCATTTTTATTTATATGATATTGTAATTAAGTTTCTTCTTATATTTGAATAAATAATATTATTTTATTTCGATCGGATATCTTTTGGTATTTGTTCTCGTTCCAATTCATAAAGTAGAAATTGAAATTAAAATTATAGAATATAAAGCTTAAAATGTAATTTATAAAAAATCAAAATAATTTTTTAAATTATTAAAGTGTCATTAATAATTATTAAATCACATTTATGAGAAAAAAAAGAACTAAAAAACTATATTATGAAGGCGTTTTTAGATGTCACAATAACTTAGATTTTCGAATTTCAAATAATACCTAAAGCGGCACTTCTCAGTGTCTTTATACCGAGAAGAGCTGTTGCTACACTTGCTTAAACGACACTAAAAATCAACGTAGAGATAGATCAGATGTTGTTATAGATGGTTATTAATGACATGTTTTGATGTCCTTAAAAGCAAATTTTGTTGTAGTGTTTGTGTGTGTGTGTGTTGGCCTAGTGGTAGAGTGGTTAATGCCTGAGGCCAAAGGTCTCGGGTTCGAGTCCACCGTGTGTGAGCCTTTAAAATTTCTTTATTTAATGCTAAAAAAAAAATCCATTAACTTTGAGAAAAACCTAGGTATTTTTGGATGTAGTTATGTATGAAAAATTAAACCATAGAAATGAAGTTTTTTCGCCTATTGCTATATTTGTCTCTTTTTCTTTCTGATATATATAAATCTATTGCACCAAATATTTTCACTAATTCACTCAAAAACTAACACTGGAAATCAGTTAATTCAATTTTCTGAACTCTAATATGCTCGAATAGTTAGGCTTCCCGGTTTTAATTGATATACCATTACTTATTCCAGATAAATTAAACTTCATTGTTACATTGAAAATGTCTTGTTTATTAATTTTTCTATATGTTGGCATGTATGAAACACTATCTAACAACAAACGCTCCATATTTTAGCGGATATATTAAGAATAATCAGAAGCAAGTAGATTATACATGAAAGAATATTCATTTCCTTTGATGTCAGCAAATAATTAACGAGTTTTGAATCGACAAAGAAAGGACCTTCCAAATCCACTATATCAAATATGTTATCCTCATCATTATCCCCTTTAACCCCTTGCGGACTTGTAGTGACAGATTTATCCCACCCAACAATTGGACTAGTTGCACACAGCCACACACTCACAGACACATACATATGTATGTATAGGTTTCCGAGAATTAATGATTTTTTAGGTGGAGAGCCCAAAAATGATGTAGTCCACTCAACAACACAAGATGCATGCTTTTGTGTACCTCACTAACACTAATCTCCTCCATTTCCATGCTTGCCTCTTCTTGTATGCTTGATTATGATGTATATTTGTACATAAATATAAGGGAGATAACGTACTCACGCAAGTACGCGTGAGGATCATATTTAATTGGAAAATTTTAATCCAGTGTGATCCTCATATACTTTCTCCGTCCCCCAAATCTATTCCTGAGAATCTTCGACACGAGTTTTAATAAAAGTTGTTGAATGTATTATGAGTGGAGTAAAGATCTCATATTAGAGTAATATTAAATTAATTAGTGGTGGACCATATGTGGTAAAATGTGTAAATAAATGAGTTATTTGAAAGTAAAAAAAGAGAGATAATGGTGGGTCATGAATGATAAAATGTGTAAATAAATGATATTATTAAGGTAATAAGTTGAGAGATAGTTACCATAAATGGATATGGAGGAAATTGGAAAACGTTCCGAAAAGGAAAACTAGGAAGAAAATTGGAGGGTGATCTTACTTTTCAATTGATTCTAGTCTTCACGTATCTGCATATGAAGACGTCCCTATAGAAGGTCAACTCTATATAAATGGGGGAGTCTTGTCTAATGAGATTGGTCAAAATTCGGATTCAAATCTATATTGTAATTATATAAATAACGTTAAATAGGAAAAACCATTTGTTGTCTCCACGAGCTTAGCTCATTTGGTCAAAAGCTAGTAGATTTGAGATAACAATCAATGATCGAGTCCTGACAGTCGTAATGTGAGAGTTTCACCATCTTTAGGATGACTCATTGTGAGCACTACGCAAATATCCTCCTAGTTATTTAACCGTTGAGTTATCGTGATTTAACCATTCCATATTTCTCATGGAATTGGGGTATTGAGGGTTCTTCCTTTTTTGGGACAATGAAACGTATCGAGCAATCAAACTAAAGTTCTACCGAAATAAATAAAACTATCCTGGTCGAATTTCTAAAAGTCCTTATGCTAGGCTTCTTATCTTATAGTTCTTGAATGTTTTTTTTTAAAAAAGGTTTCGGCTAAATGCATTTTGAGGTTTCTCAATGCACTAATTTACTCAATATATACTATTATATTTGATAATATAACCGGAAAGCATTGGTTAAGGAACTAAACCCTTGAGAGAAAAAAGGAAAATGAAAAATAAAACATGTGAAATCAAATATACTTTTCATTTTTTTTGTAAGTGTCAAATTCACTTTTTCTTGTTTTTTAGTAAGCGTCCGAGTTCGTAATTTTAGAGTAAAATTATGATATACTTCTCATCTTATTCTTATTTAATATTTTTGAAATTTGACAATTGAATTGATTGTGTGGATGCATTTATCATGATAATTAATAAGAGTATAAAAATAAATTTTCATATTTCTTTAATACGTGAGCACTTAAAAAACATAGAGGTGTATTTACTTATTCAAATATCCAATCTAGGTGAAAAGTCCATGCTCTATAAAACTTGATTTTCATATATACTCTAGAATTTATTGTTGCCTCCTTGAGGTAAAACTCGGTACAATAAAGATTTCCCAGATTTTTAATTTTTTCCAAAAAATATAGGCTACTTTAAAATTCTCGGCACCTATTTTTATTCCAAAATAAAAAAAAAAATGCACTTTTTTATTCAATTCACATGCCCCTACTCAATGTCCTATAGTATCGACCAAATTATGATCACTAGCATTATTTTGGAGAGGATGTCAGTCAATCATTTCAATTAATAATGTTCAGCTGCAATTGCATCAATATCTCTTTGTCAATAAAAAAAGACCATTTACTTTATGGCAATGAGGTAGTAATTGTTTATATATTTTATTATTATTTTCTGAAGCCGCAACCTGATTTCGCAAAACTGTTAGCGGCTATTGCCACATAATACATTCAGGCTTCAGCTCGCCGCGACGGGTGAACTACTCTATATGTGATGTCCACCTGTTTATCCATGTGTCACGTGACCAACTTTTGCAGAACAACCGCCACTTTCACTATACCATTTCTCCTCCTCAATTTCTTGCTTTGGCTAATTTAACTCTTCAAAAAGCCTTGCTTTGGCCAAATTTAACTCTTCAAAAAGCAACTGGTTTAATTTCCCAACTCAAGATATATGATAGGTGAAAATTTAAGTAGATTATATTTCTGCTGTGCCTAAAATCCAGACTTAATTCAATAAAGAGGGAAGCTTTTTCTGAGCCCTTTAATTTAGGGTTCATATTCACTCCATCAATTTACTATTTCTCCAAATTAATTATCTTGCACGTCCTCTGTGTAAGCCAGTTGCAGAAAATAGAAGAAATTTTACACTGAATGACTGAAAGATATATATTTACATAAATATATAGATGTTGCCGTTCCTCGTCCAAAATTATTTACATTGCCGCAAAACTCCCAACAAAACCACTCCTAATTCTACCATATACTGGAAGAAAACCTACTACAAAATAACGAGGGTTAAATGCAGAAATCACCACCGCACCAAAATTTGAAGAACAAATGTCAATGGACCTGATCTGCAACAGCTGATTCATGAGCCTCCATGTTTCGCATCTCAACGTGTCCGCCATTTTCGATGTTTGTCTCTTCAAAATCTGCTTCGGATAAGGCACTATTTTCACTGCTTAGAGTACTACTAGTGCTGCAAGTGCTCTTACTCCGAAAGGACGACGCTCTACTCCACATCGGAGTGGCGAGGAATGTGGGCTTTTCCTGGCCGGCCATGATCACCAAAAACTTCTCCTCCATCGCCGGCTTAGCGGCGCCGTCTCCGCCGTCTGACTCCCCGGCCTCGAGGTCCCTCTCGCCGTCGTCGCCGCGGTTCTCGAGGTAGCCGGAGAGCTTCCAGTAGGAGCAGGCGAGGATCAAGAGAGCGAAAGCGATGAGACCCAGCATCGCTGCCAGCCCCCCGAAGAGGTACGGCACCGGTGAGTGCCACGGCGACCGCGGCAATGGCGAAGGCGGCGCTGCTGCTGATGCATCAAAACGTGCCATAGATATCTTTTTAATGTAAGAAGTGTTTGATTGTTTTCTTTAGTGAAGAAATATGTGAGATTTCTTTGTGCTTAGTGTGGTGTGGTTATGGAATGTGAGAGAGGAAAGGTCGCCGTCGCGGTGGTGGTGGTGGTGGTGGAGTGGGTGAATAGATCTGTTAGAAGGGAATTTATAGAGTAAAAAAGATGGTGAAGGGGGTGGATTGGATTTTGAGAAGTTGGAGCCTGACGTGGAATTTAGGTTAAATTTTAATTTGGGTGAATTATGGCGTCATTACATAAAAGGAAAAGTGGGGCCTACACCTAACAAAATATTTATTGTGGTAAGGACTTGTTTTGTTACATGATAGGAGAGGTCCATGGTAGTTGCATAATTCCACTATTAATTCTCCATAGAATAATGAATTTAATGTTTGTGCTTAAATTTGTGAAAGTTTGCATACTTAATTTTGGTCTAATCACATGAATTGTGTTTTATAGACTTATAGTTGTTGCTTCTACTTTTATTTTTGAAGTGACTTGTTACTTCTCCATAGAAAATTCAAATTATGAATTACCTATGTGTAGGAGTATATATAAATATATGAGGATCTAATATATCAATATGTTATATAAAATACTTTTATACGCTAGACATAGACATTCAGAGAAGTTGGCTGAGAGTATATTTATATAGGTCAATACGTAAGTCACGATTGATAAAACTATTTTAGGTATATATGCCCTTAATTAATTGATGTTTTAATATTATATATATCAAGAAACTATAGAAAAATGAAATTGTGCTAGAATTAGAATGTACACAACAACAAAAGTCACTGTATAATGACTCGATCATTCTTAGAGCTTCTTAAGACACTTGCTCCGCCAATTACATAGAAGTTGGTTGGAAGATTCGAGGAGAATAAATTTAATATTATAAGATACTTTAATCCGAGATGGAGTAATACCTATAAAGCAGGAATAATTTAGTGAATTTAAGGATTAAGAAAGAAGGTACACACAAATCCCATGAAGGCACGATATAGTTGTAAGATAAATGAGGAATATTTACAACTTTATTTATATTTATTTATTAGACAACAAAGTATTCGACATTTAGAAATTGGATGAAATGGATATTTACCAGACGTAACGGATCAAAAGCAGATAGTACTATTTTGCGGATGTGTTGCGTTTAGTTTGATGTGCTTGCAAGTAGTATACCTTATAAGATATATTATGTCGTGTTATATTTTATTTCAAAAGTAAATTATTGTAATGCTTAGAGGATTGAATTGGAAGATGTAAAAGTTATATATTTGTGAGATAAATGACTGAAATATAATGATTTTGTCTGTCAAAATAAGATAATCATATTAAAGAAAACGCAGTTGAAGTCTCTTACTTTATTGAAAGGAGGTGATACACATCTAATTTCAAATAAATAAGAAGTATTTTAAAATAATTACTAAATAATAATTTAGAAAAACTATAGACTATAAAACTCAAATCAAACTACATACTCCTTTGATTTTGTTGTGAAAAAGCTCCAGTGATCAACTGTTTTTAACGTGAATCAGCTTCAAGAAATTGTACAGTACAGTACATCAACTTTTGACGGCCGCGATTTCTTTTGAGATCAATTATTTATTTTTATGGTGTTGAGTCTGTCTCGGTGCCGTCTTAAATTCTTCGAACCCTTTCTAGCTTTTAATTCTTTAGTATTATTTTGTTTGGTATATATATATATATATATATATAGAGTTTAGTTCAAATGAGAACCATTCTTATCCTAAAAACCAAGAACCAAATGAATTAGTTATGAAAGTTGATGAATCCGTTGAAACTTAATGAATTCAACAATTCGAATTTTTCACCGGGTTCAAATCCCATGAGGACGAAAATTTTATTTTTTGGATTCGAAACTTTACCGTGGATTCATCAACTTTCACTTGTGAATTCATCATTTTTGGTTCTCATGTTACTCACAATAAAATGGTTCTCACGTTAACTCTCTATATATATATATATATATATATATATATATATATATATATATATATATATGAGTTGAGTTATTATAAAAATCTTTGTTATTCTATAAGCGTGAGAACGATTGTATTCTCCTTGAAAATTCTTGCACTAAACAAAAATATTTGAATTTTCGCTCTAATGAGATTCAAACTCGGATGGTGCACAATGCACTATTCCAACAAGTGATACATCATCATTGATCTTTACAATATAATGACTGAAAATGGTTCTCACGTTCTAACTTTAAATAATGTTTTTATTTGAATATGTGTAGCAACCAATATAATTATATAGTATTGTATAGTGAAAAAATAGAACTCTACTATTAGGACTTATCACATAATCACAAAAATAAAAATATTGATAATCAATAAAATAGAATTATAATTTATTTAGACTTTTAATTTGATAATATACATTCAAAACTATGATACTAGATATTGTGGAAGATGAATTAAACTTCATCTTTTTCTAACCATGTTAAGACTTTGTACCAGGCAAAACTAATATTTTATTAATATCTTGTAAGATGTAGACATGTAGGTCATTTTCCACCACAAATAATATTGAAGATTTACTCATAGCATATTTTATCATTATACTATTGGATGAATCTACATTTTTTCATCGAGTGTCTTTCCAATGAGATGCAGGTTCATATGAATTAACTTTCGATATAAAAAAGTTGGATAGTCTAAAGGCATAATTAATCCAATAATGGATAAAGTTAGATGACTCATTAATTTAAAGTCAGACGCAATCTCCTAGTCCTGTAGACAACCTTTACCCACTTCTTCAACCAATTAATGTTGCATTAGAATTTCTCCTCAGTTTCGTCCAATAAAATTTTATAGTCTCAAAAATTTGTTTATAGTTTTCTTTTTCGATACATCCTTTAATTTGTTTCTTTATCATTTTTAGTAACTACTATACAAAATACTCTCCACTTATTACTATTAACAAAAATTTTATTTATATATTATACCACTCATAGCCTACCACTATCTATATTTATTATCCTAAACAACACCACTTATTTACACATTTTATCACTCATGGTCCATCACTAATTAATTTAAGATTACATAAATGTAGGACCCTTCACTCACAAAATACTCCACAATTTTTATTAAAATTTGCCCCAAATATTCCAATGAACAATTTTTTGGAACAAAGAGAATATTATATTCATATTCTAACAAGTAACAGCATCAATCTATATACTGTTTTTTGCTAGATCGTAGTACTAATGTATGAATGCATCATCGTAACAGCATAAATAGTTATTTCAATAAATTGTACATAATTGAAACTAATAGAAAACACGTACGCAGCAGAAAATTGTTTGGGGACAGGGCTATTGATCAAATTTTAAATATGGGTACAGGGAATATATAAAAAAATTATATGGTTTTGTGAGGCGGGAGCTGGCTTGAGCTTACACCAGCCTCCAATGGAAATCTTATATAAGATCGTTATTTAGATTAAAATTTGTAAAACGAGTCTAGATATTTATAAATATACCATTAAATAAAAATTTATATATATATTTTTGATTCGTCTTATAAATTTTAACATGTGACAATCTTACATAAATTTATTATGAAAAAACACATCATAGAAACTGATATTTGTTGCGATTCACTCATTAACAATCATAAGATGGTTGCCGTTTTATGACATACACGTAACAAATTAATGCCTAAAACGACACCAAACGGTTCCAAGCTGATGTAGATGAATTAGTATAATCAAATATAAGCAGACATATTTTCGTAATACCTTTATTTTCGCCCTTAACTTCACGTTATTTTCGTAATATCTTTATTTTCGCTCTTAACTTTACGTTTGTTTCTTTCAATTTAGTGCTTTTTCTACTCCTTTTTGCTACTGATTTAACTGTTTCTCTTCTTTTGGTTTGTCGTTTTCTTCTACTTTTCCTCCCCCATCTCAAATTGGAAATTTATCTCCTTCAATTCCAAGACAATAATTTCTCATTTCTTCAAAATCGTGAAATTTTCTTTAACTCAGCATTTGCTTTCCAGTTTTGGCTATCAATGTTGAATTCTTTAAAGTATATATAATATCCTTTCATTGCTGTTTATCTTCGCAATTCTTTTCCACTTTTTTATTCCCCAACTTCTAAATATAAAAGCAATATGTTGATAGACGACGTAAAGGTTTTGATATTAAAAAAATACCGGTATCCACAAATCAGTTTTTAAAGTATACATATTATATATTAGTTGGTACAATGAAAAGCTCGGCATTACTATAATATAATAATATTTTAATTAAAATGAAGAAATTTCAGGACAAGACAATCTTGACTTATTTAAGAAGTAGTAGACCCATTTAAGCTTTACTTAAAAAGAGGAAAGGAATAAAAAATAAAGCATAAGGAAATCTAGGGCAAACTTTATTATTGAAATTAAAATTATAAAAGCAAACATTTATTCTAACTTCTAAGACCGGAGAAATATGATATACATAGATACGTGTCTATCTAAACTCCAACACTACGCAGAGTATAATACAGTATTTAATAACTCGAACTGAATTACGATAATATATGTACGTGTGTATTACCATGAATCTGAGCATCTTTGATTCTCGCCGTTTGCGGTGGCGCCCACCACTCCGCCACCACTACCGCGTCGACGTACACGCTAAGGACAATTTACATATTCCTTTTCCAAAAGATACGTCCGACTTTAATTGATAAAAAAAATCATGAACCCCACCACTATATGATTAAATTACACTAATTAATTAATCGTAAGCACCTAAATTGAGAATAATCTATTTTATTCTTAGAGATAATCAGAGCCCACTACAGGAGAATTGACACACAAATCCAAAACCGAATCCCACTTCATAGATTGATTTAATTAAGCTAGCTACTTAAAGTACGATTAATGTTACCAATATAGTTAATTAGCCCCAATAATAATTGATTAATATATCCCCTGTCAGCGCTTACATAATGAGGGTGTTTGGCTAAGCTTATAAGCTCTTTAAAACAGCTTATAAGTTGTTTATGAGCTTATATTCGCTGCAAAGCGTTTGACAAAATAAGCTCCTAAACGAATTTATAATTTGTGAAAATAAGCTCCAACAAATTATAAGCTCCCCTAAAAATAAGTTGGTCAATCCTAACTTATTTTTTTATAAACTTATAAGCAACCATGAATTTACCAAAATAACCTTATTATTGTTCGTTATTTCCTACACATACACTATCAACTTCACATCTCGTCAATTTTATCTCTCTAACTATAATTTTCTCTCTTTAACTCACGATTATTTCTCTATCTTATAAGATCAATTATCCAAACACTTTAACAACTTATAAGCACTTGAGACATTACCTCTTATAAGCTCTTGAAACATCTTATAAGCTCTTAGAGCTTATAAGCTCTCTAAAATAAGCTTAGCCAAACACCCCCAATATGTGGTTTAACAAACACATAACTTCACCATTCTCTAAATTACGTATTACGGGATTAGATTAATAGATTAAAATAAAATAAAAGATTCTGAGTCTGATGCTATATTTTTGTTATCATTATAAAACTAAAAGATAGTTTCAGTACATATATGCAAAGTAATTCTCCAGTAAAGGAGGGCAGTATAAGCTATTAAATATTTTACGTATTTAGAATTTGTGGTCACCTAATAGCACTCCACTTAAATTAGTGCACCCAAAATATCTGGAGTAACATTTAATAATTTTTTTGGTCAATTAATACAGAAATTTTAAAGGCTGCGTCACGGTGGACTCGAACCCGAGACCAAAGGTCTCGGGCATTAACCACTCTACCACTAGGCCAATACACACACACAACATTTAATAATTTGTAGCCAAACAAAGTGACCTCGCACAATTCAGAACTCCAGATAGTGCAAAGAAGCAAATTTTTAGTTATAAAAATCTAAAAGTTGAAATTAAATTAGTCTAGAAAGACATAAAGAACTGTGGGGTTAGTCGATTTTAGATAAACAACGACTTAGAAAGTTTAACCAAAATTATAATTGACTGTTTAATTGTTCCCCTAAGTCAAGTAAAAATGATTAATTAATAAAATTAAGAGTCCAACTATTTATAAATTATTTTGAGATGGATTATTTTGAAATAAAGTTAATAACCATCTTAATAATGCAATACTTCTTAAAATACCCATTGGAATGGGTTCTCCACTAAGCTGATGACTTTAGTTGCTCAAACAAATTAATTATAATTAAGGGGGTTACCACCACCAATAATTATGGCTCTTTGGCTGCTCTCATTTTCCCTAGCTAGCAGCTTTCCATATCGTCTATCACCATAATTATTATGAGCACTTCATTATAGTATTGATTCATACATCATTGTCTACTTAAAAATAGTTAAGACTTGTTGTGCAAGAGTGAGACCTGTTACAAATTTTCACGTTTTAATTTATACTTATTTAATTTCGATTATTTGAGAATAAATTCTTGAACCAAAATGAGATCAGATTATATCTATTTACCATATGTGAGACATTTCTGTATGTTGTTGTCTCTTACATACTCTACTATTGTTCAATTACATACTTCATCTATAGTAACCAAGAATTTACTACTCCCTCCGTCCACGATGAGTGTATCACAATTGTCTTATTCGGTATTATTAAAAAGTGTATTTACTTTCTTTCTTAGGACACTATTTCCTTATTATTCAAACTACACTCATCAATAATTTTATTAAAATCCACATTGTCCACAAGTGAAACACTTTTTGTGAACGAAGGAAGTATTATTTTTGAACTTTGATTTAAAATAACAACTTAAAAAGTAGAAGATGTATAGTAAGTATCATAGTGGAGAAAGCACTAAAGAATGGTTTTCCTTTAAGGTGGTAGTTTCATTTGGAACCTTAGTTCTACCCCAAAAGCTAAGTGCAAATTTTAATGCAAGCAAAGTAGTCTAGACCTCATGGTACACTTAATAGGATAATGTTGGGACATCTTGGTACAAGAGCAATAACCACACACACTCATTCCTATATATATATATATATATATATATATATATATATATATATATATATATATATATGTGTGTGTGTGTGTTTCTGTGTGTATAATCCTAATCTACTGAGGTTCTTATCTCATTCTCTTAAAAGAAACGAACATTGAGTTAAGATATTAATTATTCAGATCTCGTACTACCTTTATCGTAGTTCACATTGCATTATATATACATCATTTTCAATTAGTGTGGTTACTTAATCACAATATATATTTACTGATATTATACGAGCGAATGCTACTTGCTAAAGAATATTCGCAAATACAAGTGATTGTATCTATGTATTAGATACAATTACTTATGCTTTGTCATTATAAGAGAAGATAAAACAATTTATTATATCAGTAGTAAATAGTAATGATTTTTCAGAACATTAGTCTCTAATATGTTTGTCTAATTACTATTAATTGAAGATTGAACAAAGGGTGGGGTAGTTAGGTGATTAATTGATGTGTTTCGACAGAACTGATGATTTGATTAATCTATGTAGGTTTTGATATTCTCAACTACTCGTTATGACTGGGGTGGCCGTCACGAGATGACGAAATAAATATGACTTTAGATTTTATAAAGCTATATAATAATCGAGTTTAATATATTTCTATATATATATTTCGATAATCAACTTTATGTTAGGCTTCGTTCTCATATTGCTGATCATATAATTATTGTTTTGATATTTATGTTTTAACGACAATCCCAGGATATTTGTTTGAAAATCAGTATTAAGATTAAAGTAAAAAGTAAGCATGCTAAATATAAAACAAAAATATATTATATAAAAGCATGATTAAAATTACAAAGAATTAGAGATATTTTTCCTTGAAAATAAAATCTAAGATCTTATATCTAAACCTCATCTTTAAAATGTTACTAACATCTCGACATGCTAGGTTGCACAATAGTCACTCTTTCTCCAAAGCATTAATAGCCCATGATTTTATTTATGATCAAAAATACATTTTGTGACTACCGTTTTCAGAAGAAAATCTTTCTGAACTGAACAAAATGATTTCAAATCATTTTCTAAGGTCATTTCGCATAAAACTAATATACTATTGGGTATTTAAGTAATGGGAGTCTAGCTTTTTGCACTTTATTATTATTATGTGCGACATTAAAGATCAAGATATTATTATAGTGGGAATTAGATTTGTTTTTGAGGAGAATTGCAGAATATCCAAGTTTAGATACCAAAAACAGTGGTAGTGGGACGTGAAGTATATCTATGTTGCAAACTATTCTAATATTTCATTGTTATGCTCCCGAGTCCCGAATTCAGGAACACTATTGGCGTAGCGCATTATCACGGCGTGTAGAAATTAAAGATTTAAGTGAATAGATAAATATGAAAATAATGTAAATGTTAAAAGTGGTTTATTAAGAAAAAAAGTTGGCGAAATATATGATATAAAATGTACAATTTTTAACTGAAATAATCCAAAACTGTGTGTGGGTACAAAATGTTAAAATCACTAAAATTGAGAACTGACTAAGTTATCAAATTTGACAAAAACCCTTAGCAAAGGCAAAGTTGTAGCCCGAAATGACAAATCAAAAGAGAAATAGAACTCTAAGGTGTTCTGTGGTTGAAGTTTTTCAACTGACGGATATCGATATATAATTAGTGTTACGTGAGTCATCTGCCTTTCTAGGCAGCAATACAACTTTCTTTCTAGGTCTAGGTATATCTGAAAGCTCTAATTCCCTATATATAGGGGAAATTTCCTGTAGTTAATTGTTCTCTTCATAGATCGATGAACCGGGCTTGTTTGCTATGTTGCTTTGCTGGATTCTAGGTTTGGCAAGGGCTTTTTCGAAATAATCCGAAGGGTTCTTTGCTTGCATATTTGTCCTCCCCTTGGATTCTATCTGTGGAAAGGGTTTCTTCGATCTTTTCTTCCCTTGTTTTGAAGGATTTCTGAGTCTATGCCGGAAGAAGAGGCTTGTTCTTCCCTTTGGTTTAAATCAAGTGGAATTTCTTCGCTTAATTGAGCTTTACATTGTATTGTACGTGTACTTGGTGGCACAGAACACGGAAGAGAGTCCACTACGAAAGGATCTAAGTGTTTATCAAATTTGACAAAACTTGGGTGAGCGTCCATGCACTACAAAATTTGACAAAACTAAGTGTAAAGTTTATTTAGATTTGAAAAAATATAAACGTCTGCCCTACTAAAAAAAGGATAAATGTCCAAAGATAATATCTTGTGAAGGTATGCCCGATCGAAGTCATTTAAGATGATTTTTTTATATACTAGTTGACAAGGAGGGATCTACATAAAGACTAGGGTTGACTAAAGTCCGCCCTCAATTTTTTTTTAATAGTTATTAGCATTTTAATGGTGTTAGCTGCCCTTTGCCGTCGTCGCAGTTGGATAGTGTAGTCCAACGAGAACTTATTGTTGGTTTGGGTTTGAGTGTTGCTCTGAAAGAAGAGAAGATGGTTTAATGAGGATGAAGAAAAGAAAAGCAATGAAAGAAGAAGGAAGAAGAAGATGAAGGGATCACCACGGGCTTTGTTCAATTAGTTAAGAGTTAGTAGATTCGGAACAAGAAGAAGATGACGGCAAAGTAAGAGGGAGGAAAGAGGTGCGGCCCTAGGACAGAAAATTAGTGGATATTTAATGGCGAACATGGGGTTGTGTTCTCAATTCTCACAAATAATCTTGTTTTTTCTTTTTCTTTTTTCTTTAATGTCAAATTCATTACTAAATTTTAATTTTCAACATGTAGAGATATTTAAATTATGATAGTTCATACTCATATTATTTAAGAAAAATCTCATATCATTCTTTTTCCTAATGCAAAAAATATAGTTTTAAAAATTATAATTGCTAGCTTAATTTGATTTATTTGTATCTTTATTAACTAAATTTAAAAAATTAGTTTTAAAAATACACATAAATTACATATAATATTTCATGTGGAAAAGAGTTGAGACTTGAGTTTTTTCTTTATCAATTGTTTGAGATAAAAAAAATATATGATGTTAGTATCACATGGTTGAGAAAGAGTTTAAATAAGAACTAAAAATATATATTTGTAAATATCTAAGATGACATTTCTTTATAATCAATATTATATTAGTCAAAATCAATTATTAGTCTTGATAAATACAAATTTGACTTTTAAGATTTTGTATTCTTCAAAAATAACGATTTTAAATTTTAGTGATTGAAAATTTACAAAAAAAAATCTGTTAAATAGATGAAAATATCATTTTTATCTAATTTGGTGAGGCAAGAAAAAGAAAGTGATGGTATGCCATCAAAATGATGTCTTTACTAAATAAAATAGTGACATAAGAAATTAGTTGAAATAATATTAATTAACTAACATGTCTATATATAAACAAATAATTAAATGAAAAAATTGATTGTTACACGATTATTGCATCCGCCCCTGCTAGTTGATATGTCACTGCTACACTCTTTCTCACTTTTATTTTAAAGTACATGTTTGTATATTTGATTTGGCTCTACTAAACTTAATCTAAATTTTAAACTTATAATTTGATATATTTGAGTAAAGGCACACACACTTTACACACACCGATATTCCAGTAGTTTGCGGGTCTCCATTCATCTGACAAAATCACAAGCAGTTAAAAAGAAGAAGAATACTAATAATAATAATAATAATAATAATAATAATAATAATGATAAGGGACATCGATATATTAAATTTTGTATATTTCACACCATAAATTTCAAAAGCAGTCATTGATTGGTCATTGGAGTGTCCCGTCGTTATTACACTTGTATAAAGATAGTAGGCGCAAGTGTTCATTTTGAAATATCCAAATAATATAATTGTAAAGGCAAATAAAATAAATACAATCAAAGAGCAAATACCCTTATTCAAATTTCACATTATTATGTTCTACTTCTGTATTCCGTGTATCAGTGGACCTTAAGCCTAAACTATAATTCCATCATTACAAGTATAAGTTATAATATGAAATAAAATTAAAAAATGATAGAAAATAGAATCTTGTACGACCTATAAAAAGGATTTATTAAGACTAGGGACGTTAATCTAACGGGTTAACCCGAATAGATCGATAACCTGATATGGGTAGGATTAAAAATATTAGCTTGAAAAATTTCAGTTTGAAAAATTTCAATTTGAATGACCTATAACCAAATAGCCCGAACCTGAATCTACTTGCCCAAAAATCGAGTAAGTTGACCCGAATAATTGAAATTTTCCTCGTCACATGATTTTGAAACTTCATTACTTTCTTTTAAACATTAATATAAAAAGATCTTTTTCAAATACTTGCAGAATGTGTTTTGGTTAGTATTTGAAAGTTATCATTTTACGTATTTTTCTTTTTAATCAATGCTTAATAAAAATATTTGTTATAAATATATGATTATAAAATATATATATATATATATATATATATATATATATATATATATGTGTGTGTGTGTGTGTAAATAGATAGATAGATATGATTGGGTTCCGTAATACCATGTCCTTAAGTAGTATGTAATACTCAATCTTGACCACAAATTTTGAACACGTGGACCATCGACACGTGACAACTCATTTTTACATAGGGCGGAAACAGGAAGACATCCGGCATGTGATGGGTAAGGAGTCAACAAGCACGGGTGTCTACAGGTGCTAGGTATTGGGCGTCATAACAAAACACAAAACATACATATAAAATAATAAAACACACTAAATGTTGATCAACGAGCATTGGGTGCGCTCGTGCTCGCTGGGAGTGCGCCTCGAGGGTGTGAACATAGCCGAATTAAAGAAATAGGGGCCTAAGGCTAAAAAGAAACTACATACAATTTTTTTAATGAAAAATCATTTCATCTTTCTTGCTTTTTCGTTATATTCATTTCAATTTGAGTTTTGTAAAATGAAGAAATGAACTAACACAATTTATAGGCTTCATTTACACTTTAAATTTGGAAGTTGTTTTTCTTATTTTTTGAATTGGAAATTTAGAAAGTATTAGATAATTTTACCTTAATTGTTGTGATATATAGATAGTACCTAAAATTTGAGATTTTTGTTATTCTCAAAGCATAAATTGGGATTTTCTAGTAGCATTCATATTTTTTTTGGTCAATTTTAGAGGTGGCAAAATGGGTGGTCGGGTGGCTCGCCCGCCCATCGAACTTCGGGTACTATCTGGCCGGGACCCACCCGCACATGATGCTACCTGGTTGAAAAATCGAGCCCACCAGCCATGTCACAGCCACCAAGCTTCGGGTTAAACCCGTCGGGTAAAAATATGACACTTTTTTTTGTCCTTTTAGTAGCTTTAATATAATACTTAAGATATTTACTATTTAGGACACTTAAAAGTGTCATATTAAAGGAATTACAGTGGATTTTAAAATGGGGACACTTTTAAGTGTCCTATTAAATGTACTAATTAAGTAAATTATAGTGATTTTTAAAATGAGGACACATAAAAGTGTCATATTAAGTGTAATAATGCGGGCGGGCTTTTTAGCCCGGAAATCCCGGGCTTTTTAGTCCCAAAGCTCGGTTGGCCCGACGGGCCATCTTGGCGGGTTTTTTAGGCCCGACTTTTTTCGGGCCTATAATTTTCGAGCCCAACCCAGCCCTAACCCCAAGTACCCCGGGCCCGGGTCGGCCCATCGGGCCGGGCCTATTTTGCCAGCTCTAGTCAATTTAATACAGAAATTTTAAAGGCTGCATTACAGTGGATTCGAACCCGAGACCTTTGATCTTGGATATTAACTAGGGGTGGGAAACGGTTCGGGTTCGGTTAACCGCACCGATTTTTTCGGTTAACCGAACCGAAATTTTCATAAATTTAATAACCGAAATCGAACTGTTTATTAAGTTCGGTTAACCAAAAACCGCATCGGTTAGTGCGGTTCGGTTTTCGGTTAACCGAAAAATCGAAAAATTGCTTGGAGATTACATGAATTTATAAGAAACGACATGTCATAAGATACAACTTTGCAATCATATGTGTAAACTTTTCAAATTTTAATGTCCATAAAAAAATTCATCCAATATTCATCAATAAATCAAAGCAATCAACATCAATCCATCAACAAATTATCATGTTCATGCAATGATAATTTGATACATTAGAGTAATTTGATACATTAGAGTAATAGGGTTTAAATTTAATTAATATTAGTAATTAATTTTTATAGATTTATAAAAAATTAAAATAATTAATAAAATAGAAAAGATTTTCGGTTTTTCGGTTAATAACCGTTCGGTTATCGGTTAACCGAAAACCGAAAAAAAATAAAATATTATACCATAAACCGAACCATAAACCGAATATGCGGTATCGGTTAACGAACATGCACGGTTTCGGTTCGGTTCGGTATAACCGATAACCGAAAACCGTTTCCCACCCTAATATTAACCACTCTACCACTAGGCCAACACACACAAGAATATTCATGTTTTTATATAAAATAATGTCGTTAGTTTGAAACCGTGAAGAGATTATTCCTTAAGTTTCAAATCATGAAAAAATAATTAGAAAAAAAAATATTAAGGAGGTTGAACAACTACCGTCAAGTAAAAATTAAGTCTCGAATCATGAAAAAATAGTTTTACAAAAAAAATATTAAGGAAAGCCGAACAACTGACCTCGAATATATAAATAGCCATAAGGGACTTACCACTACACTATACTCTATATATGTTGTGAAACTAAGATAGATAAAATTATGTATAAAAATATATATATACGGACATACAGTAAAACCTCTATAAATTAATACTCGATAAATTAATAATCTCTCTAAAATAATAAAATCTTCCGGTCCCGACTTGGGCCTTTGTAAAAAATCATCAATTTCGATAAGATAATAAAATAATAAGTTTTCATAAAATCCCTTTATAAATATTAGGTCCCATCAAAACTCTAAATTAATAATTCATAAATATTACAAAAATTATAAATATTATGGTAATTTGCTAAAATATGAATCAATTGTTACTTGATTTTTCTTAAAATTTAAATCTAATTGGATTTCATCCTAACTTTTTAATGGTGTCAAGAGTTCGGTGTCGAGTTCTCTAGTGCAACAAAAATTGTGAAGAGTTGTTGTCGCTCAAAGCCTCCTTTCTCGTGATCGGTTCAGTGATCGAGTCATCTTCACCTCGTCATTGGTAGGATCTTCAATAATATCAGCAACAATTTCCTCTAAATTTTGAACCATTGCACATTCATCATTTTCGTCCGGATAGTCCACCAGTTTGTTGACGTCCATTTTATTGCGATAACCAACATCCTTGATCATATTCTCAAGCTCATGTAGACTTTCTTCAAAATTTATCTCACTTGAGTCGCGTGAGATTTCTTCATTTGAACGGATTTTGCAATGCCTAAAGCAATTTGCTATTGACACTTGAGAAACATTGGTTGTCCAAGCGGAGACTGCAAAATTGATGGCATCTAAAACATTAATCTTTTCAGGATTAGGTAGCTCCAACTCATGACCTTCCAATAGATTTTTGTAGAATCTCCTACGATAGTGCATCTTGAAAACTCTAATTATTCCTGCATAGTGCATCTTGAAAACTCTAATTATTCCTGCATCACATGGTTGAATCTTTGATGTCATGTTAGGTGGCAAAAAGAATAGCTCAACATTCTGTAACCCTTCAATGTTTTTTGGATGGGCTGAACAATTGTCAACCATCAACAAGATTCTTCTACCATTCATTTTGTGATCAAACCACCGAACATATTCTTCAAAAAGCACACTAGTCATCCATGCCCTCTTGTTGGCACGATAATGACAATTGATGTTGCTCATGTTGATGTTTTTGAAGCAACGAGGCTTTGTATATTTTCCAATAATCCACAAAGGAATTTTTTCTGAACCATCCTCGTTGCAACAAATAACAACTGTAAGCCTCTCTTTGTCTTGATTTCTTCCCTCAAGTTGCTTGGTTGCAAGAGAGTGATCAGCTTGTAAACTGTAGAAATGCACTGTTTCATCCAAATTAAAACATCCTTCATGGGAAATTGGTTTATTTTTCCCTTATGGCCTCAGGTTTCATTTTCACGCCCTGCATGTCAATGAACCACTTTCTCCAAAACGACGGAATGATTTAATACCATGTCTAACTTTGAATTTTTCAAGCCAACCTTGAGAAAATTGATGTTCAGGATACAAAAGCTTCATTGTCTCCTTTGCTTTCTCCAAAATAAACTCTCCGGTCATGTTGACTCGATATTGGTACTGAAGAAACCATTCATAAAGAACCTTCTCCATATCCGGATATTTAGTCGATTTGTGTCGCTTAATATCTCCACCCTTCTCAAAGTTGGCTGAAAGGTACTCGATGATCTCTTGAGAGTGTTTGATATTGTACTTGACTAACTTTCAAACGATATTTTCTTCAATCCACTCTTGTAAATCTTTTGAGTGCATGGGATGATCTCTTATACTCACATAATGCTTTACGATTTGATCATTCATGTATGATTTTGTGATGCCTTTTAGATGAGAAGACATAGTTGAGACTTGGGTGTTATGAATTATTTTATTTCCATATCGAGATTTATATAGTATATGTTTCCTTTATGATGCATGAATATATTTAATTGACAATGAATTGATACATGTATGTAATTGTTAATTGTATACAATAAATTTATATTATACATGAATATATTAAAGTAGATACACAATGAATTGGTTGTTGATACATGAATATAATTAATTGAAACATAATAAATTCATTTATTTTCAATACATGTACCAAATTTGCTGAATTTAGAAAGTCTCTCTTTAATTAATAAATTATTAATTTATCGATATATTAATATCTCTAAATTAATAAAATTCCATAGTCCCAAGGATATTAATATATAGAGGTTTTACTGAATCCAGAGACCTTAATTTCATTGGAGCCTAAGGCAGTCACTTCGGTTACCTCATGGTCCAGTCGGCCCTATGTGCGAGCGTACCAAAAAATACAAACATACACGTAAAATTAATAATAAAAACATGTATGTTAGCCAACGGATGTCGGGGGAGGGGGGGTGCATGAGCGCGTGCTGGACTTGCGTTTCCAACATGCTTTAAAATCAAAACTTATATCCATATTTGTGTTTAATTACATGTATGTTTGTATTCATATATTTACATAAGTCTGTTCAGAATTATATGTATAGTTTGTTTTCTGTATCACATAACAAATAAAATTACCAATATATCTTTATTATGATGAAATTAGTGATTTTTTTTTTTTTGAAAAAAACCGAAAAAATCTTTACCATATCATTCATAAAATGAATGGATGAGATTGAGAATACATACTACATAGATTTAGATACTATATGATCTCTCCTATATATATATATATGTTTTTTCCTTAAGCTTTCTTGCTCGATTACCTCGACAAGCTAGCCCGAAATTCGATATTTTAGAGTTAGGATTGAAAATTGTTAGTTAAAAAAAATATCAATCTGAATAGATTGATCCAAACTCGAATGGATTGGTCCAATTGATATATCTAATTAAGACTTCACAATTTCTGCAGTTTAAAAAACACCAAATTCTGCAGTAAAAAAAAATAGCAAAAGGCTTAGAAACAGAAGACGCATATGTAGTTGCAAATATGAAATAGCTCTCCATCTTATATCCATAAACATGAAATGGAAAGATTAGTTGCTGTCTGCGTCTCTCTAGGTCTCGATGAGGCACAAAAATATTTATCTGATACGATAAGAAACAACAGTTAAAGCAAAAGGCGAAGCCTCGCAACAAAACAAAAGGTCATTTCGATTTTTGTATGTTGTCCTCATTTCAGCTCACCTTATTCCCATCACCATATATACTAACGAAACAAACATTCATAATGAGTTGAAGAATAAATATCAACTTTTGGAAAGAGAAAAGTTGATATTAACTCCATTTATTGCATCGGATTACTTTCTATAGATGGCTTGAATCGGATTACTTTCTATCCCCTGGCCCTACCTACTCAAAACTCATAATTCCCCATTTATTCAAATCCGATTAAACTAGTGAGACTTGAGTTGAACTCGTATCCCTACTAGTTCCCTCTTGCAAGATAAACTAGATTTCTGCATTGTTATTATCCCTAACACTGATAAAATCACTGTCAGAGACTCAGAGCTGGGGTGAGCTCAAACACACCTTTGCACCTATTTTAAATTATTATATGTTAATTTTAAAATTCCACCCAACTAACCTTCGAACAAAGTAAAAATCAACGCTGGTTATCAAAGGTGGGCAAACCCTCTATATTGGGCTCGATCGTAAATTGATGAAATTCGAATTTATTGTTTTTCAGAAATCTACCTACTCTCTTCCAAAAAAGAAAAGAAAAACGTCCTACCTACTCTTATTGCTAGGGTTCCTCTAAAATGATTTATATTTGTATATCAAAACAAAAATAATATATATATATATATATATATATATATAAATTATTAAGTTATTCTTAGAAATAAAATAAGGGCATTATAGATATATCAAAATTTGGGAAAATACCATAGTAATTAGAGGGATGGTACGAGCGATTCACCTAAAAGTATTCTATTTAAATAATATATACCTATATATATCTTGTCATAATTTTGAAGAATTCTATATGCAAAAATATTCTTATCTGATATCAAATATGTAGAACCTATAGACCTCATAAAATACTAACAATAGATAAATATAATATATCATGTTATAATATTACCCTTAAATCAAATATATAATATGGATACAAAATGCAAATCAAATATTGTAATATTAACAAGTCTATTTTATAATAGGTATAGATAATAGATTTATTTGAAACTTCAACAGTTTGATCAATTTTTTTCTCACTCTCAAAATTTCTATCCAGAAAACTTATTTCACTCCAAAGACTCTAAACGCAGACGCCTTCACTTCCCAATGGAAAATTTTGAATTTTAGCCCCCTTCATATTTATATTTATGGGTTCGTCAACGAATAAAATTGTAATATCCCACCGACCATCTAGGTCGAGACAGAGGGATATCACGGGTTATGAGTGGAATAAGAAAATGACAAGGAAAAACGAAGGAAGATAGTCACACATATAATATTATATTTATGTTGAAGTAATATAACATATATGTGTTAGAACATCAAACTTATGACGAGATCCTAGCGAACATACAACTTAAAAGAGAATTAAATTTGAATAAATAGAGAAATAGTCAAAATATTAACACAAGAATAGGGTGGTGCAAATGTCATCTCAGATACAGGGGCCTATGCGTTTTTTATAAAGCAACTCGAAAATGGAAAGCAAACACTTGACATTGTCACTACCTAGGTTTATAGCTTCAGGAAGATATTGGAAACTAGACTATCAAGAGTTTTGGATGGTTTGACCGGTCAATGCCCAAGTGCTATAGTCGTCTCGCTCGACCATGCTAGCTCCTCAACCCGAAAACATTTGAAAGAGAGCCAATGAGTACTAGCGTACTCGATGGGATCTAGTACCCATTTTAATAAAGAACGATTCATAGCGGTTGAAAAGTGCATCCTAGGGAGGTTTAAAAATAAAATAATTTATCCCTATATATGCAAAACATAGTTTTCTCGAGCGAGCTCGATCGCGATATCTTCCTTACTCGTCACATCGTGCTCCTCCATGGACCATGGGAAACAACGTTCCACTAATGGACTCTTCGCCAAGACTAGGGAACTTTGCAAGTTCATCGGCCGGACTTCCGTGTACACTACCTCACCAAGATTTTAGCTTGAGGCACGATCGTTAACTATTCCCTAGGCCGTCAGAACGGTTTAACCGCTCCAAGGTCGACCAAGCAATGAGTATAAAAACAGCATGCAATTCTCAATTTCAATAGACATCTTGGGGCTTAATAACCCAAAATACACTGTAGAAAATAAATCCCACCTGACACCGGAGTGGTACCAACAAACTTGTCTTACTTGCACACCTCCATTGGTTGTCTTGGGTGAATCTTAACAAGTCCTACAAGACAAATCTAGTTTCTTTAATATATATACTAATAAAGACACTACTACAAAAACCACTTTTCTCTACACCTTATAGACTACGCTTTTTCGTGAAAAGCGTAGTCTATAGGTATAGACTACGCTTTTGTATCAAAAGCGTAGTCTATATCTTAATTTTTGAGTATAGACTACACTTAACAAAAGCGTGGTGTATGTGCGTAGTCTATAGTGGGTATAGACTACGCTAAAAAGCGTGAGTGTATGTGCGTGTTTTAATAAAAAAGCGTAGTCTATGTCATAAATAAAAAAAAAAAAAAAAAAATACAGGGGTGAGATTCGAACTCACCACCTGTGAGTTTATTAACATATCACTTAACCATTTTCACCAACAACTCACATTCTCTCATACTTGAACTTTATTTATATATTATATATATAATATCTATTAACAAATACAACTAAAGACTAAACTAAATCTTTGCAGACAAAACTCACAAAACAAAGTGAAATCCATGATATCCATCTCTTCGCTTTCACCCCCAAACCACAAACCCTAGTACCCTACCCCCACGTCGCCGCCGCTCAACAACCCGACGCTTGCACTCGACAACCCGACGCCGCAGCTCAATACCAGCCGCCGCGTGCGCATTCAATACCCTCGACGCCTCCTCGCTATTTCAAACGTGAAATTCATCTCTCTTCGAGATACCCCAAACCACAAACCCTACCCCCAGCTCAACACTCCGACGCCGCCCGCCGACGCCACCGACGCCTCCTCGCCATTTCGTTTTGAGGCGGATGACATTTTCTTGTCAAGCGTACTACTTTCATTGGCTTCAAATATTTTCCTATTTGGTTTTGTGCATAAATTGATAGGGCTAATTTCTTGATTCCTCCATGATTTGTGCGATGATTCGCTTTTCAAAGTAGGAGTGGAGAATCGATGGGTCCGAGAGTTCACTAATATCGCACAAACTTCAAGATGGAGCGATGTTATGGCATTTGATTTTGGTAATCATGTTCGAGACAAGACAAATGAAGTTTCGAGTGTCGGCCATTTTCAAACGAATGAGGTTTGCATCCGTCGTGCTTATGATTTGTAATAAGAGACTAATTGGAAGACAATTATTTTAGGGAGGTCGGCATGAGGGATTTCTATTGTTCAATTCATCACCCAAAACAAACTACGGATCGGTTGTGGGCAAATTTATATAAATAAAGTGATATGCGAAATACTTTATTTGTTCGAAACCCAAAATTCTTGTGAAGAAGTCTTGGATTACATAATCCCGATAAAATATTCTACTATATTCTTTTGTCATCCTCTATCGATAATTACTGATTTTTTTGTATATTTTTAATAAAACAATACATAACATCATTTTAGTATGTTTTATCGAGAAAAAGGAAAGAAAAGAAAACACTACATAACTTGCTTTTTCTTTAGCACCAAACAAATGGACTTAGGTCCGAAAAGAATCGATTGGGTGTATGAATTTAGATAGTCCATACTCATGGGGACCAAAGGCAACATTGATACGCCTCATTTTCGGACTTGTACAATGCTTTAAATGACAAGCCTAAATGGAAATTTATAATAACAATCCAACCTTTTCAAATAACTAATCAACAAAAATTAATCTTGGTTCTTGTAAATAATAATCTAAAATTCTTACACATTCAATAGCCAAATCTAGTGAAACCATTAACTTACCTAGTCGAAGAATCTTTACTCATGCACGAACACAGCCTCTTATCTGGATGCTAATCTTTGTTTCTACACATAAATGCTAGATACTTGCAAGTCACCAACAACTAAATAATAAAGATCAATGCAAAAATGCACATCACGATTCATATAATGCCTACCTTTTCATTTAAGTCCTTCTGAGAAGGAGAACAAGAAAGAATACTAGAAAGTAGAAACTTCCCTTTATCATGTTTCCCTAGTTTCTAGCTTTGCCTCTCTATCCTTTTGGGTTACTAGCTTTCCCTTTAGTCTCCCCTGGTTAATATCGTTGCCTTTTGGATTACTTTATTTCAACCAACTTCAGTGTTCTATGCTTTGAGGGCTTAAGATTCAATAATTTAATAATAGGTAGACAAGATATTTGGAGCATAAAATTTTGTATGGAATATTCATCTTGATAGGGTGTTGAGGGAGAAGTGAAAAGGTACAGAACATGCTCAAGGAGAAATAAAGTACACATTCTATTTTAAATATTTCAAAAAAGGCTAGCAACCCCATTTCCACCCTACATCTACACCACATTCTTGAGAAGCCAAGACTTATTTTCAATTTGAAAGTAGCTAAACCATCTATATACATATATATGTATATCTTGGAAATGATTTATCGATCTATATGTCCTCAATTATTGAAACTATTACTAAATCATAACTTATTCTTTTTAGCACATTATCTTAGGGTCTTGTCAAAAGTTTTGCAAACATTAACCAAAATATGGGTCTAATAAATTATATGTACTTGGCATTACTTTGCAATCAAATCTTGTAGTATTAATGAGGAAAGATTAGGTAATCAACTATTTCGAAAATATATAAGCAAATGATACTGCAAACATATATATTATTATTAATATTTGATAAGATGGCTCCGATGCGAGACTCGACCATTATGCTCGCTACTTACTCATTTGATGTCGATAATGCATGATTGATTGTCTTTTCTTCTTTTCAATTGGTGGTTCTTTGAATGCAACTTTTTCGTGATGTATATTTCTAGAAAAATTACTTGGATGTTTATCGATTTGAATCATGGGGAGGCTCTGTGCTACCGACATACCAATTTGGGCAACAGGTTTTTCTCGGCCTATCCAATTTATCCGCTATTTGGGCATTACTTCATTCTTTTATTTAAACTTTAATCTTGACTTTTGACTCATTGTTTGATTTGTGGTATAATCTCAAGTACTTTAAAAGGAATTATATGCCAAGTTATCAAATCATTCTTGATTATATTTGTCAATTCCATCCTTTGTTAATGTCATTCCGATTTTACTTTATGTTCACTAATGTTGATTTGATGCATTTTGTATGGAGTGAGGCGAGGCCGTGAGATATTCCTAATCTAATGGGGAATCCCCGCAAAGTGGTGATGCATTTTTAGAATCAATGATTTTATGTAATCTTTGGTGACTTTTGCGGTTTACACCCTGCATTGACTCTTGATTCGGAGTTACCAGCCTCCTCCTCTTCTAAGTGAGGCTGATTTGCTAAGTTGTATGGACAAGGTAAGGAATGTGTAAGTTGTGGTGGAAGATGTATCTTTTTCCATTTGTCTTAATTTCGGTAGACACATGGAAATCTATTATAAATCTATTAGTTCTTAACATATACTTCATTTTTACGAGCACGATTGGAGCAGATGCGACTATGCATGATCACATAAAAAGCTTATTGATCGAAATTACGCCACTAAAGACTCTAGCATGCGTTTCTCACCTACAAAACTTGTAATCTCCTACTTTCGAGATTGTTTGTTTTATCTTGAAATTGCATCACCCATTCCTATAGCTCGAGGAAAAGTTGTTTTGTTCAATGTGTTAGTCAAGAATTATATATTATCGTGAAATGTATACTTTAGGAACAAGGTTGATAAGGTCGCTTATGGAACTAAGAGGTACAAGTCTATGCAAAATTGCTAAACCACATGTATGAAACACAATAAGGGTATAAACTTAGGAATGAAATGAAGTTTATCTATGTGGTACAAAATATTTTGTGGGTTCATGATCATCTTGATGATTTAGAGGAGAAGTAAAGATATGGAAATTCGATGATTTAGAGTGCAGATTGCCTCTTCCATATCTTTGAGGAGGAGTTCAAAATTGACATAAATTGGAAAACCAGTGAAACTAAGTTGGAGCCACTTTCATATGTTCATATCAAACGAAGTATCCTTTGTATATGGTGTCCTACCAAGCAACTCATGGAATACTTCCAACTATCATTGAATGTGTTAATTTTCGTAATCTTCTATCTTCAATTGAATATAACTACTAGTTACAAGTTCTGACTCGGATGAAAGGTAATAACTAACGATTTGGTGATTGAGATATATAAATTACCTTTGGTGTCTTAATTAAATGTAGATGTATACCTACTAAAGAGAAAGCGCAATGGTATCGACATCGATATTGGATGCACAAACCGCAACTCTCAATGCTCGATGGTTGTGTATGCAGTGCGATCCATGATCGAGACGAGAGATTTTAGCTAGATTAGCGGTAGTGGGCGTGGGTGCAACATTTCGGAGGTATTTGAGTTTTAGTATATCGGGATTGGGGGTAAGCGGGTGGTTAAATTTACATTGTTTAGCATTGGATTTTGGTGGGATTAGGGCATGGATTTTGATTGGTGGATCAATCAATTGAATTCGACTTGAATGTTGGATTGACTTGAGTGCGTGTTGGATCACTCAATGAATTGGCGAGTTAGATTATGGAAGATTTGAATTTGGTGTGTTTGATTCGAGTTATTTGTTCATTTGGTATATGCATGACTAAATCGGGTTCCGGTGGTTGGAGGAATTTTACGATTTAGGCTGCGGTGTTTGCTTTTGGGAGAAGTTAGAATTTATTCGTACTGCAGAATGAGCTCACAAGATGAAGATAGAAGGTCCTTGGGCGAGGTTACGAAAGTCATGACGATGTTTCAACTTAATCTTTTGTTAAACAAGTTTTTTATATTTACGCAATTCATACGACTTTATTGATGTTAGATGAAAAAAGCTGTTGTTTTGGTGATTTAGGAAGCCAAAATATCCTATTCAAGAGAGTTCCTATTGTCGATCAGCAATTTGGATATTTGCAAGAAGTTGCGAGCGGGTTTAATGAATCATCGCGAGGTAAGTGATGCTCGATCAATAATGTTATAGAGGATGCCTCTTGAAGAAGTTATCGCGATACTAGTCATGTTACTTTTGTTCTCAAGCGGTTTATTGAGTTGCTTGCTTGCATATTTGATATATTTAGAAGTGTCCGCAATTTTAAGTATTCTTACATTGGTTTTGAGACGTTGAAATGGAAGAAGTTACCGCTTAAATTACGGATCGAGCAAGAATTCACGAGAACTTGCCATACCAAGGTTTCGGAAGAAATGACTATTCCTCATCACCTCCTACTGGGGATAGTAGTACCTACCTAGAGGCATTTATGGGAAATGGGATAGCCGTTCTTACGCCGGGAGTGATAGAGACGGTGATTCTCGGTCGTGAGGACTCGGGTTATCTTTAACATTCTTACGTAGCTTGACACATATATGTTATTTTGTTTAGTAGGAAGGTCTAGTTGCTTTGAAGGATTTATATCCAATATCATTGTAAGCTAATTCAGTTTATCTCCTTTCACTCATAGCAATAACTTATCTACAGTTTGTCCTTGTGGAAATGAGCTACTGTTCTTACTTCTTACCTTTGAATGGCAATAATGTCTAAGACTTCTTAATGATGAGTCAAGACCTCTCAATGCTCTGATGGTTGTGAATGGCAATAATGGTTATGAAAGATATATGAAGAAGTTATGAAGAGTGGTTCCATTTCTTTACGTTCACATGTAAGATAAACATTTCATTTCTTTAATATAATCATTTTTTTCATACAAGAGTGCTAATATCTATTTTTGAATTGTTAATAGTTTCAAAATCGGTCTTACTCTCAAGAGGACATTGATGAAGTTCGCGTTGAATGGGCAAATTTCATGCTTCTTCACATATAGTCTTGTGATGTTTTAGTTGTAAGTTATTGATCTTTTGAATTATTTTGTCTTTGTGATATGGAGGATCGGTCTTATTGTTTTGTTATGTGATGTTCATAGTATTTTTGTATAGTGATTTTGTAGGCGTAATGAAAGCAGTTGTATATTTACGTATAGTGATTTTGTAGTTGTAATGAAAGCAGTTGTATATTTTGAATAGTGATTTTGAACGTAGTCGCAAGTATATTTTAATCTCATTTGCTTGTGCGTTATTAATTGTGCAGTGTTTAAATAAAGAAATTAACTACGGTTGAAATTGAAAACCGTAGTTGTTATTAAATTGACTACGGGTTGTAATAGAAAAGCGTAGTAAATTTGGCATTAAAACCGTAGTAAATAAACTCAAAACCGTAGTTAATACATATAGACTACGCGTAAAAGCGTGAGTGTATGATCGAAATTTTGTGTGATGCGCCGGTATAGACTACGGCGTAAAAGCGTAGTCTATGTGCGGCGTGGTCTATAGTGGGTATAGACTACGATAAAAAGTGTATGTGCAAAATTTTGTGTAGTGCAGTGGGTATAGACTACGCGTAAAAGCGCGATCTATGTGCGGCGTGAGTCTATAGTGGGTTAGACTACGCATAAAAGCGAGTGTGTGTGCGAAATTTTGTGTGATGTCGGTATACTACGGCGTAAAAGCGTAGTCTATGTGCGGCGTGGTCTATGGTGGGTATAGACTACGATAAAAAGCGTAGTGTATGTGCGAAATTTTGTGTGTGCTGCCGGTATAACCACGGCGTAAAAGCGTAGTCTATGTGCGGCGTGAGTCATGGTGGGTATAGACTACGCATAAAAACGTAGTCTATCGCGCCTAGTTTTCTCTACACCACTTTTGTCACGCTCCAACACGACATAGACTACACATAATATGTGTAGTCTATCTTGATTTTTCTAGTAGTGAGAATTTCTCGAATCAAGTCTTAAGCTTAGTCTGCATATTCCCGGCCTTAAGGTATTGAAATTGAAATATCCATCAAGTCTTATAACCCATATTTCTACTTTAATGCATGTCATGGTATGATATGCAGGCCGCTGATCATGTAGTAGCACATAGTCAAATATTTTACATAGGTGAGTTCCAATACTTAGCCAAATTTTAAGTATTTAATCTTACAGCAAAACTGCCCAAGTGACATATTTTGATAACTCATAACTCTCGACTCAAAATATGTATGGATGCAACAAGACACATTCTGGAACCCTTTAAACATGTATTACAAGTTCTATGAAGGATTCAGATCCAAACAAGTTGCGGTTCTGGAGATATAGGGCCTCAAAGTGGGCAACTCGAACTAACTTGTATACTTGGGATATTTTGTAGGATTTTCCAGAATTGACTTAGTGACGCAGGATTTTGTGATGCTCGTAACTTTTGACTCACAACACCAAAATGGTTGAAGGACCCTATTTGGAAACCTTGTAACAAGAGCTATACGTTTCATTAAGAAAGACTCGAAAGATACCCGATGCATCAAGAGATACGGGAGCTCAAACTTAACAAGTTGAAAACGGACAATTTTAGGGAGGTGACTTTGGGTGGACGAAAAGCACACCTAATGAACTTCGATTGAGATAAAACTTTCCAGATTACAATTAGACATGGTAAAGAACATTTGTTATGAAGAAACCAAGATCAAAATCTTATGAAAAACGGATCTTACATCTTCTTGCAAAAGTCGGAGTTGAATATTTTGTTCAAAAAAAATTTGGACTAAGACAGTTTGCCAAGAATATTCACTGGAATGCATTAAATTTGAAAATCTATCGAGGCTTATTATAAAGAAACGAAGAATGAGACCTATAAATTTGGAAAGACATTTGAGTATAGTTTAATCCAGAAAAAAAGCCTCACTCAAATATGTGCAATAGGTTGAGAGCTAAAAATATTTTACGACAAGCTATCCCTGCCGAGACAGCATTGTGCAGGTCGTTTGTAAATTAAAAAGTAATTAGTAAAGATTTTTATAAAATTCTGAAAAATTACAGAGAACTTTTAGGAACCCTAAATTGCGTTTCTAAAAAATATGGGCATGTTCCTAATAGCCTAAATCTAGACGGAAGCTAAATACCATAGGTCTTTGAGCAGGAATTTTGACAACTTGTGCAGTGAGTTTAAAAAATATATTTAAAATAGTAAAACATCTTGGATCGACCTGAAATTTGATAGATACATAATATACACACTTAAGTTGGACATATTTAAATTTAACATTCATCGGACCACAGTAACTTAGTCAAATAAATTTATGAAACTACTGTTTTCGCAACAACCTCCCAGTTTTTATACAAGTTCATAGTTTGCTAAGTTTTCTTTCATGCATTTTGTCAAACACATTATGTGCACACGTATAACATGCGAAAATGGTGAATTTATCACCTCAATTAATCCAAGCTTATCAACTTGTCACATCCAAGTCATAAGATTAACATGTAAAGAATCAAACATACTAGATTTACCTAAATTGACAACATGCGATCATATATACACACAACCCAATCTACTTCAACATAGATGCATACATATGCATATATACATGCATAAGATTTACTCATTCCAAGGATCGAAGGTGTAGCTATTCATATTGAGAACGAAATTTGTAAGAAGTCAAGATAGATAGATGAACCTTTAAGAGAAAAGAAAAAAGCAGCAGTCTAGAGCTTCCGAGAGGGGGGACTGGTGGTCTTTGTCAATCTTCTTGCTTCAGCCATAGGAGGTGTGGTAGAAAATGGAAAATGAATTTGTGATGGCAGAGCTCATCTGTAGTGGCTACAGGGAGTGCGAGAGAGACAAGATAAGAAAGGTAAATGGAGTTTTAGAGAGAGATGTGCAAAGAGGAAATGGATTTTCTTTGCAAGAGTGTTGTGATTGCCGATGAGTTTAGTGATAGGAAATGGGGTAGAAGGGAATTGTCATCTCCCTTAGGTGACATTTGTTACCTAAGCCACATGCATGCACACACCTCACGCACATATAAGGTATATATATACACCATATATAGTATAGGTATATATATAATACACACATTCTTGTATGTGTATGTGTGATCGCTCACTTTTCTAACACGAAAACGTGCAAGTATATAGGTAAGACGAGTATCGTATCCACAGGGATTATAATGCGAAAACACAGAATCTAACTCAACAATAATTCATCATTATCCAAGCATAGATTTGGTTTATATGGTTTTAGGGCTTCGGATGTTAAATCCAAAGCAAAGGTAACAACTTGAAAATAAACTAAAGCAATAAAACTCAAAGAGATAATAAGAGATAAAGACTAACCACTAGGATGTCTTAATCTTATCCACAACGTATGTTTATCCTGCGCTCTATTAACTAATTTAATCCGCATAAGATGGAAGATCACATATGTAACCAACAATTTCGATTCGACAATTGTGGCGATTGATTACTAATTTTCCTATTATTGTTACGTCTCTGGAGGAAAATAAGCAACTCCAAAAGGATCACAAAGAATATGCTTCCTATGAATGTTCCTATCTCAGCTAGGACTCAAGGCTTATCCGTATTATGCATTCAAGATCGATTGACAATTAAAACTGTTAAGAAATTAGCGGCAACAAGATATGCATCAAGATTGATCAGAAATCAACACATATAAATAAGCACCAAGAATCATGAATCAAAGCCAGGAAGGTAAATAACGATAGCAGGAATCACAACATTTAGGATAATCATGCAAACCCTAGGATTAGACCGGAATTTAGCTAGACATAAATGACGAAAATAAATACGAAATAATCATAAAAATAGAAATTATATTGATAAAACCCGTAGGGAAGCGTTTGAAGAACAATGATTGGGTTCGTATCCAAACCCAAGCGAAGAACGCGAAATTACGGAATTCGTTCGGACGAAAGCATTTCAAAGCGTTAACAATGCGTAGAACAAGTGTAGAATGATAGAAAACTAAAGCTAGAATCAATCTAAATCAAAGTTAGAATGAAAATAAATGGAAAATAATGGCGAGGAAAACGCGTCTAAATTGCTACAAGGGAAGGTTGGGGGCGCGAGGGTACGTCTTATTTATAGAATTAGGGTTGAAACCCTAATTTTGGAGTCTGCCGCCACGCCCGCGACCCTAGCTCGTGAGGGAATATCTCGCCGCCATCGCTCGGCCGTATAAATGTACCGGCAAGACGCTGAAGTTTGCCTCACGACCTGGCTCGCGATCGCTAGGTGTGGTCGTGAGAAATCAGCAGTAGCTCTTCTCGCACGTTGGGTAGCTCGCTAGCACGTCTCGCGGTCGCTGGGAGTGGCCGAGTCATATGGTATTTCCTCGCGACCGACTTAGCGGTCGCTAGGCCGGTCGCGAGCCATCAGTTTTGCGTATGGCTTGCGCTCGCGCTCGGGTTAGCGGCTGCGAGGGCGGTCGCTAGGCCCCGTTTTCAGCCTTCTTTCGCTCGTGCTTCGTTCCATGCTTCGATTTTTAACTTATAAGCCTACAAAACACCAAAAAGGAACCCAAGAGCTGTATCTTCCCAAGAATATGTAAAATCATTGAGATCCAAGACATAAACGCACTTTATTGATCTAAAATCATCTTTAAACATCAACAATAAACGTGTAAAATGCGTGTTTATCAAACCCCCCAAATTTAAAGCATTGTTTATCTTCAAACGAAACCAAAAAGAAAGAGAGACACAACAAAAGATCAGCGAGCGTCGGAAAGGTGATTAACACAATAACGCCTCGTAAATATCTCAAAGCTCAAAATCATTAGCGCATTACTGACGACATTAGTCAACTCAACAATGTACAACCATTGAAAGCAAAATCTCATTCAATTCCACCTCACAACGGCATGTGCGTAATATATAGAGTACACTCGACTCATAAAGAAATAAAGGACGTGTATACACTCAATAATCAATGCAATGCAAAAATCTCACCACAGGCTTGCCATTTCTCTAATATCTCCACCACATCAAATGAGTTCAAATTAGAATCAAAAAGAACTTTTCATAGGTTGTAATGTAGGCACATTGGTCAAGGTAGGATAATATATGGCTAATTGACTCAAATATACTCCAAGCACCTCCATTTATATAATCAACTCATATGGACTTTGTCCATTTCCCTTTTTCTTTCCAACATGCTATTTCAACATTTAAGCAACTCACGGTACTTATTCTATGATAATTGACTTCCTTTATGCTCACATTTTTCATAAATTTTTTCTTTTCTTGGCTTTGTAATAGAGCTTATAGGGTATATTCTTTTTCACACGGGTACCATTCTTTATCTTCTATCCCAACTTAGAATATCAAAACAAATTTTCCTCCCATTTGATTTCCATATCCATCCTCACCTCCTATCATCCAGCTTAATCGAAAGAATAAAGTCTAATAAAGGATCAAAGAAGGCGACAAACGGTATATATCATTGAAATTTAGTGTTTGGGTAAATATGTGGTTTAGCAAAGATGGCCTTTATCCTTTCCATATTCAAAACACATATTGCAGCCTCGACACGTAAAAGCGGCAAGTTCTAGAAGATAATTACATGCACGATATCACACAATTAAAAGAAACGTAATAAGATGTATATCTGATGAAAGCTCAAGTCTCACGGTTTAAGCAAATGGTGAAAACAACAAGTTAAGCAATCTCAAGCCATTCATGCTTCGTTTCCTAACACATCATGTGCACTATCAACAACATTTTTCGAAAATTTCTATCATCATTGGCAACATGTATTAACACATTTCACTTAACTCGTTGATCGATGAGACATAACAAAACAAAGACACGACAAAAGCCCCAAAGCATAACAACTTTACAAGAAAACATAAAAACATAACCAGGACTCTCAACCAACCAAACTCGTCCACTCCCCCCAAACTTATTGTAAACAGGTGGAAATGGAGGCAATAAGGTTTGCAGAAAAGAGTAGTTGGGCGAGAGACCTTACCTCGTATGTCGCGCTACTCCGACGGTGGATAGAATCCTCGCCACTGATCTCACCTCTACATCATCTCCATCATTTATCTTTGGTGCTCTTGATGTGCTTGGTGTTGGGCGAGGAGGGCTTGCTGTTGCTCGAATTGGGCCTGCTGTTGGGCCAAAATGGATGTCAGGCGCCCGTCAATGTGGTCAAGTCGACCATCTATGCGATCCATGCACTCATATAATCCGGGGTCGCCTTGAATGGGTGGCCGGTGCAATATGCCGCCTGTCTCGGGTGCCACATCCAGCTCGGCTTGCTCCTCCTGCTCGGCTTCCTCCTCATGCTGCTCTCTCTCGATCTCTCCTTGCGCATTCAAGCACCGAACCCATGGATAGTGAAGATCGGAGCGCAAGTTCCAATTAGCCTCCGCTACACCGTCCGCTTAAACGGGTGAGATCCGGTGTTGGGCGGTGAGTATAGATTGGCCGTGCTTGTCATATAGCAGCCAGGTGCGGCTCGGGTGTCTCTTCAAGAACGTGCGGACGTAGATGTGGCTTGTCCAGAAAATATATTGAGATAGGACTCACGAATCGTCACCCGAAAAAATTGGCAATGGGGTAACGAATCCCCTTATGCATATCCGTGCATTCCCCAAAACCTCTGCTTGCATCTGAAAGTGCTGTGCAAGGAACATGCCGGCATGCATCTTATGTCGAGTCGCAGCTCCAATTAAGAGACTCATGTCCTGTGAAAGGACTGTGCCGGCATTGTTGCGGCCATGGATGGTGAAAGTGAGTAGGCGGTGAAAGTAGCGCACAGCGGGGTTCCTTATGGAACTTACCTTGGCTCTAGAGGCGTCATAAGACGGGTTCTGCTCTAGAGTGGTGTCGACGAATAACGGCCACACATTCTATGGCGTGGTCTCTAAATCTCCGATGTATTGACCCTCGGGATCACCATTGATGACACCATTCAGTTCATCCACTGAGAGTTGGGGGGGCTCATTGTCCATCTGGAAAGTGATATAGTCCGGCGACCCCTGTGTCTTGTGTACTCGGACGATCGACAGGAATTCCAGAGTGAGGATCCGGTATGTCAGGTAGTTGGCCGTGATAATAGAATACAGACCGGCCTTCTCAGCTAGTCATGTGACATCGTTAGCTATCCCCATGGCTTGGCACGTCTCTATGCACATAAATCGTGAGTGCTCGTGCGTGGTTGCACCAATCTCCTCCACCGCTCCATTGACGAGGGGTTGGCAATCACACCCCAAAGGTGTCGGGTCGAATGCATCGTGTGGCTCATCATGTGAAGAGGAGGCGGCCTCCTTGCCCTTTCGCTTGTGGCCGAAAGCACGCGACATAATGTACCTAAAGATAAGTCAACGTTAGCTCATGTACTTATTAAAAATGAAAGTAAACGGCAACCTATAGCAATATATAGACCTCCCCCTAACTTAAACTTAGCAAAATTTCTCTCCCTATACTAACATATGGTCTAACAAGGTGAAACAAGGGAGATAAAAGCACACACACGTAAAAAAATGCAAGAAAACATGACACTAGGGATAGTGGTAAGTATTCCTGCTTGTCACGCGGGTGACCCGGGTTCGTTCCCCGACAACGGCGCCAAAATTTGATCGCTCACTTTTCTAACACGAAAACGTGCAAGTATGTAGGTAAGAAGAGTATCGTATCCACAAGGATTGTAATGCGAAAACACAGAATCTAACTCAACAATAATTCATCATTATCCAAGCACAGATTTGTTTTATATGGTTTTAGGGCTTCAGATGTTAAATCCAAAGCAAAGGTAAACTCAAAGACATAATAAGAGATAAAGACTAACCCTAGGGATGCCTTAATCCTATCCACCTATTAACCAATTTAATCCAGACAAGATGGAAGATCACATATGTAACCAATAATTTCGATTCATTTAAAATTGTGGCGATTGATTACTAATTTTCTCTATTCATTACGTCTAGAGGAAAATAAGCAACTCAAAAGGATCACAAAGAATATACTTCCTACAAATGTTCCTATCTCGCCCTACGACTCGAGAACTTATCCGTATCATGCATTCGAGATCGATTGACAATTAAAATTAAGAAATTAGCGGCAACTAGATATGCATCAAGATTGATCAAATCAACACATATAAATAAGCACCAAGAATCATGAATCAAAGCCGGAAGGTAAATAACGATAGCGAGAATCATAACATTTAGGATAGAATCATGCAAACCCTAGGATTAGGCGAATTTAGCTGACATAAATAACAAAATTAAATCTGAAATAATCATAAAAATAGAAATTAAATTGATAAAACACAGGGAAGCGTCGAAGAACAATGGTTGGGTTCGTGTCAAACCCAAACGAAGAACGGAAATTATCAATTGTTCGACGAAAGCGTTCAAAGCGTTAACAATCTTGGAACAAGTGTAGAATGATAGAAAACTAAAGCTAGAATCAATCTAAATCAAAGCTAGAATGAAAATAAATGGAAAATAATGAAAACCGAGGAAAACGTCTAAATTCGTCTTTGGGGAAGGTTGGGGCGCGCGAGGTAATGCCTATTTATAGAATTAGGTTGAAACCTAATTTTGAGTCTGCCATGCACGCCGCGACCTAGCTTCATGATCATGAGCTTCGATCGCGAGGAACATCCTCGCCGACCATCCTCGTCTTCTCGGTGGGTGCACGACGCGAGTTTGCCTCGCGACCGGCTCGCGATCGATAGGTGTGTTCGCGAGAAATCGGGCAGTAGCTCTTCTCGCACGTTGGGTAGCTCACTAGCACATCTCGCGGTCGCTGGGAGTGGCCGCGTCATATGGTATTTTCTCGCGACCGACCTAGCGGTTGCTAGGCCAGTCGCGATCCATCAGTTTTGCGTATGGCTTGCGGTCACGCTCGGGCTAGTGGTTGCGAGGGCGGTCGCTAGGCCCTGTTTTTAGCCTTCTTTCGCTCGTGCTTCGTTCCATGCTTCGATTTTCAACTTATAAGCCTACAAAACACCAAAAAGAAACCCAAGAGAAGTATCTTCCAAGAATATGTAAAAGCATTGAGATCCAAGACATAAACGCACTTTATTGATCTAAAATCATCTTTAAACATCAACAATAAACATGTAAAATGCGCGTTTATCAGTGTGTTTAATTCTTTAATATTTTAATTAATAATGTAATGAATTTGTTAATGCATACTTAGCATTTAGGTGTATAAGCAATAAATAATGAAAATCAGTTTGCATAGTCATTGGGTGCTCAGTTATATAATAGTGTCTTACTATTTATTGGTGATAGCTCCCTACGTCTATAGATACTTTCTTATATAAATAGGTAATAGCTTCATATAACTATATATGTTTTTTCATGATTATTATACAAACACACTTAAACCAATTAATCAGGTAGCAAGATTAATAATTCAAAATTTATTCACATACCATGATAATGCATGCTAATGAGAAATGATTCGAGCTCCTAATTGATTTCAAACGAAAAGATTTCCTTAGAAAATAATATTATTGTAATTAACATCTTTTATTAAGACGAGTTTTCAAACAGACAGCTCTTTGGGATATTAAACTACCCCCGTTAGAAAAATTTCATCCTCGAAATTTCACGGTGTCTAGCGGGATAAGTCTAGTAAGGCTTTTTAGAGCTCGGTTTTTATTCTCTCATTGTCATTCCTCGTTCTTAATGTCTTTAGAGAAATCACTAATCATGCATCATTACTTCTAAATAGTTAAATAGAACACTTAGTGGACCTGATTGAGCCCTTTATGCTTCGTCGCATCACTCTGATCAGACTCCGTGATCATGGAAAATACCACGTTGCGACTCTCTATCTTATACTGGGTAGAAATCTTCACCTTATAAGCAATAAGGTTATCGGTCGACTCGTCGAGAAAAAGAAAACAAAATTATCAGACTAATGGGAGATGCCGAGAAGGAGCTAGAGATGATAAAGGTTGAAAAGACTTGGAAAACTTTCACCTTTGAACTATTACGGTTGTCGGCCGTTAATGCAGGCAAGAGATCGATGGCACCGAGGTGCGAGGCGAGAGGTGGGATCGTATGAAGTAAGTTTAAAGAGATTCATTTTGTCATTAATGAGAGGTAAACTCGAAAGTTATGGGTACCTCAAGCGTTTGGATAATACGTTGGGTCAAGTAGCATTAAGTCCTCGTTCGAGGTGAGAAGATGTTGATGGTGAACGTGATCAAATGACTGTATCGAGAATTTTGGATCTCAATCTTATCATATGCATTGAGCGAGGTTGTTTGACGAGCGTCATGTTCCATGGTACAAAGTGTTAAGCATGCTAGGGTAGTGAGAAAAGTTCACCTTAAGAAGATGTCGAGGTCTGAATGAGACATAATCTACCTTTTTTTATTTGCTTGGGGCATGGGTTATACTCGTCGTTGCACTTACCGGGTGTGCATTATGGGTAATACTCGCCAAAGTATATGTATCGATCGTATGAGAGTGTTCACCATACTAAATGTGAGATGCATGTGCACTGAGGTAAGTTCTAGGTATGAACTTGGTAAGGATGGATACGCCTGAGGGTATATACGTCTTGCCTTATTTATGATCTTGGGTTCTACTTGTTCACAAAAAAAACTCCAAGTTCTTATGGACTCTTGCACTTGGCTTTGTATAGATAGTTTTGTCGAATCTCTAGTACGTCCATGTTTATTTCAAATCGGGGTTGTGTAGTTCACCTCGTGGGGTCATTGATGTCGTGTTGCATATGCTGGGATTTTTTTCTTCCTTGCATCCACATACATCTTGTCCTTGTTCAAGTATCAATGTAGGCAGCGTATCATTCATTTCTTTACGTTGTCTCTTGTCTTAGTGCCGAAATTGATCTCATCTCGAGTTCTTGCATTGAGCTTTGTATCCTAGGGTACTTATGAAACGATTTATATTAAAAGTGAAAATTGTCATCTGTCAATCTACTTATTGTCTTCCCTATCGTTTCCCTGGCACTCCCTTGTACTGTGTCTCATTCCTTAGGTGAGCGGTCATTCAGGTTTGCTTAAGTCTGGACTGATGACAAACTGAGTCTTATACTAACAAACTTGGGATTCAGTTTCTATTGGGCATCAAGAGGTATGGTCAAAGATCAAGACGGATAATAAATGTCTTGAAAGTATGAGTGTCCAAGCATATTTAGAAATTACTTGGCACGATAGGAGTATCTCAAATAATCTGCCCAACGATGACTTTAATCAAATGGGGTTTGCTTCATTTGAGGACTTCCAAAACTGGAGTTCATCCAAAGTGAGAATTTGAAAAGCAAGTTAGTAAAAGTTTTCCTCTTATGAGAGAGGTTTGAACAACAAAAGTTTGAACAATGATAAGATTTCATAGTCAAAGCGGCATGAGAATCCTCACAAAATATTTAACCAAGTTTCTCAATTGAGGCGGATAAAGCATTGGAAGTAGGGGACAAGTTAGTTGGTTTAGAGATTTGTCACTTCAGAAACTTATTGAGTTTGTAAGAACTGCCTCTAGGGAGGACTTTTTCAAAGATGACCATACGATACGCCTCCAATAAGGATTTTAGTACGATGACAAGCAAGAGTCATTAAGAATGAAAGCATCATGGAAAAAGATGCAAATAAATTGAAATGCTTCAGCTTTCAAAGACAACAGGAAGGAAGGAGTATGAAGCTGATCGAAACAACATAGACTGTAACGAGGTTTTTTAACTAAATGGATTAGTGAAAGGGTAATTCTTAGAGGACTAGTTGATATAGTCTCTTGATCCTAACCCAAGTATAATTCTTCAATTTTTACTGTTGGTGCCATCCTCCCTTAGCTTATCTTTTATGTACTAGAATTGGTAGCTTGCCTCATTCTATGGGTCCAAGGTCTGTTTTCTACATGTCGATAATGCTTTTGAGCAAGAGCTTCTTCTTTGTGTGGTGGGTGGGTGGGGATACTCACTAGTCTTAACTACTTATAGCAAAGAAGATGGAGTCTGTGCGAAGTTTGGAAGCCTTTCGTTTTGCTCAGATGGTCTTGTTTTTAGGTCGTCCTTCTTCTGGTGATCGATGGAATCCTGTAATAAGGGAACAAGTGCTTTCAACAGTGAACTGTTCTTCGACTTGACAGGTACAATTGGCTGGGGATTATTTGGCCAGTATAGTTGCATTATCGTCGGTGTGAAGGCTCTAGGGTGTTGTCCATCTTCTTGAAATCACAATAATACTTGCTCGAAGTCATGACGGCTATCCTGATCGAGTAGAGATTTCGAGTTTTGAGGTGTGAACTAGAATTGTCGACGTTTCTTTAGTCTTTGCGTCATGATTTTTCTAGTTAAAACCTATCAACGATCATGGTCGTTATCGCGTAGTTATACTCGGTCGAGGCTGTAGGGTTAGGATACTTGGTGTGGTGATCACTTCTTTGTTCGCAATTTAGGTGAGTTGACGATCGAGATGTAAGTTAGCGGATATGAATGTGGTTTACTGAATGTGAAAAGTTTGCGATTTACTTGGCAGGGGTCGAAACTATTGGTTGGACACTGTGGGGTACAAATTAGAGATGTCAACAAATCTTGGTTTTCTAAGGACCGTGCGGAATCTATTTCGGAGTAAATGCATCTACATCGGTCGGTTAGGAGTTTATAGTGTTGTGCATGGACTGGAAATTTAGCTGCGATTATCCATGATGAGGTTTCTTGTTACAGGATGGTGGTGGTTGCCACAAATAGATAGTCGAGGTGGTTCAGAAAAAAATCTGTTGGCTCTGACGTCAATAATTGACGTGGGGTATAAGAGTTTTGGGTGCTCAATCTCAAGTGATGCACTAATCACGTGTTATAGAAGGAGACTAGTGGAAGCTAACTATTCTAATATGATTTAGGAATTGTTTTGCCAGCGTCAGCTTAAATCATTTTATATTCTCATTCACCTCTGTGTAGTTGGTAACTCGTGGATCATCTTCATTGTAACTTTGTGTTATGATAAACCGTCTTTCTCAGCGAATTTTCATCCAGTGACAAGACTCGTGACATATGTCCCTATTGATTCTTTAGAACTCATAGGGTAGCTTCTAAGGAAATAAGGGTTTCCTACCATCCACAAGGCAGAATTCTAGTTGAGCACTTAGAGTGGAATCCTAGGTAGTCAGACTAGGTTGAAAAGAAAACAACATAAGGGAGCATAAGGAAATCTAGGTTCTCATAACCCATGTATCTCGACAATTCTTATCTTAGTAGGACTTCTTAAACACTAGCAGTTCTTACCTATCAACTAGATCCACTATCCATGATTACTTGTAACATTTAATTTCTAAGTTCAAGATACAAACTTAACTTAATCACTTCGAGAGTAGAGTCAACAAGAAACTCTATTTGCTATGCAGGTTTCTTCGTTCTTTCTGTTACCACTTAACATGTTACTAGTATCTCATTTGGGATCCACTCCGGTCTCATGGGCTCCTTCGTCCTATTCTGATCATTCCATGATATCATATCACATGAAGGTATTTTCTCAACCCAATGATCGCTCACTTTTCTAACACGAAAACGTGCAAGTATATAGGTAAGACGAGTATCGTATCCATAGGGATTGTAATGCGAAAATACAGAAGCTAACAATCTAATCCTTCATCATTATCCAAGCGACAGATTTGGTTTGAAAGGTTTTAGGGCTTCGGATATCAAATCCAAAGCAAAGGTAACAACTTGAAAATAAACTAAAGTAGTAAAAACTCAAAGATATAATAAGAGAAAAAGACTAACCCTAGGGATGCATTAATCCTACCCACAACGTATGTTTATCCTGCTTCCTATTAACCAATTTAACCCAGACAAGATGGAAGATCACATATGTAACCAACAACTTCCGTTCGATTAATTGTGGCGCTTGATTACTAATTTTCCCTATTATCATTACGTCTCAGAGGAAAATAAGCAACTCCAAAAGGATCACAAAGAATATGCTTCCTACGAATGTTCCTATCTCAGTTACGACTCAAGGCTTATCCGTATCATGCATTCAAGATCGATTGACAATTAAACGGTTAAGTAATTAACTGGTAACTATGATATGAATCAAGATTGATCGAAATCAACACATATAATTAAGCACCAAGAATCATGAATCAATGCCTGGAAGGTAAATAACAATAGCAGGAATCACAACATATAGGATAGAATCATGCAAACCCTAGGATTGGAACAGAAACTTAGCTAGACATAATTAACGGTATAAAATACGAATTAACCATAAAAACAAGAATTAAATAGATAATACCCGTAGGGTGGCGTCTGAAGAACAATCGTTGGGTTCAAATCCCAACCTCAGCGGAAAACGGGAAAAAGATGCAATTCGTTCGGACGAAAACATTCCAAATCGATAACAATACGTAGAACTAGCGTAGAACTATGAAAAACTAATGCTAGAATCAATCTAAATCAAAGCTAGAGTGCAAAAGTATGAAAAATCATGAAAAACTGAGGAAAAAGTGTATTTTAGGTCTGGATCGACTTGGGGGCGCGAGGGGGCGATGCCCTATTTATAGGAAAAGCTGGAAACCCTAATTTTTGGGCCCGGCTGTGCTTGTGGCCGAGCTCATGATCATGAGCTCGGTCGCTAGGTGAACTTCGCAGCGTCTTCTTCTTCGCGACTTGGCTTGCGGTCGCTAGCTAAGCCGACTGGCTCGCGATCGCTAGCCATGGTCACGAAATCGGGCGAAGCATTTCTTCGACGTTGGGTAGCTCATGGCACCTCTCGCAGATCACGGGAGTGGGGCTGCGTGGATTTACCTCGCGGCCGACCTAGCGGTCGCCAGGTTGGTCACGAGACATCATTTTACGCTGCTCGCGGCTCGGCTCGGGCTAGCGGCGCAAGGTGGTCGCTAGGCCTGTTTTGCCCTTCTTTCGCTCGTGCTTCGCTCCATGCTTGATTTTCAACTTATAAGCCTACAAAACACCAAAAGAAACCCAAGGCGAGATCTTCCAAAAATATGTAAAAGCATTGAGATCCAAGACATAAACGCACTTTATTGATCTAAAAGCATATTTAAATATCAACAATAAACGTGTAAAATGCGCGTTTATCAAACCCCCCAAACTTAAAGCATTGTTTGTCCTCAAACAAAAACAAAACAAAAAAGAAAGAGAGAAACAACAAAAGATCAACGAGCGTCAGCAAAGGTGATTAACACAATCAAGCCTCAGAAATATCTCAAAGCTCAAAATCATTAGTGCACACGACGACATTAGTCAACTCAACAATGTACAACCATTGAAAGCAAAAATCTCATTCAATTCCACCCTCACAACGGCATGTGCATAATATATAGAGTACACTCAACTCATAAAGAAATAAAGGACGTGTATACGCTCAATAATCAATGCAATGCAAAAATCTCACCAAAGGCTTGCCATTTCTCTAATATCTCCACCACATCAAATGCGTTCAAATTAGGATCAAAAAGGACTTTTCATAGGTTGTAATGTAGACACATTGGTTAAGGTAGGATAGTATATGGCTAAGTGACTCAAATATACCTCCAAGTACCTCCATTTATACATTCAACTCATATGGACTTTGTCCATTTCCCTTTTTCTTTCCAACATGCTATTTCAACATTTAAGCAACTCACGGTACTTATTCTATGATAATTGACTTCCTTTATGCTCACATTTTTCACAAAATTTTTCTTATCTTGGCTATGTAATAGAGCTTAAGGGTCTATTCTTTTTCACACGGGTACCATTCTTTATCTTTTATCCCAACTTAGAATATCCAAACAAATTTTCCTCCCATTTGATTCCCATATCCATCCTCACCTCCTATCATCCGGTTAATCGAAAGAATAAAGTCTAATAAAGGCTTAAAGAAGGTGACAAACAGTATATATCATTGGTCTAGTGTTTGGGTAAATATGTGGTTTAGCAAAGATGACCTTTATCATTTCCATATTCAAAACACATATTACGACCTCGATACGTAAAAGCGGCAAGTTCTAGAAGATAATTACATGCACGATATCGGACAATTAAAAGAAAGCGTAATAAGATGTATATACAAGAAAGCTCAAGTCTCACGGTTTAAGCAAATGGTGAAAACAACAAGCTAAGCAATCTCAAGTCATTCATGCTTCGTTTCCTAACATATCATGTGCACTATCAACAACATTTTTCAGAAAATTTCTATCATCATTGGCAACATGAATTAACACATTTCACTTAACTCGTTGATCGGCTGAGACACAACAAAACAAAGACACGACAAAAGCCCCAAAGCATAACAACTTTACAAGAAAACATAAAACATAAGCGGGACTCTCAACCAACCAAACTCGTCACTCCCCAAACTTATTGTAAGCGGTGGAAATGGAGGCAATAAGGTTTGCGAAAAAGTAGTTAGGCAGAGACCTTACCTAGATGTCGCGCTACTCCGAACGGATAGAATCTCTCATCATGATCCCACCTCCGCATCATCTCCATCATTTATCTTTGGTGCTCTTGATGTGCTTGGTGTTGGGCGAGGAGGGCTTCTTGTTGCTCGGTGGGCCTCGTTTTGCTAGGCCGAAATGGATGTCAGCGCCGTCAATGTGGTCAAGTCGACCATCTATGCGATCCATGCGCTCATATAATCCGGGGTCGCCTTGAATGGGTGGCCGATGCAATATGCCGCCGGTCTCGGGTGCCACATCCGGCTCGGCTTGCTCCTCCTGCTCGGCTTCCTCCTCATGCCGCTTTCTCTCGATCTCTCCTTGCGCATTCAGCGTCGAACCCATGAATAGTGATGATCAGAGCGCAAGTTCCAATTAGCCTCCGCTGAACCTAATCGCTTAAATGGTGAGATCCGTGTTGGGCGGTAGTATAGGTGGCCGTCTTGTCATATAGCAGCCGGAGGTTACTCGGTGTCTCTTCAAGAACGCCGGGCGTATAGGCGAGGCTTGTCGAGAAAAATATCTTGAGAGATAGGACTCTCACGAATCGTCACCCGAAAAAATCGGCAATGGGGTAATGAATCCTTATGCATATCCTGCATTCCCCGAAACCTTTGCTTGCATCTGAAAGTGCTGTGCAAGGAACATGCCGACATGCATCTTATGTCGAGTTGCAGCCCAATTAAGAGACTCATGTCCTGTGAAAGGACTGTGCCGACATTGTTGCGGCCATGGATGATGAAAGTGAGCGGCGGTGAAAATAGCGCACCGCTGGGTTCCTTATGGAACTTACCTTGGCTCTGTAGGCGTCATAAGAGGGTTACGCTCCGCAGTGGTGTCCACGAATAACGGCCACACATTACGTGGCGTGGTCTCTAAATCTCCAATGTATTGACCTCGGGATCACCATTGATGATACCATTGATTCATCCACCGAGAGTTGGCGGGCTCATTGTCCATCCGGAAAGTGATATAGTCGGCGACCCGTGTCTTGTGTACTCGGACGATCGGCGAATTCGTGAGTGAGGATCCGTATATCGGTAGTTAGCCGTGATAATGTATCACGATCGGCCTCTCACTTGCCATGTGACATCATTGGCTATCCCCATGGCTCGCATGTCTCTATGCACATAAATCGTGAGTGCACGTGCCGTGGTTTCACCAATCTCCACCGTTCCATTGACGAGGGTTGGCAATCGTACCCAAAGGTGTCGGGGTCGAATGCATCATGTGGCTCATCATGTGAAGAGGCGACCTCGCTGCCCTTTGCTTGTGGCCGGAAGCACGCGACATAATGTACTTAAAGATAAGTCAACGTTAGCTCATGTACTTATTAAAAAGGAAAGCGAAAGTAAACGGCAACCCATAGCAATATATAGACCTCCCCCGAAGTTGAACTTAGGAAAATTCCTCCCCCTATACTCACATATGATCTAACAAGGTGAAACCAAGGAGAGAAAACGCACCCACACTTAAATAAGCATGAAAAGGAAAATCTGGGGCTGCCTCGCGATCGCGAGGGTGGTCGCGAGGTAGCAACTCGCGCCCGCAAGCGAGCTCGCGAGGACGACTACGCAGGCAAGCACGCAAACGCTCGCGGCCGGGCTCACGGTTGCGAGCCTTGTCGCGAGGTTCGCACTGACAGCAAAAATCTGTGATTTTTCGAAATTTTTCATCCCAATTCAACCCAATTCAACAATGTAGGTAAATTAAACCAATAATATGCATCTAGGAACATCAATAGACCTAACATTGAAACAAACATGCTCAAACACCAAGTAAATTTAGCAATAGAAGCCCTAGTTCCACAAATCTTCAATAACCCTCAACAAGAAGATATAACGGACAAAACTCTCCTAAATCATGCTAAAAAGCGTAAACCCATGAAGAATTAAGGAAATGTACATACCTTGAATGGATTAGAGGTGGAAATTACAAGCAAAGTGAAGAACTAGGGTTGTGGTGCTTTGGAAGGGTGGATATGCTGCAATGTGCGTGTGGGTGTGTGAAAAATGGGGGAAGGGGATTAAAAATCAAATAAAAAACACGTGGGTCGCGTCCGGGCGTGGGTCGGGTCACGACTCGCGATCGGGCTCGTGGTCGCGAGCTCGGTCGCTAAGCGTGAGACGTTCAGTTGTGGCTACCGCCGATTTCGTGACCACACTTCGCGATCGCGAGGTGGTCGCTAAAGCTTCTTCGCGTTGGGCAGTTAGTTATTGCCCGATTTCTCGTGGCCACATCTCGCGGTCGCGAGGGTGGTCGCTAGGTAGGCCTTTTTTTTATAATTGTTTTATATATAAAGCCATTAAACACCTTGGGACTTAACAAAAACCAACGAGACACGACACAAAAAAAAAACAAAAACAAAAAGGATAAAACAAAAAAACATGTAAAACTGTTGGGTTACCTCCCAACCAGTGCTAGAGTTATCGTCGCTAGCTCGGCGTTACCTCTCATCATGGTTCGTTGAGCTTGGTCACCTTGACTTCTCGGTCGAGTGTGACTTGAAGTAGGATTTGAGGTATTGGCGTTCACCTTGAAAATATTTCCACCGAGTCAAGCAATTCATAACTCTCGTTGGTGTGAGCTCGGTGAGCGGTACGGCCCGACCATCTTGACTTAAGCTCTCCCGGAAGAGGCGATGTCGAGCATTGTAAAGTAAAACCTCATTACCCGAGCAAATCCTTTGGAATGAATGTGAAGGTCGTGGAATTTCCGAGCTCTTTCCTTGATATCCGGGAATTTTCAAAAGCTTCATTCCTCCACTCATCAAGTTCAACGATTGTTCACTTCTCATCAAACCGCCTCTTTGAAATCCATGTTGATTCTCCTCGTGGCCCAATAAGCTTTGTGTCAATTCAACCGGTAAATGGCAAGATTTACCAAATACCATTGATATGGAGATAGCCGATGGGAGCTTTGTAAGCGATCCGGTAGGCCCAAAGAGCATCATCAATTGCTTGGCCTAATCTTTCCGATTCACAACCGATTTCTCCAAAATTTGTTTATCTCTCGGTTGGCGAGTTCGGCTTGCCCATTCGTTTGCGGATGATATGGGAGGTGACTCTATGCTTCACGCCATACTTAGCTAGGACATTGCCTAGCCACTTATTATTAATCGACCCTCCATCGATGATCAGCGCCTCGGCACTCCAAATCGAGTCGAGAATATTCTTGTGGAGAAACTTGATCACTACCTGGAGTCGTTCGTGGTAGTGGAATCGCTTCTAACCATCGGGAAACATACTCCTGCGAGTAAGATGTACGTGTAACCACAAGACATGGAACGGACCCATAAAGTCGATCCCATCGTCAAATAGTTCCACTTCCATGATGGTCTTCGTGGCATCTCGTCTTTCTTAGTGGCGTTTCCCGTTCTTTGGCAAACAATCACAACTCTTGATAAAAGACTTGCAATCCTTAAAGATCGAAGGCCAATAGAATCCACTTTGGCAAACCTTTGCCGCCGTCTTGGCCGCCGCAAAATGTCTTCCATTTAAAGAACTATGGCACTCGTGGATTATGTTCTCCCATTCTCCTTGGGGAACACAGCGACGTATCAGACCATCGGCACATCGGCGGTAGAGATGGGGATCGTCCCAATAATAAAACTTGACGTCGTGGAGAAACTTCTTTTATGATGAGGACGCGCGATGGGTAAAACTCAATCACCAAGTAATTTACAAAATCGGCATACCATGGTGTGTGATGAATGATACTCAAGATGTGCTCGTCTGGGAAGTTCTCCTTGATCCCAATCTTCTTATCCTCTCCTTCGGTAGCTTCTCTCGATCTCGATAAGTGGTCGGCAACCACATTCTCGTAGCCTTTCTATCTTTGATCTCCATGTCGAATTCTTGAAGAGAAGGATCCATCTCACCTGTCGTGGCTTGAGTCTTTCTTGGCGAGCGGATGACGGATGGCGGCATGATCGGTGTGGACAATGGTGTGGGTGCCACCAAATAAGGTCTAAACTTATCAAAGCATAGACCACAACAAGTAATTCCTTCTCGGTAGTGGTGTAGTTCATTTGAAATTTGAGTCGGCGTCTTGCTTGCATAATAGATGACTCAAAAAGTTTATCTCGTTTACGCCCCAACACAGCTCCCACTGCCCAATCACTAGCATCGCACATCAGCTCGAATGGTTGACTCCAATCTGGTGATACCAAAACTAGGGTCGATATCAGGGCTAGCTTTAATTTCTCAAACGCCCCCAAACACTCACTCGTGAACACGAACTTCGTATCTTTCTCGAGCAGTCCACACAGTGGCCGTGATGCGAGAGAAGTCCTGATGAATCTTCTATGAAGCCCATGACCGAGAAAACTCCTCACGGTTTGACATTTGTGGGAGGTAGTTTCTCGATTGCTACTATCTTTGCCCGATCCACTTCCAAACCTTTGGCCGAGACTTTTTGGCCAAGCACCACACCTTCTTTTACCATGAAATGGCACTTCTCTCAATTGAGAACAAGATTCGTCTCCTCACATCTTTGTAGCACTTGTGACAGATTGTGGAGACAATGGTCGAACGAAGAGCCAAATACTGAAAAGTCGTCCATGAAAACTTCCATAATATTTTCAATTAATCCATGGAAGATGGACATCATGCACCTTTGGAAAGTGGCTGGAGCATTGCACAATCCAAACGGCATTCTTCTATAGGCAAAAACTCCATAAGGGCATGTGAACGCCGTCTTGTGCTGATCTTCAGGGGCGATGACAATCTGATTGTACCCCAAATATCCATCCAGAAAACAATAGAACTCATACCCCGCCAGTCTATCCAACATCTGATCAATGAAGGGCAAGGGAAAATGGTCCTTCCTTGTGGCTGTTCAGAGCACGATAGTCAATGCAAACTCGTCATCCCGTCACGAGTCTTGTTACCACAAGCTCGTTCGTCTCATCTCGGATAACCGTGATACCCCCTTTCTTGGATACCACTTAAGTCGGGCTAACCCACTCGCTGTCTGATATAGCATAGATCATGCCTGCATCTAATAGCTTCAACACTTCCTTCCTCACGACCTCTTGCAATGCCGGATTCGGCGGCGTTGAGGTTGCACCTTCGCTTATACTCATTCTCCAACGGGATCCGTGCATGCAAATCAAGGGTCGACCCTCGATATCGAGATAGTCCACCCAATCACGAGACTTATATTGTTTCAGCACAACCATTAGTTTCTGTGACTCCTCATCTGTCAAAGCCGAAGATACTATCCTGGTACGCCTCATCGCCGCCTAGAAAGGCATCTTGAAGGTGATCCGCAGCCCTTCAACTCCATATTTGGTGTGGTCTATTAAGCCTTCACCACAACATCTCTCCTCCAATGGGCTTCCTCACGTCTAGATAAGGCACTGACTCCTCGGGGAGGGCCTTGACTTCATCGATGGACTCAATATACTCTAAGATCTCATCACATGCCTCATCAAGGTCTGCGGGTGAGAAAATCGAGTTCTGCATACAAAACTCCACCGGATTAGCTGATTGCAATTGAGTAGAAGGCATTTGCTCGATAACACGACATTCATCCATCGTCTTCTCTTCCGGTTGCTTCATTGCATCATAAATAGAGATTTTCATCTCCTCATCGTTGACCCTGAAGGTGAGATCTCCATCTTGCACGTCTATCAGTGCTCGGCCGGTAGCTAGGAACGGTCTCCCTAGAATAAGAGGCGTGTTCCCATCCTCTGGCATGTCGAGAACCACGAAATCTGCTGGGAAGATGAAATCTCGAACTTTCACGAGCACGTCCTCCACTATCCCTTTCGGATGGAGTTCTTGATGTCTCGCCATCCAAGAGAAATGGTAGTCGTCTTGATCCCTCCAATCTCCAATCTATTAAAAATGGACAGCGACATCAAATTGATGCTTGCCCCCAAATCACACAGAACCTTGGAGAATGCCTATCCTCCGATGACACATGCTATGGTGAAGCTGCCTGGATCCTTCTGCTTGAGCGACAACAACCTGCTGCGAGACAAGATCGCACTCTTGAGAAAGATTTACCGTCTCGAACTTCCCAAGCTTCTTTTATTGGCATGACATCTTCAAGAACTTCATGTATCCCGGTATGTCTCGGAGTGCATCAAGTAAAGGAATATTGATATGCGCTTTTGAAACATCTCCATAAAGCGAATTGACTTCTCGTCGCATTGGGCTTGGCCAATCGACTCGGAAGCAGAATCGGAGGTGTGGGTCGGATATGCCTTTCTTTGGAGTTGCCTCGTGACCTTCCCTCATGATCGCGGGTGCGATCGCTAGCCGTCTGGCCGCTACGCGCTCTTCTTCATGGCCGGGCTCATGATCGTGAGCTCGATCGGCTGAGTGCCTCCAAGTCATCGCACGATTTCTGCAATCGCTACATTCTTCCTCGTGACCAGCGGGGTCACTCGCAAGCTCCTCGAAGCGTTCTCGCTCGATTCCTCGTGGCCGGGCTCACGATCGCGAGCTCGATCGCGAGGTGCTCATTTTGCACCCCGTTTTCGCCGTTCTTCCCCGTGTGGTTCTGATAAGCTCGTCCACTCCTCAATTGAATGGTATTACGGTGATTTTAGGGTTCACTCCGTATTACTCGGAAATTGGCCCGACTTGTGCTGCCTGTCACTTGCGGCTATCTCGACTTATTTGATTTTCCATCATCTTCATATCTTCCCCATAGCCGTCACGGTGGACTCGGATGATTTATCTTACGCCGGTATTTCTTATAAATGAATTACGATTAGTCGCTAATTGTTGGTTGCTCACAACCAGCTCACGCATCATGTCTTCTAGACTCGGTGCCGTCTCTTGAATCACTCCATTACGAATCGAGAAAACTGGTGGAGACTGTTGAATATTGTTGGGGTTGGCATACGAAAAATTAGGATGACTTCATTATTCGGTTGTATCTTGGATTCCCTGCATGTTCCTCGATTTATGTAACTCACATCTTCCACCTCATTCATATCTCGCCCTGCGGCATTGGCGTGAACAACTCCTTTGCTTTCCTTTCCTTCTCGAATCGGCTTCTCGGAAGGGTGGCGCTCCATCGATTATCGTACTTAGCATCGCCTTCGACAAGAGCCGCTTCACCACCGATGTCCTCTCCATGGCCATTGATAGCTATTCACAGCCATCTCTTCTAGAATTCTGCTAGCTTCCTCCACTCGCCGATTTAGCAGGCATCCTCCCGTCGATGCATCTACAATACTCCTCGTGTGAGGTGTCAGCCCACTATAAAACTGTGTGATCTGCCGCTCTCTAGAAAATCCATGTTGCGGGTATTTTCTCAACAAGCCCCTAAATCTCTCCCACGACTCGAACAATGACTCATCTCTTAACTGGGAGAAGTGAGAAATCTCGGCTATGATCTTCTGTGCTTTACCCGGTGGAAAGTACTTCGAGAGAAACATTTCGCAAAGATTCCCCCAACTGTTGATTCCAGTATGATCTAAACTCTTGAACCAGTCCTTTGCTTGATTTCGCAATGAAAATCCAAACATGCGCATCCGGATCGTATCTTGTGGCACCCCATTCTGCTTGATGGTGTCACAAATGTCGAGATATGTCTCGAGATGGGCATTCGGATCCTCCGTCACTCCTCCTCTGAACTGTTCTCCTTGAACCATGCTGATTAGGGCCGACTTCTACTTGAAGTTATTCACATTCACCTCCGGGCCCCATCCGTCTCCTTGAAATTGCTCAGTAGGAGGTCGATACATGTAGTTTAAAGGTCTCGCCTGCGGAGTAGGGACTAGAATTCCCATGTTTTCCATCTGACATTGCATCTCCATAAAGTGCGCGAAGGCGTGCGACTTGGGAGGTACACCCCGTTGGGAGGAACACCCCATTGTTCGGTTCTTGCCATCTCGCCTTTTCTTCTCTCGTCTCTTTCTCCTTTGGGTGGTCTCAATTTCTGGATCTAACAATGGCTCAGGAGGTCCTCGGGACCTTGTGATCATAAACTACCTGGAGAGAAACAAAGAAATTAGATCCGGCAAGCAAAGAAAAATAAAATAAATATACAACTTGAATTAATAATTCCTAATTGTCAAGTTATTCCTATATAATCTTAACAATCCCCGGCAACGGCGCCAAAATTTGATCGCTCACTTTTCTAACACAAAAATGTGCAAGTATATAGGTAAGACGAGTATCGTATCCATAGGGATTATGTGAAAAATCTGAAGCTAACAATCTAATCCTTCATCATTATCAATGCGATGATTTGGTTTGAAAGGTTTAGGGCTTGGATATCAAATCAAAGCAAAGGTAACAACTTGAAAATAAACTAAAGCGGTAAAAACTCAAAGAGATAATAAGAGAAAGACTAACCCAGGGATGCATTAATCCTACCCACAGCGTATGTTTATCCTGCTTCCTATTAACCAATTTAATCCGATAAGATGAAATATCACATATGTAACCAACAACTTCCGTTACGACAATTGTGGCAGTTGATTACTAATTTTCACTATTATCATTACGTCTAGAGGAAAATAAGCAACTCAAAAGGATGCAAAGAATATGCTTCATACGAATGTTCCTATCTCGATTCGACTCAAGGCTTATCCGAATCATGCATTGAGATCGATTGACAATTAAAGCGGTTAAGTAATTAACGAGGCAACTATGATATACATCAAGATTGATCGAAATCAACACATATAATTAAGCACCAAGAATCATGAAACAATGTCGGAAGGTAAATAACAATAGCGGGAATCACAACATATAGGATAGAATCATGCAAACCCTAGGATTAGAGCAATTTAGCTAGACATAATTAACGGTATAAAATACGAATTAATCATAAAAACAAGAATTAAATAGATAATACCCGTAGGGTGGCGTCTGAAGAACAATCGTTGGGTTCAAATCCCAACCTCAGCAGAAAACGTGACGGAAAAAGATGCAATTCGTTCGGACGAAAACGTTCCAAATCGATAACAATGAGTAGAACAAGCGTAGAACTATGAAAAACTAATGATAGAATCAATCTAAATCAAATCTAGAGTGCAAAAGTATGAAAAATCATGAAAAGCGAGGAAAAGCGTGTATTTTAGGTGCGGGCGGCTTGGGGGGGCGCGATGCCCTATTTATAAGCAAAGTGAAACCCCAATTTTGGGCCTTGCGCTGCGGCGGCGAGCTCATGATCGCATGAGCTCGGTCGCTAGGTGAACCTTCGTTGCGTCTTCTTCGCTGCGACTTGGCTTCTGACGCTAGGTAAGCTTCGCGACTGGCTCGCGGTTGCTAGTCATGGTCGCGAAATCGGCGTGAACTTTTCTTCGCACGTCGGTAGCTCGCAAGCACGTCTCGCGGTCGCTGGGAGTGGCCGCGTCGTGTGGATTTGCCTCGCGGCTGACCTAGCGGTCGCTAGGTCGATCGCGATACATCATTTTGCGCTGCTCTCGCGGCTCGCGCTCGGGCTAGCTGCAGCGAAGGTGGTCGCTAGGCCCTGTTTTTGCCCTTCTTCGCTCGTGCTTCGTTTCATGCTTCGATTTTCAACTTATAAGCCTACAAAACACCAAAAGGAACCCAAGAGCGATATCTTCCAAAATATGTAAAAGCATTGAGATCCGAGACATAAGCGTGTTTTATTGATCTAAAATCATCTTTAAATATCAACAATAAGCGTGTAAAATATGCGTTTATCACCCACCATTAACAATTGAACCAGTTTCCTATCTCAAACATTTTATACATAACTTTTTCATGAAACATTCACTTCATTTCATTTGAGAATTAATTTGGAATCCATCAGTTCAAGAAACATACAATATTCAGAGGGCAGCATGGAAGAGAGAGACGACAAGCGATTGACTGTCCTTCAAGAATCAAAAGATTGTACCCTAGCTTTAATGAGGAGTTGGTTTGATAACAAGGGCCAAACAATGAACTAGGACATGGGTTCTATCAAGGTGAGCTTTAAAAGTCTAGACTATTTGGAGGATTAAATTTTGGTAATCAAAACAAGTCAACGTTGCGGGTTACACTGAATCAAAATAAAATGTTGGTAGTCAGAGCGAAGCACGAGCTCGATACCATTTGTAAAATCCACCCACCCGGCTAGGTCGAGGCGAGAGGATATCACGGGTTATGAGTGGAATAAGAAAATGACATGGAAAAGCGAAGGAAGATAGTCACACATATAATATTATATTTATGTTGAAGTAATATAACATATATGTGTTAGAACATCAAACTTATGACGAGATCCTAGTGAACATACAACTTAAAAGAGAATTAAATTCGAATAAATAGTGAAATAGTCAAAATATTAACACAAGAATAGGGTGGTGCAAATGTCATCTCAGAAATAGGGGCCTATGCATTTTTGATTAAGCAACTCGAAAATGGAAAGCAAACACTAGACACTATCACTACCCAGGTTTATAGCTTCAGGAAGATATTGAAAACTAGACTACCAAGAGTTTTGGATGGCTTGACCAGTCAATGCCAGTGCCGTAGTCGTCTTGCTAGCTCCTCGACACGAAAACATTTGAAAAGAGTTTTGGGCGGTACTAGCGTGCTGAAGGGATCTAGTACCCATTTTAATGAAGAGCAGTTCATAAGCGGTTGAAAAGTGCATGCTAAACCACATATCATAGGGAGGTTTTAAAAGTAAAATAATTTATCCTATATATGCAAAACATAGTTTTCTCCGAGTAGAGCTCGTGTCGCGATATACTTCCTTACTCATCACATATGTGCTACCTACTGGACTATAGGGGGAAACAACGATCCACTAATAGCCTCCTTCGCCAAGACTAGGGAACTTGGCCAAGTTCACCCAGCCCGGACTTCCGTGTACACTACCTCGGCCAGTACTTAGCTCGAGGCACGATCGTTAACTATTCCCGGCCGAAGCCGTAACGGTTTAACCGCTCCAAGGTCAGCACCAAGCAATGAGTATAAAAACAGCATGCAATTCTCAATTTCAATAAACATCTTGGGGCTTAATAACCCGAAATACATTGCAGAAAATAAATCCCACCTATCACCGGAGTGGTACCAACAGCTTGTCTTACTTGCACACCTCCACTGGTTGTCTTGGGTGAATCTTAACAAGTCCTACAAGACAATTCTAGTTTCTTTAATATATATACTAATAAAGAATTTCTCGAATCCAAGTCTTAAGCTTAGTCTGTCTATTCCCGACCTTAAGGTATTGAAATTGAAATATCCATCAAGTCTTATAACCCATTTCTACTTTAATGCATGTCATGGTGGATATGCAGGCAGCTGATCATGTAGTAGCACATAGTCAAATATTTTACATAGGTGAGTTCCAATACTTAGCCAAATTTTAAGTATTTAATCTTACAGCAAAACTGCCCAAGTGACATACTTTGATAACTCATAACTCTCGACTCAAAATATGTATGGATGCAACAAGACACATTCTGGAACCCTTTAAAGATGTATTACAAGTTCTATGAACGATTCGGATCGAAACAAGTTACGGTTCTGGAGATATAGGGTCTCAAAGTGGGCAACTCGAACTGACTTCTATACTTGGGATATTTTGCAGGATTTTCCAGAATTAGCTTAGTGGCGCAGGATTTTGTGATGCTCGTAACTTTTGACTCACAACACCAAAATGGTTGAAGGACCTATTATGGAAACCTTGTAACAAGAGCTACGTTTCATTAAGAAAGAATCGAAGATACCCGATGCATCAAGAGATACGGAGCTCAAATTTAACTAGTTGAAAGCAGACGATTTTAGGAGGTGACTGGGTGGACGAAAAACACACCTAAAGAACTTCAATTGAGATCAAACTTTCCAGATTATAACTAGACATGGTACAGAACATTTGTTATGAAGAAACCAAGATCAAAATCTTATGAAAAACGGATCTAACATCTTCTCGCAAAAGTCGGAGTTGAATAGTTTGTTCAAATAAAATTTGGACTAAGGCAGTTTGCCAAGAATATTCACTAGAATGCAATAAATTTGAAAATCTATCGAGGGCTTATTATAAAGAAACTAAGAATGAGACCTATCAATTTGGAAAGACATTTGAGTATAGTTTAATCCAGAAAAAAGCCTCAATCAAATATGTGCAATAGGTTGAGAGCTAAAAATATTTTACGACAAACTATCCCTGCCGAGACAGCATTGCGCAGGTCGTTCGTAAATTCAAAAGTAATTAGTAAAGATTTTTATAAAATTCTGACAAATTACAGAGAACTTACAGGAACCCTAAATTGCGTTTCTGAAAAATATGGGCATGTTCCTAATAGCCTAACTCTAGACGGAAGCTAAATACCATAGGTGCTGAACAGGGAATTTTTGGCAACTTGTGCAATGAGTTTAAAAAATATATTTAAAATTGTAAAACATCTTGGATCGACCTGAAATTTGATAGATACATACTATACACACTTAAGTTGGACATATTTAAATTTAACATTCATCGGACCACAGTAACTTAGTCAAATAAATTTATGAAACTACTGTTTTCGCAACAACCTCCCAGTTTTTATACAAGTTCATAGTTTGCTAAGTTTTCTTTCATGCATTTTGTCAAACACATTATGTGCACACGTATAACATGCGAAAATGGTGAATTTATCACCTCAATTCATCAAGCTTATCAACTTGTCACATCAAGTCATAAGATTAACATGTAAAGAATCAAACATACTAGATTTACCTAAATTGACAACATGCGATCATATATACACCTGACCCAATCTACTTGACATAGATGCATATATATGCATATATATACATGCATAGGATTTACTCATTCCAAGGATCGAAGGTGTTGCTATTCATATTGAGAGCGAAATTTGTAAGAAGTCGGGATAGATAGATGAACCTTTAAGAGAAAGAAAAAAGCAGCGATGCTAGAGCTCCGACAGGGGGTGGGCTGGTGGGCTGCTGTCAATCTCCTTGCTTGACCATAGGAGTGTGGTAGAAAATGGAAAATGAATTTGTGATGGCGGAGCTCATCTCAGTAGGGCTGAGGGTGCGAGAGAGACAAGAGAAGAAAGGTATATGGAGTTTTAGAGAGATGTACAAAGAGGAAATGGATCTTCTTTGCAAGAGTGTTGTGGTTGCCGACGAGTTTAATGATAGGAAATGGGGTAGAAGGGAATTGTCATCTCCCTTAGGTGACATTTGTTACCTAAGCCACATGCACGCACACACCTCACGCACACTTTGCACACATATTCAACACAAGACACGCACACACACATGCACTTATATAATTATATCTACATATAAGGTATATATATACACCATATATAGTATAGGTATATATATAATACACACATTCTTGTATGTGTGTTTAATTCTTTAATATTTTAATTAATAATGTAATGAATTTGTTAATGCATACTTAGCATTTAGGTGTATAAGATGTCAGCAATAAATAACGAGAGTCAGTTTGCATAGTCATTGGGTGCTCAGTTATATAATAGTGTCTTACTATTTATTGGTGATAGCTCCCTGCGTCCATAGATACTTTCTTATATAATTAGGTAATAGCTTCCTATAACTATATATGTTTTATCATGACTATTATACAAACACACTTAAATCAATTAATCAGGTAGCAAGATTAATAATTCAAAATTTATTCACATACCATGATAATGCATGCTAATGAGAAACGATTCGAGCTCCTAATTGATTTTAAACGAAAAGATTTCCTTAGAAAATAATATTATTATAATTAACATCTTTTATTAAGACGATTTTTCAAACAGGCATGCACAGCTCTTTGGGATATAACAAACATGAAATAGGGAAAAGTGAGCACGTGCAAGTGATTTGTGAGGCGGTTGCGTATTAGTATAGGAATGTGGATGATGGCTCAGACCAATAGAAGGATTAGCAGAGTATGAACTAAGGAAGAGAAAATTCTAAAAACAGTTGCTTAATTCCCATGTCATGGAGGGAAAATTCTCTCTCTCTATATATATATATTACATCTTCTCTCGCATGATAATATTTTATTAATTTTATTTTATATTAATAAAATATTATCATATAAGAGAGAATATAGTACACCTACATGTTCTATGAAAATTCTCATCATGGAGATGGATTTGTATTGTTTTGTATGCTTTCAATGAAAAGTAGCTCTAAATTTATTATAAAAATAAAGCAAATTGATGTCTCTTTCTCTCTCTAGAATGAGAGAGTCCCACACACCACATTCTTGAGAGATTCCACAACCTGGGTCCTGATTAGGGGTGAGCAAAAAAACCCGGAAATCGAATAACCGAACCGAACCAAATCAAACCGAAAAATCAAATTTGGTTCGGTTATTTTTGTTAATTCGGTAGTTCGGTTTTCGATCGGTTCAAAATTTTTTTAACCGAATAATCGAAAACCGAATTATATATATGTATATAATATTATTTATTTATTTATAATTATAATTATAATTTAATATATCAATATCCTTAATCATATTATTTCTCTCTCTCCTATTATATCAATATAATATTTATAAAATATATTATTTATTTATTAAATAATTCTATCAATTTTTTTTGCAAAATATTTTTATATATAACATATAAAATGTATTTTATATATAAATATCAATATATAATATTATTATATATTCATTTGAAAAAATATTTTTTGCTAAAATAAACTATTTTTTATATATAATATCAATATATAATATTATTTATTTATTCATTTGAAAAAGTATTTTTTGCTAAAATTCGGTTTAATCGAAATAACGAAATATATTTGATTATTTGGTTCGGTTCGGTTATTTTTAAAAATTTGGTTAATCGGTTCGGTTATTTTTTCGTCTCAAATGAATAGAATAACCGAATACTCACCCTAATCACGATGTTACGTCTTCCTACTCCTGGAATGTATACTACTATTTCTCACATGTTGCAATCAAACACTCCCTCCATAAATTCTCTCACTTCTCCTTGAAAACTAGCTGTAACTCTTTCTTGATAAAAATAAAGCATAATAAATAACGAATAAGAAGTCACCCATGGCCATAGAGGAGATCAATCTCCATAGCTTGCTTGCATCTACACTTTGTCAATCAAACTAACTTGCCACAGATATAATTGAACAAAGTGGTCCCTATCACGGCAGAGGACTACCTTACTGTAAATCCTTGATGCTGATTATTCCTTTCTAATTCTACTTCCAAATTCATATTCATCTCAGTTTCTAATAACTTTTGGTGTTAAAAGTTAAATAGAACATCATTGTTCTTAAGAAATTTTATTTTCTAAGAAAGCTATTGTTTCAAATGCACGTGTATATATTTTTCACAAAGCTAAAATTCAGAATTTGTGAAATGCATGAAAATATCAGCATGGCAAAAATCACACATGGTGATATTATCACATTGCATAAATTTACAATGAAAGTGTTGCTTAGTTTGGTAGGAAACAATTGTGCTTGATTATTCTGACACACGAGTAAAGCACCAAAAATAACTTAAGAACATTAGAGACAACTTTTCTACATATTATAATTCATAATTTGCAGATGCCAATATGATGAAATTATTCACTATATGTATACATTGAACGTTTATAAAAACTCACAACTTTATCCAAGATAAAGTCGGACACTCGTGAATCAAGACTTACTACCAAACTATGAAAATATTTCCTTACAACACTCGTAAAAAAGACTATTAAACTTCTATGACAATAGAAGATAAAACATAAGTGTTATCATAAATGATACAAAAATAGATTCAGGAACAGAAACAAATCTCATTTTTCCATGAATGTGTGTATGTGTATGTAAAATCCGTGTCTTGCTTCAACTGATCAACCTCTTATTATACAGGACGAAAAGAACTTCAGATACACATCTTATATCACATCTATCCATTAGATTCACATCTTGGATCACATCTATCCATTAGGGTTGAGAGAATTCGTAGTTGATTAGGAGAATAAGTCTGACTCTCTCAGATCTTTATCTCCTTATCTCATTTCCAGATTTTTTGCTTCCTCGACCTTATCTCTAAGATCCAAATCCCATATTTGTAGGAGTGTTGGAACAGCAACGTCTCTAACTGACGTGTCCCGTATTGGTAAGAGCAAAACTGTAAACAACAACTTTCCACAAATCAAGAAAGTTAATTTAGAGTTAAACAACTCCAACAAACTTCCTCTTTTGCCTTTCTTCACAAAACCTACAAATAAAACAAATAACTTCCCCTCAAGTTATTCTATCCCATCAAAAAACGAGGATAATTCCCCCACAATATAAATCATTTAGGCACGAGGATAAATCTCCCTGCATCAACTTCTCCTGCAATTGTCATGCCAGCATTATTGGTTCTTCAGCATCACTAGTAACATCTGCTTCGATATCATTGGTAATATTTACTTCATCTCCAATTTTTCCCCCCTTTTTGAGAGAAAATGAGAGACTAGTCTCTATCTTCAAATAACAACTTCCACTATCGTCATCCTGCATTTGTGTAGACTCCATAGCCTCTTGCATTGCTGAAATTCCTAAAAACAGTTAAGCTAATCCTACGACAAAGGCTGCTATTGTTAAATCCATCAAAAAACACTTGTTAAATATGGAAGAGAAATAGCAAAGATATAGAGAAAGATTAGTACCGATGATTATACTTCTGTGATAGAAAAAAAATAAGTAAGGTAACCTGTGTCAGAGGCACAACCAAAAGAAATGATATCATATCACCAAGATAAACATCACTAGATATGCTGAGAAAAACAATAATCTTCTAAAAACCTAGTCTCACAAATAAAAAACAAAAAAATAAAAAGTCAGAAATACAAAACCACGGGAATAAGAGATAAGGTATGGCTTTGAGATGAACATGTCCAGACACATGCGTCCACATTCAGACTTTCATCGTTCATACTTTCACAAAAATAAGGGATAGATAAACATATTAAAAACTGGGATTGGTTTTATTTTCAATGGATTTTGGGAAATATTAGTTTTCATGTTATCAAGACATCTCCAAAAACATAGGCTCAACTTATCAAATAATCATGCATAAATATAGTCCCGCGTAAAATTCGATTGCCTTTATTGACAGGAGTGCATCGCCTCAGCAAACGCCGTGCCCCTAGTCTAGGTTTTCAAAAGCAATCATGGTTGCACCGTTTTGTAAGGTAGCATCGTCGCAGCAAACGTCATGCCCTCCAAAATACTTTGATGTTTTTATATATTTTAAATATGTTGTACACATAATGTTAAGCTTCTATTAGGAGAACGTGTCAAGAGAACAATGCATATCACAACTTTCACAACACAGTAAGTGTTATCAAACGATTAGTTGCATCTCCTTCAGATTTTGCATTTTCGTAATGCACCAAATTTTTTTAGGCTTATTGATGAGAACAAAGAGCAAGAGATCTACGAAAGCTCATAAATCTCTCGTGATCAAGAGGTTTTGTAAAAATATCAGCAATTTGGTTTTCAGTTTTCACCTGATCCAGTTTGATTACCTCTAACTCTAACAAGTCCCCAATAAAATGATGTCGTATCTATGTGTTTAGTTCTTAAGTGTTGGACAAGATTTTTCGACACTCTTGAGTGTCAAATATCTTTTTTGCAAGAAAATATCCAAATAGTATATCTCAAGAAATCATCTAATATAACATAGATATACTTCTTACATCTCATCAGAACAATATAAAATAGTTCAAAATACCTGACAATATCATGTATTTTTTGTGAAGTAGACTTGTCAATCATATCATCAACATCCACTCATTCGACTAGGATGTACCCTTGTGTGAAAAGTCTTTCTTTGTTGCGTATACGGATTCCTGATGGGAAATCTGATTTTAACCCTCTCATGAGGATCTATCTGTATGGAAATCTGATTTTAACCCTCTCCCGAGGATCTATCTTGGATGTTTAATTCACCATACATTGATTATATGCCTAGCATGCACCTATATAATTAATTGCAACACGTAGGGGTTTTCGTGTTTACACCGTGAATCTGTCGGGGTAGAGCGGATCAAGACTCGTGCTTTGATCTTACGGATATATCCGTTTGCCTAAACTCAATGCCGAGTGAGGACAATCTATGGAGAGTGCTTTAGAAATTCGCCTTCTTCCTTCTTGCTGATTTTCAAAATTCTCACTATATCACTATAGTAATTCTCGAAAATTATGGTTAAGCATTAACCTTGATTTTCTCTCTCATATATATTTATAATGCGACCTAAACCCTATCAAGATATGATTTATGCATATCTAATAAATATAATCTTATCACTTAAGTTAGAGAGGATCAGTCGAGTCGGTGGGACTCTATAAGGAGGGGCGAAAATCACTAAGCTCCGGGCTAGATGGGCCGGCCAGGATCAAAATGAGGAATAAAGATGGGCCTCAAATAAATTAATTATCTTATGTTCACCCGAACATAAATTAATTCATAAACATTTATTCATGCCACTAGAGAATAAATGTTGACTTACCCTTTATTACCGAAGGTGAGTCGAGCTTGCACTTAGACTTTACGTATCCCGTATTTAAGATATCATCGTCCATTAATTATTTACTGATTACGATCGCTTAAAATAATTAATATCTTTAATTCCTTAAGTAGTACCACTCGACCTTATTATTGTACTTGAGATAACTCAACTGCGGGGTTTAGTACAATAAACCTTTGAGCTCCTTGGGGGCGTCATCATCCTAGCGGATACGGTGACTCGACACGGTAACTAGCATGACATCTGAAACCTCGCCACCACCCAAGATGCGAGAGAATCTTGGGTTATCTCATCAAACCTCACCCATAGCAAGTCAAAGTGATGGTCGACAACTCATACTCACCTAATACCTTATCGAGATTTAGATCGGCGTAAGTCTCACGAGATCTAGGTTCTTCACGACGGTCGGATAGAAGAACTCATCTCACTTGTGATCCATCAATACGTCGAGGCGTGCCGGCATAGACAATCAACCAAGTCAAGTCACTTCTTATCTACACGCGTTTATACCGACAACTCGTCCTCAAGTTGTCTCGGTGTGATACTATTTATATCTCATTAAGCTTGACCAATCATACGGACTTACGTGATCTACAACACAGTTGTATGATCTAACATATATGAGATAAAGGGACATATATATGCAATCAAGTAAATAATTCGAGATAGGAGATTGTAATAGTGGTAATAGGAAACATTGTATACAAGCTCAACCAAAGCGCTTCCATTATACAAATCAACAATCTCCCACTTATACTAAAGCAAAACTTTTAGTATACAATGTCTCTCTCTACTAGCTATTACAAACAACACCATCACTTTGCTTCTCCCACTTATACAAAAGTTTCCTTTCTAAGTGGGTGCCATCTTCTTGCAATCAAGTCCTCGAATATGCTCTTCGTAGACTTTTGCGGCGGAGCTCTTCGTGAATGGATCGCTAGGTTATTCGTAGTACCAATCTTCTCAATCAGCACGTCCCTCGTCTAACGATTTCTCGTATGACATGGTACTTTCTCTCTATGTGTTTCGTTGCCTTGTGGGTCCGTGGTTCCTTCGAGTTTGCCACATTTTTGAGTTATCATAGTAAACTATGATACTCTTGGGCAAACCAGTACCACGTCTAGATCCGTGAGGTAGTTCTTGAACCATCTGACCTCTTTAGCGACCTCAAGGCGGCCACATATTCGGCTTCCATGGTGGAGTCCGCAATGCATCGCCGATTTGCACTCCATTGGGATCGGCTCCTCCTCCCAAGGTAAACACATAGCACGAGGTAGACTTCTTCTCATCACGGTCGACTTGAAATCCAGTCCGAATAACCCAAAGGCATTAGACTATCGCATGGTAAACCAAGATGTGCGACTATGCTTTACAGCGATCGATGAGCTTGTCGGTTAGGCGATATCTAGCTACTATGCCTACGACATAGCGGATATCGGGTCTCGTACATAGTATTGCGTACATGAGACTTCCTACAGTGAGCGTAAGGAACTTGTCACATTCCTCTATCTCCTGCGGTCATAGGTGACTGCTCCTTAGAATAAAGGGCGTCATGTACGAAGGTAGCAATCCTTTCTTGGCGGTGCATACTAAAGCGAGTAATCACGTATCAATGTAAGGCGCCCGAGATAAGCTCAACATTTTCCTCTTGCGATCTCGATGAAACCTTGATCCCAAGAATGTACTGCATCTCCCAAGTATTTCATTTAAAGCGATCGGATAACCAACTCTTTCGCCCGATAACAACTTCACATTGTTGCGAGTAGAAGGATGTCATCTCGTAAAGTCAAGAAATACCACATCACCATTGACATCTAAGCGATACACACAACGCTAAGCGGCTGGGTAAATCCATAGGACTTTACCACCTCGTCAGCGTAAGTTCCGGATCGTGAAGCTTGCTTAAGTCCATAAATGGACTTAAGCTTCAACCTAGATGCTCTTCACCCTTCACCACATAACCTTGGGTTCTTTGCGTATAGATGTCTCTACCTTCTTCAAGGTAACCGTTTAGAAAAGCGGTTTTACATCCATTTGCCAAACCTCAAGGTTTAAGTGGAACTGCTATGGTGGCGGAAGAATTACGATGGACTTGAGCATTGCTACTGAAAAGGTCTCATCGAAATCGATGCCCTCAATCTGAGTGTACCCTTCGCCACAAGCACGGCTTTAAAAGCGAAACCTCTCCATCTGAATCTCTTCTTCTCTTGTATACCCACTTGCTACCTATGGCTTCCTTTACATCTGGTGGAGGTGTCTTTTCGTATACATCCATAGCTGTTATGGACTCAATTTCTAAGTCCATAGTGGTGTGCCATGATCTTGCATCAATGTCTTGTATCGCCTCACTGTATGTCCATGGGTCGATTATTGCTTGCTCGTTTCTTGGGACTAAATCCGAAGATTCACCCACGAACATAAATCGCTCGGGTTGACGAACAACCCTCCCACTACGACGAGGCACTACTGGCACAATGGCAACGGTGGGTGCAGTAACTTGTGGTTCTCATCTTGCACAACTTGTCGGATAGGAGCCACTTGTATGCGGCCAGTATCTCCGGTGGAACTCGACCTCTTCAATTTCATGAAGTATCGGTGTCGATCCTCCCACTGAACCGACATCTCGTACCTTTGGCTTAATCGGTGGTGGAATACGATCATCTTCTAATTCTTGAAGAATGATTTCAACTTTGGATTTATGGTTTTCATATAATCCTCTTCTAAGAATCGGGCATTAGTCTTTAATAATGACCTTCGATCCTTAGGACTATAGAATAAACCACCTTTCGTCCCTCTAGGATAGCCGATAAACGACGCTTGCGTCGGATCCGACCTCCAACTTGTCGCCTTCTTGTTCGGCACATGTCTTTGGTCGTCCCATATCCTTATGTGGCTTAAACCAACTGCGCCCAAACCACAACTCGAAGGGTCTTTTCGACCGACTTGGATGGTACTAGATTTAGCAAGTATGCCTTGGTTTCTAAGGCATACCCCGAGCGAAATAAGCAATATTGCATAACTCATCATCGATCTAACCATTTCTAAAAGAGTCCTATTTCTTCGCTCGACACACCATTTTGTTGTGGTGTGCTCGGTGTAGTGGTGAGAGGTAATCCCACATCGCACCAAGTAGTCCATAAACTCGTTCTTGAGTTATTCGCCACCGCGATCGGATCATGATGACTTGATACTTTTACCAAGCTTCGCCTCCACCGCTTTAAACTCTTTGAATATCTCAAAGCATTCGGACTTGCGGTGAAGCGGTATATGTATCCGTACCTTGAGTGTCGTCGATAAGTGACAAAATACCGCATCCCCCACGAGCTTGTGTTGACATAGGTCCACACAGGTCATAATGGACTAGCTCCAACACTTCTTTGGCTCTATAACCCTTCGCTTTGAAGGGTGCGGTCGACATCTTTCCTTCTATCTGAGATTCGCAGATCGGGAGCAGAGTAGCGTGAGATCACCCAACGCTTTCCATTCTTAGCCGATCTTTGGATCCTATTTAGATTGATGTGACCTAATCTAAGATGCTAGAGAAATGTGGTGTCATCTTGCGAAAAACTTTCTCTTTTAAGGTTTGAAGAAGATCTGACATAGTTATAGGTATTATGTTTGGCGAGAAATAGTATAGGCGAATTATATAAAGTGTCACCACGAGATAACCGTCATTTCTTATGATAGAAACACCACTATCAAAAACAATCGAATATCCATGAATAAATAGTTTAGAAAGCTGAACAAGGTTTCGCGAAACTCGGCACATATAAAACGTCTTTCAAAACTAAAGCGTCATATCAAAACATAAAGTAACATCTCCACCGCAACGGCCTCGACTTTCACCGCGTTGCCCATGGAGATCGTTATCTCGCCATCACCTGACTCCTTGTCGCGGCAGAACCTGCAGTGTAACAAACATGATCAATCGATTGCGTGTCTACTACCCAAGAATGGGTAGAACAAGTCGCTAAACATATTTCGTTACTAAAGAAAATGGCGTACCTTGAGCCTTGAGCATAGGGCACTTGCCTTCCAATGCCCATTCTTGCCGCACTTGAAGCATTTACCCGTCTCCTGGCTTTTTCAAGCCTCCAAGCGAACATGTTCTTGCCCATTGCTTCCTTTGCCTCTACCACCTTTGGTGCCCCTTTCTTCTTCCATTTTTCAACGGAAAATTTGGGCCCCTAGATGTGCTAGCAAGGGCATGTGCTTCTTTACCCATGACTCCTTCCATGACTCTACGAGATCATTAAAACCGACTAAGTGTATACTCGGTCTTGCTCATGATCGCGTTCGAAAATTCTCAAAAGACATGGGCGTGTGTTGAGGATGATATCGACCTTGGCTTGGCGTCGATACCTCCTCCTAACCGATCAAGACTATCCATGAGATGAGTCGTGTGGGAGAGGTGTTCATGGATCGAACTTCCTTCTTCCATCTTACACGCAAGATTTCTCTCATTGTGTGGTAGCGAGACTGTTCGATCCGATCGCCCAAACTTACTCTCGAGACTTGACCATATTTCAGTCGCGTCTACCATCAATCTTTGATGTTGCAATGCCTTTGGACATCGTAGTCATCATATATCACTTGACCATATTGTTTGACTTATGCCAAAGTCTGCTTGACTCTCGCTGCTCATTAGTCGATGCGTCAGTAAGGGCATCGGGTTTGGGAGTAGTGAGAACAAACATGTGTTCTTCAGCGATAAGAACATATTCCATGTTTTGTTTCCACTCGATAAAATTCGGACCGGATAAAGGATTTTGTGCGAGCATGTTGATAATCGGTGTAAGAGACATATCTGAAAAGTAATGTAAACACATAAGCATACGATCGCACATAATTCGTAACAATAATATTGTAACCTTTTGATAAAACAATATTAATTGAAACCTCCAATCGCCCAAAGAATCCCACATGCAAGCCACGTGTGTGGACGTTTACACATGAACCCCTCGACCAGACTAAAATAAACCTTTTAGTCGTTTAATTTCAATCCATGTCAACTTATCCTTATGATAAATGAAATTAATGATTGGACCTTACTAGACCACATCACTATCGCAAGAAGGGACTTCGCCGGAAGTTGTACTTGAGGTGATGTCTAAGCAATGACCACAATTTTAACGAGAGAAAATGAATTCTTAGAATTGACATACCACTAGGACCATACCGCCCAATCCAAATTCCTTTGTTATCTCATTTTAAATCTATCTCAGAGAACTTATGAAAATCGCATATACAAGCCACGCGTGTGGGCGTTTACATGAAACTCCCACTTCTCAATTGATTAAAATGTTTTATTTAGAAATCTCATCTAACAAACTTATGACAAAGTGCAAGCAAGCCAGCGCGTGTGGGCGTTTACTCACAAAGTCGTATCACTTTGTTTAGAGATCAAAAGTGGAGGTCTTGACATTTTAATTTAAAATTAATATGTCGGGTTACTTGCTTAATCTTTTGTTTCAAAAGGTTTGTCCATGCAGATCACGTAATCCTAGCATGCTTTTCTATAGAACTCAACATGTAAAACATGCTCATGTAATTCTAAAATATGCTTGAAAAACGTAATAAACCTAGCATGCTTACTATGCTCGTCCAATCACGAAAACATATAACATGTTTATCTACGTAATTAAACATACATAGCATGCTTTCGATAATTTAAAATCCACGACATGCTTTGAGCGATAAAAATAAAATAAAATCGCTCATCGCGCCCAATCGTGTACCTCAGCTTCCCCGCCTAATTTATTACATAAATTTGTAAAGTATGATCTTGAAACTTCGAAAACGGGCTCGCGCACGGGCACGGACGGATTCATCAAAGCGGATTTTGGCCAAAATTTGAAAACGGTAGGATCATTGAACAGGCGAACCGTGTCAAAATCTTGAGCCGGGTCAAATTACGGATGCTGGTCGATAATCGGGTCAAGACCGAACCGGGTCGGGTCGGCCCAAAACAAATCTGGGTCGGTCAAGATAAAGGGGGTGGGCAAAGACGCTGGGCACAGCCAAAGACACCGCCACCGCCTTATCTCGGCCAGCCCCCTAGGCCCACGCGTCTCGCCGGAGAGTCACCGTCGAGCTCGCCGAGAAGACCACATGTGGTCGCACGGCCTGACCGAGAGCAGCCGAGTGCCACCGGGACGTCTGCACGTAAGTCGCGCGCCCCGGGTCGCCCAACGCTGCCGAGAAACCGGGTGTTGAGGTTTCCCGCGAGAATCGTCGCGCCTCGCCGCCTGCTACCGAGCCGCTGCGCGCGCTGGCTGCGCCGACGCGCTGGCGCAGGCGCTTCCCGCTTCCCGACCCGCCGAGCGCCGAGAGGTGCGAGGCGTTGTCGAGCATCCGCCGAGGTTTCCACGCGAATAGCACCGAGGTCGCCGAGAATCCCACGCACGACGACGCGACCGCGGTCGGCGCTGCGGCAGCGGCTACCGCCGGGCGCAACCCCGCGTGCGATCGCATGCGCCCAGCGCCAGCGCCTTGGCGGCGCCTCGCGATCGCGTGAGTGGCCATGCGAGCATCGCCCGCCGAGGCGCCTTATAGCTACCGAAAGCACCGCCGAAGCGACGTTCGATCTTCGAGTGGTGACGAGTAAACTTGATCCCAAGATCAGACGCATCTCCTAAGTCTTTCATTTGAAATTTGTTGGATAACCAACTCTTTACGTCGATAGCGACTTCACATTGTTCCAAAGTATAAGGATGTCATCTACGTAAAGTGCAAGAAATACCACATCACCATTGACATCCAAACGATACACACAACTTTCGTTAGACAACTGGGTAAATCCATAAGACTTTACCACCTCTTCAAAACATAAGTTCAATGATCAGGAAGCTTGCTTAAGTCCATAAATGGATTTCTTAAGCTTCCATACTAGATGCTCTTCACCCTTCACCACATAACCCTCAGGTTGTTGCATATAGATGTCTCTACCTTCTTCAAGGTAACCGTTTAGAAAAGCGATTTTCACATCCATTTGCCAAACCTCAAGGTTTAAGTGAGCTGCTATGGCCAGAAGAATTCTGATGGACTTGAGCATTGCCACAGGAGAAAATGTCTCATCGAAATCGATGCCCTCAATCTGAGTGTACCCTTTCGCCACAAGCCTAGCTTTAAAAGCTTAAACCTCTCCATCTGAATCTCTCTTCCTCTTGTATACCCACTTACTACCTATGGCTTCCTTGCCATGTGGTAGATGTGTCTTTTCATATATATCCATAATTGTTATGGACTCAATTTCTAAGTCTATAGCAGTGTGCCATGATCTTGCATCAATGTCTTGTATCGCCTCGCTGTATGTCCATGGGTCAATTACAGCTTGCTCGTTTCCTGGGACTAAATCCAAAGATTCACCCATGAACATAAATAGCTCGGGTTGACGAACAACCCTCCCACTACGAAGAGGCGCTACTGGCACAATGGCAATGGTGGGTGCACTAACCTGTGGTTCTCTATCTTGCACAGCATTTTGGGTAGTTGCCACTTGTACAGTCGGTATCTCCAGTGGAACTCGGCCCACTTCAATTTCTTGAAGTATTTGGTGTCGATCTCTCCCACTAGACATGACATCTCGTACCTTTGGCCTAATCGGTTGTGAAATACGATCATCTTCTAATTCTTGAAGTATGATTTCAACTTTGTATTTGTGGTTTTTCATATAATCATCTTCTAAGAATCGGGTATTAGTGCTAATAACGACCTTTTGATCCTTAGAACTATATAAATAACCACCTTTCGTTCCTCTAGGATAACCAATAAATAGCCTTTCTTCAGATCTAGCCTCCAACTTGTCGACTTTTCTTGTTCAAATATTTGCCGGATCGCCCCTATATCCTTATGTGGTTTAAACTAGGCTTGCGCCCAAACCATAACTCGAAAGGGGTCTTATCGGATGACTTGGATGGTACTAGATTGAGCAAGTATGCCGTTGTTTCTAAGGCACACCCCCAGAACGAAATAGGCAATGTGGCATAACTCATCATTGATCTAACCATTTCTAAGAGAGTCATATTTCTTCGTTCTGACACACCATTTTGTTGTGGTGTGTGGGTGTAGTGCTCGAGAGGTAATCCCACATTGCACAAATAGTCCATGAACTCGTTCGAGGTATTCACCACAGCGATTAGACCGCAGTGACTTGATACTCTTACCTAGCTTGTCTCACTTCCGTCTTAAATTCTTTGAATTTCTCAAAGCATTCGGACTTGCGGTGAAGCGGTATATGTATCCGCACTCTCGAGTAATCGTCGATGAAAGTGATAAAATACCGTACCATCCACGAGCTTGTGGACATCGGTCCACATAGGTCAAAATGGACTAGCTCGACACTTCTTTGGCTCTATAACCCTTTGCTTTGAAGGTGCGGTTGACATCTTTCCTTCTATCTGAGATTCGCAGGGCGAGAGCAGATAGCTGTAATTTCACCCAACGTTCCATTCTTAGCCAATCTTTGGATCCTATTTAGATTGATGTGACCCTAATTTAAGATGTCAAAGAAATGTGGTGTCATTTAGCTAAGAAAACTTCATCTCCTTAAGGTTTGATGTAGATGCTGATATAATTAAAAGTATTATGCTTGGCGAAATAGTATAAAGCTTAATTATATAAAGTACCACCACGATAACCGTTATTTCTTATGATAGAAACACCACTATCAAAAACAACGTAATATCCATGTATAAATAGTTTGGAAGCGAAATAAGGTTCGTCGAAACTCCGGCACATATAAAACGACTTTTAATACTAAAGCTGTTCTATCAAGCATAAAGAAACATCTCCATTGCCATGACCTCGACTTTAGCTTGCGTTGCCCATGGAGATCGTTATCTCACCATCAAACAGCTCCTTGTCGCGCAGGAACCTGACAAGATGTAACAAACATGATCAGTCGCACCAGTATCTACTACCCTTGAATGAGTAGAACAAGTCGCTAAACATGTTTATGTTACTAAACCAAATGGCGTACCTTTAGCCTCGAGCATAGGGCACTTAGCCTTCCAATGCCCAGTCTTATCGTATTTGAAGCACTTGCCTATCTCCTTTAGCTTTTTCAAGCCTCAATTGGCCATCATGTTCTTGCTCCCTCTGCTCCCAATAGCTTCCTTGCTTCTACCACCTTTGGCACTCATTTTCTTCTTCCACCTTTTAATGGAAAATTGGGGCCCTTAGATGTGCTAGCAAGGGCATGTGCTCCTTTTCCCATGACACATTCATGACCACGAGATCATTTAACAACCGACTAAGTGTATACTCGGTCTTGCTCATGATCGCGTTGCAAAAATTCTCAAAGACTTGGGCGGTGTTAAGGATGATATCGACCTCGCCGCCATCAATACCTCCTCCTAGCGATCAAGACTATCCATGAGATGAGTCATGCGGGAGACATGCTCATGGACCGAACTTCCTTCTTCCATCCTACACGCCAAGATTTCTCTCATTGTGTGGAAGCGGACTGTCCGATCCGACTGCCCAAACTTACTCTCGAGACTTGACCATATTTTAGTCGCGTCTACCATCGACTGATGCTGCAGCTGCAAGCCTTTGGACATAGTAGTCATTATATAGCATTTGGCCATATTATTTGACTTATACCAAAGTCTGCTTGACTCTCGCTGCTCATTCGTTGATGTGTCAATAAGAGCATCAAGATTGGGAGTAGTGAGAACAAACATGTGTTCTTCGGCGATAAGAACATATTCCATGTTTCGTTTCCACTCGATAAAATTTGGACCGGATAGAGGATTTTGTGCGAGCATATTGATAATCGGTGTAAGAGACATATATGAAAAGCAATGTAAACACATAAGCATACGATCACACATAATTCGTAATAATAGCGTAACCTTTTGACAAAACAATATTAATTAAAACCTCCAATCGCCTAAGGAATCCCACATGCAAGCCACGTGTGTGGACGTTTACACATGAACCCCTCGACCAGACTAAAATATACCTTTTAGTCGTTTAATTTCAATCCATGACAACTTATCCTTATGACAAATGAAATTAATGATTGGACCTTACTAGACCAAATCACTATCACAAGAAGGGACTTCGCGAGAAGTTGTACTTGAGGTCATGTCTAAGCATTGACCAAAATTTTGTCAGCAGAAAATGAATTCTTAGAATTTGCATACTCACTCGGACCATACCGCTTCCAATCCAAAATCTTTTGTCATCTCATTTTAAATCTATCTCTAGAGAACTTATGAAAATCGCAAATGCAAGCCACGCGTGTGGACGTTTATGTCACACCCCATTTTCCGGGAGATAAAGAAATGGGCTACGTGACGATACTACTAGCCTTTCTTTAATAAATGGATAATGTGCCCTTAGAGTTGGACAACAATTTCTTGACAAAAAGATACGTCATAAAAGTACATAACAAATATGACAAAAATAATATTCATACTATCTCCCTGATTGGATCAAGTTCGAATGTCAGAGACGCAAAATAAAATTTCATACTAAGCATATATTATATGTAAATAACAATCGCTATAAAAATGATAACAAAAGAGATTCGTGATTAAACAGCTTAGGAATATAAATATGGTGAAAACGGTCTTCACCATGTGAAGATAAGGCAGTGAGTAAATCAACATTCTTTGGAGAAACATCAACAACGTGCTCCTCACCCGCGTCATCACTAATTGCTCAATGCGAAGGGTTTTGAAAACAATTGCGGTGAGTACTAATATACTCGATGGGTTTAGCCATTTAAAACATTTGCGAAACCATTTATTAGAAGAATAATCCATGCTTTGAGCAATATAACATAGAAATATTTAAAAGCATTCTATGCATCGTAAAAAGCGATTATGGATCCATTTTGATCTCTCGTCTATTGGTGCTTCTTTGTTAATGTGAACATGTGGGAGCGACCACGAGATCCACTACCATGCATGTTTGAAATAGGAGGAACCCAAGTCGGCGATGCGAGATAAGTGGGGAGAGCCCATACCCCTGTGTGTACACTAACCCGGATTGTAGGCGATCCAATCGCACACCGATCGAATCCGATCGTTAAACAACAGGAGCACTTTACACAATAGAGAATTAAAACATTTATAACATTGATATTCATTTGCATTTTGCATAAACATTTAGAGTTCAATAACTAATAACATACTTTTTGAAAATAAAACCCACCTTTATTGCGACAAATCCGAACAGCGAAAAGATTGGTGGATCTAAGTATCCTCTTACATGGGGCCTACAAGATAAGTTCTCAACTTAAATTATAGTCCTAAATCCAACATTAACATCTATCATAATTTTCATCACGTTCCTAACTAGATTCGCTACACCCGGATTTTCAGAATTTCAAATTAAATCTTGAAATTTAATTTCTCGACTAAGGACACCAACAATACCCTTACTCGACTTTGACTTTGAAAGCTCAATTTGATTTTTGAAAAATCTAATTACCAAAAATATTTTTATTACAAAAGTATTTACAACTTTAGTTTATTTCAAATAAACTATTTCATGATGCACATATAATCAAGCAACATAAAATACTATATATATATTTATCCATAAATCGTGAAAATAACACATCGAGCAATAATAAACCCAACAAGTCTAAAATCACTTATGTACTCTGCATAAATCAAACATTCACGTAAAAAATTTCTTAAATTATTAAGATAATAAATCACATTGTAATATGATAGAAATCCACAAATTATAAACATTTACTTAGCACAATTAACTTATTATGCTAATAAATCACATGATATAATTCAAGCTCAAATAGATCACTTAAATTAGAAATCCATTATATTAGACCAACTCATTACTAAATATTAAGGATCTAGTTTAGTTAAATTAAACAAAGTCCAAATTCTTACTAAACAAAGGAAGCCCATTTACAAAAATAAAAAAATAAAGCCCAAGAAAAAAAGATAAAGGAAAGGAAAATAAATAAATAATTAAATAAAAACAACACACAACTCTATCTCTCTCTTCCCCTCTTGGTCCCCTCACCTCCCTCTCCAAATTCTCTTTCTCTCATTCTCCTCCCCATTCCTTTTCTTCACGCCAATCATAGTCGAATCCGGCGATGTCGCGTATGACCGTTTTCCTCCTTTACGTATCTCTCTCTCTCGCACTCTATTTTAACTCTCTCTCTCTAGAATCTCCTCACTCTCAGTAAAACCATCTTCTATTTTCTCTTCCCTCCATTTCCTCCTTAACTTGTTAACGCCCGCCGTCGCGCATCGCGATGGCGTGATCGCTCGCCACCGTCCTTCCCGCTCATTTCTCACCCCATATCTTCCTGTCCTCTCCCTTGCTCCAAATCGAACCACCCCTCCTCTCGGTTTTCACGCCGTCGTCGACCTCTCCTCTCTGCGCCTTGCTCGCCGTCGCCGATCCTCCCTTCTCCTACCTTCCATCGCCCACCGACCCCGACTCTCGGTTCCCACACATTCTGTTGCCACCGATTCCGACAACTATTGCGTTGGCGGTCAACCTCCATCGTGCTTCTCACTATTTAGGCAACAAGGCGCTGAGCCATCACCTTCACTGAGCAACAAAGACCGCCGCCGCTCCCAATTTCTTTCTCTCTCTCTCTCATCCCTCTCCCGTCCGGGCTCATGCCACCGAATCCGATGGTCTCGTGAGCCTCTCCTCCCCTCTCGGTTCTCCCGCTGCCGATCTCTCTCGTCTCACTCAAACAACAACAACAGCAAAAATTCAAGTACACGGGAAAGAAACATAGCTATAATTTATATATATATATATATATATATATATCTAAATTAAAATTTGTTGATTAATTTAATAAATCCTCATTTGTAAAAAATATCTAAAAGTTTTTAGGATTTCTTTAATCCAAATATTTCAGCCAAAAGTTTAAAGGCTTGATCAATAAAACATTTGGCTAATACTTAAATTTAAAAAGAATTAAGGCCGGTTGAATCATTAACCAACTCGTTTTATAACGACTACAACTTGATGTCATTGACTTCACTTTAGAAATTTCAAGATCATTAAATCAACCTCGTCTTTCTTTAAAAACATAAATCACGAATTTAAATAAATCCACATAATCATATAATTGTATTTGATAGATCATTTCAAACCCAATTTTGTTTTAAAACTTTCAGAAATTCATTGTTGGAATTAAAATCATTTTTTTTCCGGGAGCGAATCAACTTAAATTCTAAATTCAAGAATTCTTCTAAAACTCTATTTGTAGAAAACGGGATATTACATCCTCACTCCTTATAAAATTTAGTCTCGAAATTTCATACATCTACTCTACAATTTTATCTTCTAGTTCTCGTATTTTCTTGGCCTTCGTTATGATCTTATGCAACCTTAACTAGAACAATTTACGTTTTCCTTTACGATATCATCGTCGGCCTCCTCCGAACTCCAGTCTTAACTTAGACTACTTCATCATCTTGCTTTTGGATTCTAAGAATCATTAGAGCGACATTTCTATTATGTAAATGCCTTCTACGATTCACATGCGTGCTTAAATATAAAGGGTAACAAGCTCCTAAATCAACAATGTATAAAGGTACGTCAATTTTAAGATCATACCTTCTATGTTTTATGTGCTTGAGCTCCCTGCTGCTGGTTAAGAGCATAAGCCCTAGCCGGTTGAGGCTGTCTTTGGTTTGGCCGTTGGTTTCAATTGGTACTCGATTTCTTCCTTGAGGGCAAAGGTTCTTTTGTTGCGGAATTCTATTGTCATCATTGTTCGGGCAGTTGCTTGCAAAATGCCCAGTTGCTTCATCTAAAGCACTTTCGTTGGAGCCTATCTTGCATTCACCGAAGTGATTCTTTTGGTAGGTTCTCTGAGAGGCTTTTCTTGATCTGTCCTTGTTATTGTTGGTTTCTTTCCATGGTTGCTCTCTTTTTGTTGGGTTACCTTCATTTCTATCTTCCCGTTTACGTTTCATTTTCCATGATTTTGGGAAGGTGCTTGTGTGCACATTCACCTTTGTTTGGGGTAATATGGCCTCGATGTTTAGAGCTCGCTCAAAGATTGGCGTCGTTAACGTTCCTTGACTTGCTAGAGGATTTGCTATCTCAAGCAGACATTGTCTAAACTTGTCCGCGTATTTTTCGTCGTGTGTCGACTAGATGCGGACATATCATGGTGATTAAACATTCGGTCGTACTCGGTGACCGTCATATTTCCTTGTCGTAAATTCGAACTCATCCTGCTTCTTTTCTTATAGCACCCGGGGATGTATTTCTCATATAACTCCTTAAAGTCATCCCACGTATAGGCCTCCCATTGTTCGGGGTCGATGTTAGTTGCACTAATTCCATAAAAATCACCTCGTTAACGAGAGTTGGAAAATTGCATGTGAGCTTCTCCTTATCGTCCAGCCAACATGGTTAAGTATCCTTTGGTAGCTCTCACCCATACTCCGGCATCTAGAGGATCACCGAGGCCATCAAAGGTAGGTGGATTGTGCTGCGAAATCTTTCATCCGTAAATGCGTCTGGTGCGACTCGTGTCTGAGTTCACCTTGGTTAATTTCTCTTTCTCTTCTTGACCATTACATAGTAATATCTTGAATGGGAAGGTTTGATGATGTCACATGTATATCAATAATAATAACTAGGCGTATTGTGTAAAAGACGACAACACACGTCAAGGTATGAATCTTATATATATATCACATGCCTCGAAAAAGGACTCCCATGTCTTCAGCAGAATAATATATTTCCCAGAAGATTCTTACATACATATACATAGTTTCAAAATAATAGGGTTTTTATACAAAGAGGGCAAAGTTATACAACAAATAATTTACTGTTAGGATTTATTCATTTGTCCTACTATACTATATAGTAGGATTTTCTCTCTTGTATAGTCTTTGCGTTGGCTTATGGAAAATTTTTGTTAGCGACCCTACACATTTCTTTCGTGATTGGTACAAGTTCTAGCGAGGTGCTCGAATCATCGTTACTTGTAGCAGATGTTAGAACCCTCTGTGCAGTTTGCGTTCTGTCTATCGTTTATCTATCCTTCTAAGTTTTGTCCTTCTATGTTCTCCGATTCTATACTTCGTCTCTCTATATTCAGTCGTGCTATGTTCTTTCTATCTATATCCAGTCTTGCTATGTTGTGTCTTTCTATGTTCAGTCTATCTATGTTCAGTTATTCTATGTTCAGTCTTTCTATGTTCAATCATTCTATGTTCAATCTTTCTATGTTCAATCATTCTATGTTCTGTCTTTCTATGGTCTGTCTTGCTATAGCAAATCTCTTCTATATCATGACAGGTTCACAACTACTCGGAGCATATAATCTCACATAATAGTTTGCAAACAACTCTTGATAATAAATAATGCATTTATGCAAGGGTTTCTCATTTAAAATCATAGGGCACATGGTCCCTCATGACAAAATATTTCAATTTCAAAATTCATGCTTATATTCAATCACAAAACAAATTAAGACTACATACATGTTCCATCTCGGTGTACGGACGTCTCCATATATGATCTGGTCACAGTGCATGTTCAGTCTCAATACATAATCAGTCTCAATACATGTTCAGTCACAATGCATGTTCGATCTCAATACATGTTCAGTCTCAATACATGTTCAGTCTCAATACATGTTCAGTCCCAATGCATGTTCATTTTCAATACATGTTCAATCTCAGTACATGTTCAATCTCAATACATGCTTAATCTCGATGCATATTCATTTTTAATACATGTTCAATGTCTATCACATTACCTATCACATATTCATATTGCGCATACATTTTAGTAAACAATTTCAAAACATTTTTTTTTTACGTACCTTATTGAGAGCAGTGTGACGTCGAGCTGGGGGTTGTTGAATGGCTTAGAAGTCTAGAGATACTAGTCTAGACTGACATCAATCAACTGCGGTCTCGAGCCGAAGAACTATTGCTCGATACCATTCCACACTTCCAGCTTTAGGAGATAAAGAAAGCTACGTGGCGATACTACTAGCCTTTCTTTAATAAATGGATAATGTGCCCTTAGAGTTGGACAACAATTTCTTAACAAAAAGATACGTCATAATTGTACATAACAAATATGACAAAAATAATATTCATACTATCTCCCTGACAGGATCAAGTTCGAGAAGGTGCGAGGGCCTTGAAATGAAATTTCATACTAAGCATATATTATATGTAAATAACAATCGCTATAAAGCGATAACAAAAGAGATTCGTGATTAAGCGACTTAGGAATATTAATATGGTGAAAAGCGGTCTTCACCATGTGAAGATAAGGCAGTGATAAATCAACATTCTTTGGAGAAACATCAACAAGCTGTTCCTCACCGCATGCGTCGTCACTAGTGCTTTCGATCTGCAAAGGTTTTGAAAACAATTGCGGTCGAGAGTACTAATATACTCGATGGGTTTAGCCATTTAAAAACATTTGCGAAACCATTTATTAGAAGAATAATCCATGCTTTGAGCAATTATAACATAGAAATATTTAAAAGCATTCTATGCATACGTAAAAGCAGATTATGGATCCATTTTCAGATCTCGTCTATTGGTGCCGCTGTTACATGTGAACATGTGGGAGCATGACCACGAGATCCACTACCATGCATGTTTGAAATAGGAGGAACCCAAGTCCGCGATGCGAGATAAGTGGGGCGACCCACAATACCCCCTTGTGTGTACACTAACCCTGACCAGGGCGATCCAGTCGCTACGCTGATCAAGATCCGATCGTTAAACAACAGGAGCACTTTACACAATAGAGAGTTAAAACATTTATAACATTGATATTCATTTGCATTTTGCATAAACATTTAGAGTTCGATAACTCATAACATACTTTTGAAAATAAAAACCAACCTTTATCGCAGCAAATCCGAGCAACTGAAAAGATTGGTCAGATCCTAAGTGTCCTCTTACTCGTAGGGCCTACAAGATAAGTTCTCAACTTAAATTATAGTCTTAAATCGACATTAACATCTATCATAATTTTCATCACGTTCTAACTAGATTCGCTACACCCGGATTTTCAGAATTTCAAATTAAATCTTGAAATTTAATTTCTCGACTAAGGACACCAACAATACCCTTACTCGACTTTGACTTTGAAAGCTCAATTTGCTTTTTGAAAAATCAAATTACAAAAATATTTTATTACAAAAGTATTTACAACTTTAGTTTATTTCAAATAAACTATTTCATGATGCACATATAATCAAGCAACATAAAATACTATATATATATTTATCCATAAATCGTGAAAATAACACATCGAGCGATAATAAACCCAACAAGTCAAAATCACTTATGTACTCTGCATAAATCAAACATTCACGTAAAATTTTCTTAAATTATTAAGATAATAAATCACATTGTAATATGATAGAAATCCACAAATTATAAACATTTACTTAGCACAATTAACTTATTATGCTAATAAATCACATGATATAATTGAGCTCAAATAGATCACTTAAATTAGAAATCCATTATATTAGACCAACTCATTACTAAATATTTGGGATCTAGTTTAGTTAAATTAAACAAAGTCCAAATTCTTATTAAACAAAGGAAGCCCATTTACAAAAATAAAAAAATAAAGCCCCAAAAAAAAAGATAAAGGAAAGGAAAATAAATAAATAATTAAATAAAACAACACACAACTCTATCTCTCTCTTCCTCTCTTGATTCCCCACACTCTCCGAAATTCTCTTTCTTTCTCATTCTCCTCCACCCATTCCTTTTCTTCACGCCACCGCTATCGCCGAAATCCGTGATGTCATGCCGCCAGCCGCCTCCTCGCTACGTATCTCCTCTCTCGCACTCTATTTTGGCTCTCTCTCTCGAATCTCCTCACCTCCGAAACCCATCTTCTATTTCTCTCCTCCCCTCATTTCCTCCTTGTTAGTCGCTGTCGTCACGGTTGGCGGCAATGATCGGCCACCGTCCCTTCCTCACTCATTTCTCGCCCATATCTTCCATGTCCTCTCCTTGCTCAAATCGAACCACCCTCTCCTCTCGGTTTCACTTGTATTGTCGACCTCTCCTCTCTACTGCCTTTCTCCACCGTCGATCCCTTCTCCCCGCCTTCCATCGACCACCGCTTTCTCTCTGGTTCCTCACGCCATGTTGTAGCCACCGATTCCGGCAACTATTGCGTTGGCGGTCGACCTCTGTCGCTTTCTCCTATTTAGGCAACAAGGCGCGCGAGCCATCACGTTCACGTCGGTGACCGCCAGCCTGCTCCCAGCCCTTCTCTCTCTGCTCCCTCCTCTCCTTCATCCAGTTCGCCACCGAATCTGATGGTCTCGGCTGGCCACTCTCCTCCCCTCTCGGTTCTCACTTGTTGCCGATCTCCCTCGTCTCGCTCAAACAACAATGAAGAAGAAAAATTCAAGTACAACGGGAAAAGAAACATAGCTATAATTTATATATATACATGTATAAAGATTCATCCTCTTTATTTTCTTAGTATTAATGATTGTAGTTGTAATTGCGCATTGTCGATCCTTCATTTTCTTTTTGATTCTAAGCTCCTGTTTTAGTCCGTGAAAATTTGTGTTCATCTACTTAGTGATCTTGATTGATTTTGTCGATGGATGTGAAAAGGAAAAGCAGATAGCTTTTATGTTGTTGTGTATAATTAAGAACGTCGAGTTGATCGGTGGTAGCTATCTCGTAGTAAATACACATTATGCTCATTGGGATCTTGTTTAAGTTGAATAACAAATTGTAGGTTTGAGAGGGATAAAGAATGAACCCGTAAGAAAGGATCTTGCTTGAGAAATTGCATAAATGTATACGGGTCTTGCTTGTGAGCAACTCGTTGTTGAGGTTGATGGAAGGAAGAAATGTTGTTGAGGTTGATGGAAGGAAGAAATGAAGATTTGATAGTCTCAAAGTTTTCGACTTGGTGCAAGAAAATTGGTAACCAAGTGATGGATATTTTATAGGTGAAAAGCGACGTGGAAGAACCAAAACCATATAGCTTAAGTCGTTGATTAATTTTAATAAATCCTCATTAGTAAAAAATATCTAAAAGTTTTAGGATTTCTTTAATCGAATATTTCAGCCCAAAAGTTTAAAGGGCTTGATCAGTAAAAACATTTAATGATACTTAAATTTAAAAGAATTAAGGCCGGTTGAATCATTAACTTGACTCGTTTTATAACGACTACAACTTGATGTCATTAAGCTTCCTTTAGAAATTTCAAGATCATTAAATCAACCTCGTCTTTCTTTAAAAACATAAATGTGAATTTAAATAAATCCACATAATCATATAATTGTATTTGATAGATCATTTCAAACCCAATTTTGTTTTAAAACTTTCAGAAATTCATTGTTGGAATTAAAATCATTTTTTTTTCCCGGAGCGAATCAACTTAAATTCTAAATTCAAGAATTCTTCTAAAACTCTATTTGTAGAAAGCAGGATATTCGGTTTACATGAAACTCCCAACTTCTCAATAGATTAAAATGTTTTATTTAGAAATCGCGTCTAACAAACTTATGACAAGCGGTGAAAGGTAAGCAAGCCACGCTTGTGGACGTTTACTCACAATGCGTATCACTTTGTTTAGAGATCAAAAATTGGAGGTCTTGACATCTTAACTTTAGAAATTAATATCGGGTTTCTTACTTAGTCTTTTTGTTTCAAAAGGTTTGTCCGTGCGGATCACGTAATCTAACATGCTTTCTATTGAACTCGACATATAAACATGCTCGCAGTAATTCAAAATATGCTTCAAAAACGCGATAAACCTAGCATGCTTACTATGCGCATCTAATCACGACAACATACAACATGTTTATCTACGTAATTAAACATACATAGCATGCTTCTGCATAATTTAAACATCCACGACATGTTTTGAACGATAAAAATAAAATAAATTCATTCATCGCGGCCCACTCGTGGAACATGTACTTCCCTGCCTAATGTATTACATAAATTTGCAAAGTATGTGATCTTAAAAGAATTCGAAACGGGCCTCGCGTGCACGGGCCGGATTCACAAAACTGATTTTGGGTGAAAATCTAAAAGCGTGTCGAAACGATGGATCGGGCGGGTCAGTCGAAAACTGGAACCGAGTCGAAAAATGGTCTGCAGGCGAACCGGGCGGGTTGGCCCAGATGGGTCATGCGGCTAGGCACGCCCATGCGCATGCCCAAGACACACCCCGCCGTCCCCCGCCGAAGCTCGACCACGCCGCCAGCCTCCCGCCAGAGTCGCCGAGAAAGCGTGTCGCGTCGATAGCCGCCGAGAGGCCCTCGATGCTCACCAAGCACGACCTTGTCGAGACTGCCCTACCTAAACCGAGAGCTTATGCCGAGCCATCTATGCGCAGGTCCCAGAAACTGTCGAGAAAATATGCACCACTGTGACGCCATCAGACACGCCTAGTCAGCCGAGGCATCCCGCACAGCCTGTCGAGAGTGCCCGGGCATTGCTCGCACGCCTGGTGCCGAGCCCGCCAAGCGCTGCAGAGAAAATCACGCGCGCAGGCTCAACGCTGAGGCCGCCAAGGCACTACCTAGAAACTCATGCACGCACGTCTAACGTCGAGGCATCAGCACGAGAACCGGGTGCTCCGCACGCCCAGCCTACCCACGCCCGCCGAGAGCTCTCGTGCGTGCACGCTCAGTGCCGATGCATCAGCGCGAAAACCGCATGCCCCGTACGCACGACTACCGAAAGCTACCGCCGAGGCCGCCGAGACCGCCTACTGCTCGCCGATGCCGCCGAAACGATGTAACTGCCGAGCGGCATCTGCGATGAACCGCACGCCAGCATGTCGCCTCGCGTGACGCCTCGTATCGTGTGTCCACTTCGCCAGCCTCCCGTCGCGCCGAGCAACGGGACTCCATCGCTTCGCTCTTCGCTTCGCTCTTCTTTACGATTAGATTTACAAGAAAAAAAACCAATCTAACCACGGATTTTCTCGTGGTGAAAAATAAATCCACAAAATAAAACAAGCCATGATGAACGACAGATTCACAATTAATTAATTGTGCATGTAATAATCAAACGTGAATTAATCCAACAGAGCCAACATTCTGATCCCAGACTCTAATACCAATTGATGGAAAATCTGATTTTAACCCTCTCCCGAGGATCTATCTTGGATGTTCAATTCACCATACATTGATTGTATACCTAGCATGCACCTATATAATTAATTGCAACACGTTGGTGTTTTCTCATGTTTACCTGCGAATTTGTCGGGCAAGGAATTGGATCAAGACTCATGCTCTGATCTTCTGGACTGTGTCCCGATTGCCAAAACTCCAATGCCAAGTGAGAGCAATCTATGGAGAGTACTGCATAAATTCGTCTTCTTCCTCCTTCGCAATTTTCGAGAATTTTGAAATATATGAATAGTCTCACTTTTTATTTTCTCTCACCTTATATTTATAATACAACCCTAGATCCCATTGGATAGGATCTCAATAGATTAAAATATTTTATTTAGAAATCTCATCTAACAAACTTACGACAAGCGGTAAGCAAGCAAACACTGCGTGTGATCGCCACTCACAATGCGTATCACTTTGTTTAGAGATCAAAAGTGGAGGTCTTGACATCTTAACTTTAGAAATTAATATGTCGGGTTTCTGCTTAGTCTTTTTGTTTCAAAAGGTTTGTCCATGCAGATCACGTAATCCTAACATGCTTTCTATAGAACTCAACATGTAAAACATGCTCGCAGACTTCTAAAATATGCTTCAAAAATACAATAAACCTAGCATGCTTACTATGTGCATCTAATCACGAAAATATACAACATGTTTATCAACGTAATTAAACATACATAGCATGCTTCTGCATAATTTAAACATCCACTTTGTTCCTTTCACACTCTTGTTAGCAGGTTACTAAGTACCAAACATCATTTCGAATAAATTGGTAAAATTAATCATGCTTTGTGACGAGCCCGCTTTTCGTGCTCTTTTTGGGGTAGTCATTGCCCTAGAAAGAGTATATTATAATGTGTTCTTTGTGTGTGTTTGTGTCCGGGAGACACGCTTTTTGGGTCTAATAGGATGAGAGGGACCTTGAAGCAAGATCAGGCCACCTCGTGAGTGAGAGGTAAAATCCCGAAGATTACCTTGGCAAGACATTCGACATCTTGCCAAGACACGGTACTGCATGGAGCCGAGCTCGAACAACGACATGAAGCCAAGAGGATGATCGAGACAAGGAAGAAGCGGAAAAAGGACGAGGAATGATGTAGGGGATGAGGGTAAACTCGACGTAATTGGGAGACGCAGTAAGAACTCCGTAGACTTGCACGCAAATGGAAGATTCAGGCAAGGTCATTCTCTACACTGCTTGATTTTTGCCGAAGGGAAAGGTCAAGCTATGGTAGTTGGTATGAGACAAATTATTCAACTCTGCCGAGGAGTCTCCATCGGTGGTCCAAAACACAGCCACCGCCGACCTCGCCACCTACTATCTCGAGATACGTGCACGCACTAAGTCAAGGAGGAGTATACCCAGTTCCAACAACTACACACAACATAATCGATTGAGAGGAAGATCAAATCCTTAGTTCTCTCTCGCACTTCTTTCATTTTTCCTTTGGTTTTCATGAGTGATTGGTAGGAAGATAAACAAGTCCTACGGGCAAATATTTATGTTATGTATTTTGTTATCTCTGCTCGAGCAACTGCTTGCCAGAGACTACTTTGCCTTTGCATTTGATTTTATATTCAAGTATGGTTTCATTTATGTTTTTGTTTATTGCTTTTGTGTTTATATCGATTATGCGTGAGTAGTTGGTTTGGTTGGGCTCGGGGTGAAGCATGTTAAGTCGAGGTCATGAGAGTCGTGAGGTCTAAACATCCTTAGAACCTTGAGTGGGTATTCCCGAAGCTCTAGGCCTTGATACCCATGTTGTCTATTTCCTTGAGCATTAACTCGACCGGTAGCCTTGAGGGGAGGGGTAGCTATAAGCAATAATGAGTAAGACATCGAGTGTCTCTTTGTCCCATGAGGCGGGTTGGGAGTGGGTGATTGTAGTCGTCCACTTGGGCAAGCTGCGAGCCACCCTTGGACCGGTCGTGGCTAGTTGGGTTGTCTAGTGAGTCAAGTTGTTGGGGGTGGATACCCTGGTGAAGTGTCTTCCAAGGAGGCGTCTTCGCAAGGCTGAAGGCAGAGGTCTTTGTACTCGTCCTAAACCTAAGGGCAAAAGGGGCTTGGGACTGAAGTGTACGTGGCGACCAAAAAGTGGTACCTACCCTGGTACCTTTAACCAACGACATTCACTGTGGTGACAACCTTTGAACCTATGACCGACATCTTGACCGAAGATCTCAACGCATGGAACCTCTTGCCCAACTCGCTGTTATTTAACCTTTACCTGAGTTTAGTTTCGCTTTACTTTCGCTCAAGATCTATCTCTCAAGACATTTCTATCGAGACCGGCCCGATCGATATCTTGCCCTCTGGGCAATCTCGCGCTCAAAGCTGTGACAACTCGAGTAACAACACAACCGACTCTCTTGTTCGAATTCTTAACTCGCTTATATATACTTGAACTATGTGTTCAAGTTGAAGGAGATTATAATAATGTCTTGACGCGCCTAGACCTTTGACGACGGGTTTCAGAGCGGTCGTTAGATTACGTCGTTGTCGGGAGCCACGCTATTCTAGTGTTGTTACTTTTTTTTTTTTTTCTTTTTTTTTGCATGCTCCGACCTATCTTGTAGGGCGAGACTGAGAGCTCTTGTTCGACCCAAAGATTGAGAGAACCAAACTCACCACCTCCGTAAGAGCAAACGCTGCGGGAGATGATGTTCCCGAACAACAGCCTCGACGCCTTGGGCACAATCTGCCCGAGATCGAGGACAACTTGAGCCGAGGCACCTCTTTCATGCAAATCTTGCCAAGCTTCAAACGATATGCTCGGAGAGGACCCCATCGCCATCTCCGTGACTTCGAAATGATGTGTAGTACCATAAGATGTGCGGATGAAGTCAAGAAGATGTACATCCAGACTCATATCCTTTCCATTCACTCTCACGATGGTGCTCGAGAGTGGTCAGACACTCGCCTCTGCGGTAGTGTCACTACTTGGGCGTGGCTTCAAAAGAATTTCCTTGAGAGATACTATCCCATCTCAAGGATACAAAGCGTGAGAAAAGGACGAGTTCACTCCGGATGGGGAATGGAGACTGCATACGACTATTGGTGTCGCTTCAAGTCCATCTTGGCAAAATGTCTCAACCATCAAATCTCCGATCAAGATTTGATTCAATACTATGTGAATTGCTTGAGGTCGACTCTGAGGCAGCTCGTGAGTGCTGCGCGCGGAGGTTCCATCCTCAACAACAACCCAATGAGGCATTCAAACTACTCGCGAGACTCGGTAAAAGAGTCTCGAGATGATGCCAACGCAATGGTCAAGACGATGCCCACCAGGCTACTACTTCATTTAATCCGACATGAAGGATATGAAGGCCATGATAAAACAAACGATGGACCTATTGAGGCCCACTATGGCCAAGAAGAATGTCAAAGCATGTCGCCTTTGTTTTGCCACCACCCACAACACGGATTTAATGTCTACAAGTAGTCGAAGAAGAAGAAGTGAATGCATTTGGGCATGTCAACAGCGATTAAT